>BLSH010500316.1:0-24919 GCA_018402905.1 Glandirana rugosa | reverse complement strand
TTGTTTACATCACATGACCGGCTGTGATTGACACAGCCGGTCATGTGGTAAAGAGCCAAATCTATTGGCTCTTTACACAGATCGGAGCTGGGCTTTGTCCGAGGGACGAGCCTCAGCTCCGAGCGCCGCGCTGCGCGCCCCCAGGGGCGCGCACGAGCGGCGTGCACGTGAGGCTCGTTTGTGACCGGCTGTGATTGGACACAGCCGGTCACGGGGTAAAGAGCCAATTTTATTGGCTCTTTACCCCGATCTGGGGGGGACACAACCCCCCGGCAGACGAGCGATCCGCGATCGCCGCTGTGCGGGCCCCTGGGGGCCCGCAGTAGCGGCGAGAAGCGGAGGACGTCATATGACGTCCTCCCGGATCGACGGCCAGTCCCTGCCGACGTCATTTTACTATACGTCGGTAGGGAACTGGTTAAGCAGCAGTATGTGTACCTTTCATAGGCAGGAGATGGGCCATTTTGGCTAGACAGTCTACCACCATAAAGATCGTGGACTAACCTTGGGACAGTGGTCGCTCGACGATGAAGTTCATGGAGATC
Source organism: Glandirana rugosa (assembly GCA_018402905.1). Lineage (NCBI taxonomy): Eukaryota > Metazoa > Chordata > Amphibia > Anura > Ranidae > Glandirana > Glandirana rugosa. The sequence continues at coordinate 24,374 of BLSH010500316.1, read as the reverse complement.
ATAGGCCAGGTCCGTTTGGGTACTGGGAGTGCTTTCAGCAGGCCTCAAGCCTTAGCTTTACTGCTTTTGTTTTGAGCACAAGTGGGGCAAGAGCTGACATATTTCTTACAGTCCTCATCAGCACGTGGCCACCAAAAGGAGCGTAGAAGAAGTTTGAATGCCCTGCCAGCTTGTGGTCATGGCAAGATTCTAGAACTGTTAGGCACTAATTCTTGGGTATGAAGAGCCTGTTGCCATGCCATAATAACCCGTCTTTCATTAGCAGCTTGGGGTCCGCCGGCCTGGGGGTATTGGCTAAGGATTGCCTAATCCGGGACAGCAGATCCCCTTGGGTTTACAGGAAGTTCCTGGGATGAAGAACTGTGTCTGGAGCAGTGGAGTCACCAAATTTACAGAACATCCGAGACAGGGCATCTGACTTGACGTTCTTCAACCCATGCCTGTACGTGACATGGAAGAGAAATCATGAGAAGAAGAGTGCCCACTGAACCTGATGAGGTCTCAGTCTCTTTGCTGCTCGGAGGTACTCTAAATTTCTGTGATCTTTGTAGATCAGAATAGGGTGCCTGGCTCCTTCCAACATATATTGCCACTCCTCCAGGGCAGCCCTAATGGCTAAAAGCTCTCTGTCACCCACAACATAGTTCTTCTTGGGCGTGGATAGCTTGCGAGAGAAGAATGCTACAGGATATAGTGAAGCATTGGCACCTTGTCTCTGTGACAGTACGGCCCCTACACCAACTTAGGAAGCATCTACTTCCAGGACAAACGGCAAGGCAGGGTCAGGATGCTTCAGGATGGGTTCCAAAGTAAAAAGTCCTTTCAGAGTCACAAAAGCTGCTTGGGCTTCAGTGGTCCATTGGAACTGTGTGTTCTGCTTAGTCAGCTGGAAAATCAGGGAGATAATGGCTGGGAACCCCTTTATAAATTTCCTGTAGAAGCTGGCGAAGCCAACAAAGCACTGAACTCCCTTTCTGTCCATAGGTGTAGGCCAGTCAAGGATGGCAGAGACCTTCTGGGGGTCCATAGTAATACAAGCTTGGGTTGTCAATGGGCTGGCAGCAGAAGTACAAGGGAGCAGGCAGAAGAGTGGTCCTGGGTAAGCCGGGGTTGGTGCAGGCGGTGATCAGAGCAGGGTCAGTTCAAGCCGGGTCACAGAAACAGGAACTCAGATAAACAGGTTGCTAGGGTGCACTGGAAAGTTGTAGAATGGACAGCACTGCAGCATAATGCTGTCCACTCTAAATAGCCTGTTTGGTGCCAGTGGCCAGTAAATTCCTTTACTTAAAATAGCTTAAAGTGAGTGAGGCCATCAGAGTAGTAAGGGTTAGTGGAATGGTTTGAGTAGGAGTTTGTCAGGCATGCAGGTGTTTGACTCCCACGTTCCCAAAAGACTACAAGCATTATAGCGGCGCTATCTCACACATGCACAGTAGTGGCTGTTCTGTACTACAGCTCCACACATGCACAGGATGTTGTTGCCATGCTTATTATATCACAATATGGTCACGAGATCCCTTGCATGTTTGGCAGTGACAGTATAGACCAGCTAACGCTGAGCATGGGCAGGATATCAATTCCATATTTACTAACTGGCTCATAGGAGTGAAACTTCGTTCCATGCTTCCAATATGTGTAACATATGGGATTTGTGCGACAAACAACATACATATAAGCAACATTCTGGGCAACAAAGCACCATTTTTTTTTTTTGGAATATGTTTATTAAAGGTTTTCACTTGTTCTTTTCAAATTATAGACCAGGGTATTTACAGAGAGCTATACAGTTGAATTTGTGAAGGCAAAAGGCCTACATCTCGGCCTTCACATTACCAAACAGGTTTAGAAAAAGTTTAGCTAGAGATATTTAAGCAACATACAGGTAAAACGTATTCAATAAAGATGTCTGGCTACATGGGATATTCTAAGTCTCAGTTAACCAGTTGAGGAAATAGCCTAAGGAGTGGAAGCCAAGTGCAAAATATCTAGGTAGCAAGAACAATAACAATACTTAAAGGCACTAGGCTACAAATATTTGTAGAGCTAAGGCCTGTGCACTGGGGCCTGTGGAATGTTGAGAGGGGGGTACCTGGGATGGATCTGAGCCAGAGGAGTCTTTTAATTTGAGCCTACCCAGGGTGTTGGCTATGTCCGCCTGTAGATAACAGTCCAAGAAACAGAAAGGTTGCATATGTTGGTTGATTTCCATTGGAGTAAAGGAGCGCTCCATATAGTGACGCCATCGGGCAAAAAAACATTTGGAGGACTTGAAGTCTTGGGTAATAATATCAAGTTTTTTTATAAGGAAGAGGCTTAGCAATGTTTGTTTTACCTGAGTCAGCTGGGGTGGGGTCGATTGGATCCAGGTTTGCATAACGGTTCTCTGGGCAGCCAGGAGGCAGATGTGGACCCATTGAGGGGTTGCGTCTTTGGTGGATGCAGGTGAGGAGTCACCAGTTGGACTATGGCTGAAGAGACATAACATGGGATCCTTGGGTCCGGCTATTTGCTGGATCTCATTTATGAAATTCAGGACTTGGTCCTAGAAGATGGATATCTTGTGACAGTTCCAAAGCCTGTGAAAAAGAGAGGGTCTAGCCAGTGAATACCAGGGGAGATAAGCACGGTGGGCGATTTTAAATTGAGTCTCTCTCCAGGCATCCAAAATTATTAATGAGCAGACTTTTTGATAGCCCGTGAGAATATGTGTCAGTGCCTCCTGGTTGTCCAGGATTGTTGACCAGGAGTGGAAAGGAAAGGAGATTGAGTACTGCCCCTTAGCCATTAACGTGTCAATGAAAGATCATTGACATGGATTTTGGCCTGGGCTAAAGCAGGATTTAATGTAGCTCTGTAGTTGACGGTGATGGAATACTTGGGAGGGCAGTAGAGAGTATTAATTTGCCAACTCTTAGAAGGGCTTGATGGAGCCTTGAGCAGCATTGACAACCTGGAGGACAGTCTTGAGGCCTAGAGAAGACCATTACGTGAAGACTATGCTTTCTGTGGGGGGGGGGGGGGGCATGGGATTGCCTGTTATTAGCAGATAGTGGGATATGTTGAAGGGTAGACCCAGGAGTTTCCTCACATCCCTCCAGGCAATTAGGGTGTCTCTGATGATTGAATGGGTCCTTAAGGAGGATGGTAAAACAGATTGGAGTAAAGAACCGCCTGTAAGTTGAATGGGGTCACCAGGACTCCCTTCAGCATATGGTTCGAATATCTAGAGTTTTCAGATAACCAATCTAACGCTTGTCTTAAGAGGCATGAAAGGTTATAGAACTGAATGTTGGGCAGGCCCGCTCCTCCCTCGCTCTTCGGGAGGCAGAGTTTCTGTAGTACTACTCTAGGTCTCCTGCCCCACCAAACAAAAGCGAGCAAGGCCGTGTGAATTTTCTGAACATCCATATGCTTGAGTAATAGCAGGAGAGTTTGTAGGGGATAGAGTAGCCCAACGAAGGAGACCATTGCTTCCAACTCCTGTACAATCTTGGAAATAATTGGAGGGTAGTTCAAGGTGTACAATGACGAGGGTTCTCTACCTATACAGAGTCCTAGATATGTAATATGCTGCTTAGCCACTAAAAATGGTGATGCTTTTGTCCAAGCCCTCGATAGCCATGGGTTTAGGGGCAATATTTCACTCTTGTCAAAGTTGATTCTCAGACCTGCGCAGGCTCTGAAGGTGGTGAATAGGTCTTGTAAGTATGTAATATCGGAAGAGGGGTTGGTCAAAAAAAGGAGGATGTCATTGGCAAATAGTGCCGATGGAAGGGTTTGATTGCCGACTGTGACACCACTGCCCCTGCTGGAGAATTGAGGATTCTGGAAAGGGGTTCTATAGCAATGTTAAAAAGTAGAGGGTAGAAGGGGTACCCTTGGTGTGTACCTTTAGTTAGTGGTATGTCAGGGGACATAAAATTGGGGGTGACTAGGCGTGCTGTAGGTGATGAATACATTTTTTTACACAAAGTCTAAGATAGGGCATGACATGCCGAAAGCTTCCATAACCATAAATAGCCAGGAAAAGCTGATATTATCAAAGGCCTTCTCGGCATCGAGTGATATAATAGCAGTGTCCTGGTTGGGGTGGGTTCTGGCATATTCAAGAGCTAGGGGAACCTTTTGAATGTTAAGAGTAACTGATCGTCCCGGTACAAATCCCGATTGCATCGGGTGCAAAAGGGATGGGAGAAGGTGTGCAAGTCGAGATGCCACTATCTTGGAGAGAATTTTAGTGTCGACATTAATGAGGGAGATGGGTCTAAAGAATCCAGGGAGATGGGGATCTTAACCCTTTTTAGTTTGATATATGCCTAGGATCCAGAGGGTAGGTAAGTCTGATCTGCCCACATTGACTTGTAAACGTGTGCTAATGTTTCCGGGATGAAATCTAGTGTTAATTTGTAAAAGTCTGCGGGCAGCCTGTCGGGGCCAAGAGCCTTCCCTGGGTCAAGAGTTTTATTGGTTGCGAGGATATCTTTAAGAGTTATGGGGCAGTCAGGGTCTCGACCTGTTCTTGGGATAGGGAGGGTAGTTTTGTGCTCGCCAGTAGTTTGTTTGCTTCTGTTTTATCTACAGGAGTGAGGTGTAAAAACTAGTGATGAGGGTGCTAATCTCAGAGGTCGAATTAACAATATTGCCTCCAGAGTCTCTAAGAGCTCCAATATGAGTAGGTGGATGGCGACCATAGCAGAGCCGTGCCAAAAGCTTGCCTGCTTTGTTACCATGTCGTTGAAAAAATAGAACAGAGTGTGATTATCTAATGTTTTCCTGCTGCGCAGACCAGTGGTCAAACACGCGTTTAGCTTGTTGCCAGGCACTTATGTTGCCTGAGGTACAGGATGTAGATAGCTCCCTATGAGCCAAATGAAGAGAGTCGCTGACCTGTTTATAGTTTAAACAAATTTGTTTTTTGAATTGTGAGGCATAGGAAATGATGCGCCCTCTGAGAAAGGCTTTCCCTGCCTCCCAGAACAGGATGGGTGAGGAGAGGTATTCTCTATTTGCGTCAATGTACTCAGCCAAAGCATTATATAGGGTTAATTTCAGGTCTTCGTTGTTAGTCAGATAAGAGGGGAAGCGCCATACACTAGATAAGAGGGGTGTCGCAAGTACTGAGATCTGGACACATATGGGAGAGTGGTCTGATATTGCCATATTCTCGATGGATGAAAGAGAAATCATGGGGAGTATGGCCGCTGAGCAGAAAAAATTGTCTATGCGAGAAAATTAGTTGTGAGGGGGCAAAAAAAAAGTAAATTCCCTATCGGTAGGGTGCGCGGTTTGCCATACATCTGTGAGATGAAGTGAGGCTATCACTTGAGCTAGCGGCGTGGGGGTGTCTGCTAAAGAGGGACGCTAGGAAAGCCCTGGAGTGCAGTCTTCTGTGAGATGCATAACCAAATTGAAATCACCCCCTAGGAGATGGAGAGGGTCAGGGATTTGAAGGGCCCAGGTCATAAGGTCTTGAAAAAATGGCTGCCCCGGGGAGTTAACGACGTATATGTTGGAGATGGCAATGTCACGGTCAGCAAGGGTTAAATGGAGGGTAACTGTCTGAGTCAGCCTCAACAGAGTGCAACTCATGGGGGAGGTTTTTGTTAATTAGGATAGCTACGCCTGCTTTATGTCCCACAGCTGGAAAGCCGTAAACTTTACCTACCCAAAGCTTGCAGAGCCTGGGCAAATCATCCGCACCAAGATGTGTCTCTTGCAAAAGGGCCACATCAGCCCTCAATCGTTTCAAATGTCTCAATATTTGCATACACTTGTGGGGGGAGCGTAGCTCCTTAACATTCCACAAAATTATCTTTAGGTGATTCCCGACCTCTGGAGGAGCCATGGAAGTGACAGAGGAAAAAGGAAGAGTATCTTGCACAGGGTCCAGGCCACCACAGCGATGGCCCCTCCAGATCTGGAGTCAATTGATATATATAAGATACCTGAGAGAGACGAAAAGATATGACCAGCGAAAGGAAACCAGAACATCAAAACCAGAACAAAATCACATAGGAGGATAAGCCTCCCTGAACCAATCAGGGACTTCACTTTTTTCCTCATGGAGCACCCTAACACAATGCTCCCACCATACAATGGCTCCTATAGTAAACAAGATTTTGTGCCATTCCGAGGGGGGAAAAGAAGGGAAAGAGGGGGAGGGCAGGGAGGGGAGGAGAAGAGAAGGGGTAGAGGGATAGGAATGCAGTGGAGGGAAGGCCTGCTACATAATATGAAGTACAGAGTACCGGCCGCCGAATAGGGACTTTAAAACACTACCAAGTTAGCAACATTTAGCACATTAAGAGTTGAGAAAACAAAAAGCTTGAAGTAACCTGGTTTACTGTTAAGGAGGACCAACATAGTCACCACTCACAGTTCCTGGGTTCAAAGGGTTGCAGACTGAGTCAGTGTCCTGGAGCAAAGATGTCCCAGTTGAGGGGAAAGTGTGCGAAGTGTAGATGTTAGTGGTTGTGCAAATCCTGGAATCAGCCAAGGGCAGAATGTTCGTCGGGTAGACCAAAGCGTACTCATTTGTAGGGTGGTTTTTGAGGGCTCAATTGCTTATTAGGAGGATAGAGCTGACCTCCTAGGGGGAAGAGGTTCCTTTGAGGTGGATGGAGCCTCCTGATCCATGTCTGAGGGCTAAGAATTGTTAAAGTAGTTTTCCGCTTCCAGAGGAGAAGTGACAGAGAGGCATTCACCTGAAAAAAAAAAAAAAAACTAGATATTTGGGGGGAACACCCTGCCAAACGCATGGTGCTGCTTGTAACGACCAACAAACAAAAAATCTATAAGTTACAGTGCACACATGATACATACTCCTGTCAGGCTATTTTAAAAGCATCTAAAACATATATAGCAAAAAATGCAAAGATACGGGGGTTTGGTCACACTGAATGGCCATGAAGTGCTTAAGCCCACTGACTGCTGCAAAGTACCCCGTTACCAGTGGGAACCTACACTGACCTTAGAGTGAATGCTCATATCTCTTAAACCATGGAAGCTAACGCCTCTCTTTATGGGAGACCAGAGGACACATCCCATGGATCAGGTGGACACTGATTGGGGCTAATTAAGGAGGATGAAAAGACCTTAAGTTTGCGCATGACGTCCCGGGAGTAGTCAGCAAAGATTAATAGTGGACATTCTTCAAAGATGAGGTTGTGGGCTGTGCAGAATTTTTGGAGAATGGCCTGCTTCTCTGTATAGTTGAGGTATTTCACAATCACCGGCCTGGGTCTGAAGCGTGTGTCTGATGGCTGGCCAAATCGATGGGCCCTCTCCACTGTGCAGGGAGTGCGAAGACCTAGCTGCTCCGGGATGGTGGAGGAACAGATTGTGACCAAGGCTGAGGAATTAACGGACTCCAGGTCTGCCTGGACTTATTTTCTAGGCCGTCAACTTTGTCCTGGAGGTCTTTGTGCAAGGTAGAAAGTCTAGCTACAGCTGCAGATAGGGCTGATGTGTTGTCCTCTATAGAGGAGATGCGCTCCTCAGTGTGCTCGATTCTGGCTGACTGAAGCTGGAGCTCTCTATGGAGTTGTTCTAGCCCTTTAAGAACAGCCTTGTCAACAGCCTCCATGACCATGGGGGTGAGGAGGGCCACTACTGCCTAGACTATCCCAGCTCCGGATGCAGGGTCTGGCTGGGTGGCTGCTGGGAACTCTGGATACTCTGGTGGTTGAGAGGAGGCCGTGTGTGTGCCCTCAGCACCGCTCTGTGCTGTGATCGCGGGCACCATGTTGGCTGCAGCGTGTGTGCTGTCCCCCTCACTCAGGGACACTACAGAAGGCATCCGGACTGTGGGACTCTCCAAATAGTGGTCCATGGTTGTCCCCCCTTGTGTGGGAAGGAGAGGGGAGGGTTACCTCGGGCTGTGGTGCATCAAAGGCAGGTTTCTGGAGGAGTGCGGCGGGAGCTACAGACTCCTAGCTCCCCTCCATGCGGCGCCAGAAGTGAGCCTCTATTTTTATAGATGTATTCCTGTCATCATCTTGCCAACGTTCTGAGGGGCAATTATTCTTTAACCTCTTGAGCTCCGGAAAATTTTACTCCCCTTATGACCAAGCCATTTTTTGCTATTCAGTACTACACTACTTTAACTGGTAATTGTGTGGTCATGCAACACTGTACCCAAATTAAATTTATATAATTTTTTTCACACAAATAAAGCTTTCTTTTGGTGATATTTGATTACCACTAGAGTTGATCGAACCTCTGAAAGCTCGGGTTCTGCTGGTTCGGCCGAACTTCGGGAGAAAGTCCGGGTTTTGGGTCTGGACTGGACCCGAACTTTGACATGGACCCCGAACCCCATTGAAATCAATGGGGACCCAAAAACTTTTAGGCATAAAAATGGCTGTAACAAAGTCCTGGAAAGTTCTAGAGGTCTGCAAAAGGAAGGACAATTGGGGTAAGAGTAGGGCAAGTGCCCTACAAAGAAATGGGGATAGGGAAATAACTTAAACTAATTTTTAACCTAAAATCAGATAAAAAATCAAAAATGGAGGTGGATGTGGAGTTGGAGGTTGAGGAGGCGGTGAAAGTGGCGGTGGAGGAGGAGGAGGTAGCCAACACTGCTTTTTTTATTTTTGGAATTTTTTTGTTTCTTTTTTAAACCAGCAATGTAGATGCACTTTTTAATTTTGTGCAAGAAACAATAATCTGTCCCTTTAAGCAACAGTAGGAACCTCTCCCTATAGAACTAGGAGATGATTTTAGATTCTAAAATCATCTCCAAGTTGTACAGTGAAAGCCTCCAGCTGTTGCTTTAAGGGAAAGATCAGTGTTCTAAAATCATCTTCAAATTGTGTGGGAAACCCCTATATTAGGCGCAGGGAGCCATATTAGTGTTCTAAAATCATCCTCAAATTGTGTGGGAAACCCCTATATCCGCCGCAGGGAAGCCATATTAGTGTTTTTAAATCATCTTCAAATTGTGTGGAAAACCCCTATATCAGCCGCAGGGAAGCCATATTAGTGTTGTAAAATCATCTTCAAATTGTGTGGAAAACCCCTATATCAGCCACAGGGAAGCCATATTAGTGTTTTAAAATCATCTTCAAATTGTGTGGAAAACCCCTATAACAGCCGCGGGGAGCCATATTAGTGTTCTAAAATCCTCTTCAAATTGTATGGAAAAAGCCTATATCAGCCGCGGGGAGCCATATTAGTGTTCTAAAATAATCTTCAAATTTTATGGAAAAAGCCTATATCATCCGCGGGGAGCCATATTAGTGTACTAAAACACACAATTTGAAGATGATTTTAGAACACTAATATGGCTTCCCTGCAGCTGATATAGGGGTTTTCCACACAATTTGAAGATGATTTTAAAACACTAATATGGCTTCCCTGCGTCTGATATAAGGGTTTTCAACCCAATTTGAAGATGATTTTAAAACACTAATATGGCTTCCCTGCGGCTGATATAAGGGTTTTCCACACAATTTGAAGATGATTTTAAAACACTAATATGGCTTCCCTGCGGTTGATATAGGGGTTTTCAACACAATTTGAAGATGATTTTAAAATACTAATATGGCTTCCCTGTGACTGATATAAGGGTTTTCCACACAATTTGAAGATGATTTTAAAACACTAATATGGCTTCCCTGCGGCTGATATAGGGCTTTTCCACACAATTTGAAGATGATTAAAAATACTAACATGGCTTCCCTGCGGTTGATATAAGGGTTTTCCACACAATTTGAAGATGATTTTAAAACACTAATATGGCTTCCCTGCGGTTGATAAAAGGGTTTTCCACACCATTTGAAGATGATTTTAAAACACTAATATGGCTTCCCTGCAGCTGATATAGGGGTTTTCCACACAATTTGAAGATGATTTTAAAACACTAATATGGCTTCCCTGCGGCTGATATAAGGGTTTTCCACACAATTTGAAGATGATTTTAAAACACTAATATGGCTTCTCTGCGGCTGATATAGGGGTTTTCCACACAATTTGAAGATGATTTTAAAACACTAATATGGCTTCCCTGCGGCTGATATAGGGGTTTTCACACACAATTGATGATGATTTTAGAACAGTAATCTTTCCCTTAAAGCAACAGCTGGAACCTTTCCCTGTACAACTTGATGATGATTTTAAAAGAATAATCTTTCCCTTAAAGCAGCAGACTCTACCTAGTCCAGTCAGATCATTCTGTGCAGCAGGATGAGGTGTGCAATCTGTCTCTCAAAACACCAGTACTAGTATCTCTCCCTCCCTCAAAGCAGCAGTACTAGTATCTCTCCCTAGTCCACAATCAGATCGTTCAGTAATGCAGGATGAGATGTTCTGCAATCATTCCCTCACAGAGCCAGCAGCATCTTCTCCCTAAACTATCCTGAGAGCATATGACATGCAGCACGGTGACTCCAGCCCCATATAGAGGCTGGGTCACATGGTGCACTGGCCAATCACAGCCATGCCATTAGTAGGCATGGCTGTGATGGCTTCTAGGGAAAACCAGTGAAACACTTGTTGATTGGCTGCCCTTGGCAGCTTTTTAACACATGTAGTAAAATACCAGAACCCGAACCCGGACTTTTTTGAAAAGTCCGGGTTCAGGTCCAAGTCCGGGTTCGGGTCCGGGTCCCGGACACCCAAAAGTCCGGTACGGACCCGAACTTTACAGTTACATTTGTTAATTTTTGCGATTGTCAACATCAGCACACTAAGGGTTATGACACCAGAGCTATAGACTTGGAGATCGGTATGTTACTGAGAGATCGGTAGAGCATATGATTTGAACAGGGATATGTTACTGAGAGACAGAGAGTCTCCATCACAAACTCAATCCCAAAATGCAGGGTTTAAGTGGTCCTTTATTACTACATTTTCGAATGAACACAAGGCCATCTTTAACATTTTTCATAAATACTGGGATGTCCTCAGAAGTCATCCGATACTAGGACCACTCCTCCCTGAGAAAGCCAAAGTGATCTATAGGGGAGCCACTTCCATTCGGAACCAAGTTGCTCCCAATATTATCGACCCTCCGGTGAAACCTTCCTTTTTTAGAGATCTAAATGGCTATTTCCCGTGTAGGAAATGTAGGGTTTGTCAGGTGAATGCTTGTAAATCCAAAAGAGTGGAAAGCTTTACTTCCACTGTGACTGGTCAGACCTACACAATAAAACAATTTACTACCTGTTCCCCAAAAAATGTGGTGTATATGATCACATGTCCCTGTAAGAAACAGTACATTGGTCGTACTACCCGTGCTTTCTGTATTCAAGCTAATGAGCACATTACAGGGATTTTAAAGGGTTCCACCAAGCATACGGTACCAAAGCATTTTTTTAAATACCATGATAGGAGCCTTAAAGGTACCACCTTTTCTATCATAGATAAATTTGAGGTCCCTTGGAGAGGAGGGGCCAGGACGAGAGGTCTATCCAGAAGGGAAACCTTCTGGATATATGAACTAAAAAGTCACTGGCCGCTAGGAATCAATGTTGAGTGGGACATTAACGCATTTATAAACCAAGCCTAGATTCTGATTGTCCCACTCTGATTAGGTAACTGATGGGAAGTTGTACCCTCCGGGGGGTGATCTACCTCAATTGAGGATATATACCTTTACTTATAAAGTATATGTTAATCCGGTTTTGAATACAATTCTGCATTATGTGACCTTTAAGGGTGATAATTTACCAATGTGTTGCCTCCATGACATCTTAAATGAGGTGGCTCTTTTATGTCTATTGTTCTAGATTTCCAGCTATATGGGGGGTTTGTGGGCTTGTTGTCAGCAGGGACACACTTGGCTGTGTACGTACGGTCGTGCCACGTCCCTCCCTTTAAAAAGTGGGGGGCCGGTCACAGCATATAGGTCTTCCGGCTTATGTATGTCCCGACTTTTTTCATGCAATTTTTAAATTTTATATTTAGATATTAATTTTCAGTTTTAATATTTTCTTATGTGGTCTTTACGGGACACATGAAGGTATGAGTATCTTAATTCTTTTTCGGGCCTATATCTGGTTGATATCCAGATCTATCAAATATCTTTTGTTTTTGTTTTGTTTATGCCACTTCCGGTTTCGGGTTGACGCTACTCTATGCGTCCTTTCCGCTTCCGGTTGTACGTCCACCCCAGTGGATTATGTGGTTTTCCGGTCGTACATCCGAGTGGGTCATGTGACATATTTTTTCCGTCAGTGGGTGACCGTCATGGGACATGCTGTCATGTTTACGATACACATGGGTAGAGTCCCTGCTGACAAATGTCCCTAGAGATCAGACTGATCGGAGGTAATACTATTGATAAATCACTTACAAGCTAATGACAGTCATCAGTCTGGCTTGAAATGTTCATAATGATTGTACTGATTGTATCTAATGAGTATGTTATTTGTATAATATTGTTGTTTATCTCTGGAGGTCCCCACCCAGATGTCTCAACCAATGAACATCATGGATGGCCAAAAGGGAAGTGAGGCTTGGAACTCACGCCGTGGGTGTGGTCTGGGTGTGGCCCTCTGGAGATTGAGGCTTCTACATTTATAAAATGAGCGTGGTGAGAGCATGTCGCCCATACCCCTGTTGAAGTCCTAGCGGACGAAACGCGTCGGTTGAGGCAGCCCTGCTTGTCTAACACTACGCTCTATTTCTATTCGATTGGAATTCCATATCGCCTACTTTTTGCTTTTATCATGTAAGTGCAATCTTTTTAAATAAATTTATACTGGTCAACAGTATCACACTATGTGGAGTTTTTATATATTTCCACTGAGGCACGTTGTGATCTTGGCTGGTGGTTTCATCTATTCTGGGAGACTCGGCGATAGAGCTCGTTGTTCCGAAGGGTGGCCGGATATAGAGATGTGTCGGTGGGTGTGCTGATGTTGACAACTATCGGATTACTCCGGATAACCAATGTCTATGAGCATACATTTCTTACTTCTGGTAAGAGTACCCATTTATCTAAGGTGAAGGTGCACGGTGCATGCTGGTGTATCACAGCTTATTTGAAATAGAAGTCACCACATCTGTGTTCTATATGGTGATGGACTACATATGAACTTTGGAAAATATCCACGGTCACTGATTTATTTATTGATGCCAATATTGTTTTATTGTTCAAATTTTTTTTGTTTCACAATACACTGATTTGTTCGACTAATTCAACAATTGGGTTAGTTGTATTCACTGTATTAGCAGACCGGGACGATTCCCTGTCTATTCTTGTTTTGTTTATGATTTATTCAGTTTACATAGCGCTGCACTTTGAGTTTATTACTAGTAATGCCCATTCTGTCTTTTTCACCGTTTTCCTGCTTAGGAAATCTGCTAAAGTATCGTTTGTACCCTTTAGATGTATGGCTGAGACTGACTGAATGTTCGCCTCTGACCACAGAAGAATAGACTCTGTTAGCGTCATTAGCTGTGGTGATTTCGTTCCTCCCTGTCGGTTTAGATAAGCCACAGTCGTGGCATTGTCCGACTGGATGCGAACATCTTTCCTTTGGATAGTTGGCTGGAATGCCAATAGTGCTTCCTGCACCGCTTTTAGCTCCCTCATGTTCAATGTGGCTTGCAACATTCCAGAGTCCCATTCCCCTTGAGCACAGTGGATCTCCATGTGAGCCCCCCATCCCAAGGAGCTGGCATTCGTGGTGATCTGCACCAGATTGCTTTGTGCCCATCTGCGCCCCTCTATGTACCGACGTGGTTTTAGCCACCAGTGCAGAGATTCCTTTAACCGTGTGTGGTAGTGGAATACTGTTGTCCAAAGATGATGGGTTGCTGTCCCATCGAGACAGAATATAATTCTGCAGTTGTCTCATATGGATTTGTGCCAATGTGATGGCTGGTATGGAGGCCGTCATCAGTCCCAGAACTGCCATACCTCTCCTGATCATCATTACTTTGACTTCTAGGAGAGAAGTGATAGCCTCTGTGATTTTCCCTAGTTCCTGTAAGTAGGACATGCTTGTCCGGAGGTTGGACTCCAGGGACGTTGCTGATTCCACAAAGAACAGTAGGTCGTCCAAATACGGAATGACTCCTATGCCTTTTAGCCTGAGATCCCTCAGGGCTTCCTCCATGATTTTTGAGAAGGGTCTTGGTGCAGAGGAGATCCCGAAGGGCAGGGCAGTGTATTGCAGGTACACCATGGCTGCTGGCCCCTGTATCGCAAAACGCAGATATTTTTGATGCATGCTTTTTATGGGCACATGCAGATATGCATCCTGAAGGTCTATCGTGGCCATGAGCATTCCCTCCAAAAGAATGTTTCTGACGGAGTAAATGGACTCCATTCTGAACCTTTTGTATATTATGTTTCTGTTGAGGCTTTTTAGGCTCAGGATCAGCCTTATCTTTCCCGATTGCTTCTTCCTTAGAAACAAGTGGGAGTAGACTCCCATCCCTTCTTCCCTCTGAGGAACAGGGCACACCACCCCTTGTGTCAGTAGATCTTGAATGGATTCCAAAAATGCATCTGCTGCGTCTTTTTCCTTTGGCATAGTAGTCACTAAGTATTTTGAAGGGGGGAGACTGGCAAGCTCCAACGCATAACCTTCTGTTATGGTGCGTAGGACAAATCCATTTGGTGTGATCCTTTCCCATGCTGGAGAGAACCTTGCCAGCCTGCCTCCTACCTGTCGATCATCATTATGCAGCGAGTAGTATGTGGGTGATAATTTGCCTGTGATTAGTGGGAAATTTTTCAATACCTATGTGTAGCACAGCTAGTTCCAGGTTAGGGTGTGTAATTATCCCTGTCAGTGAGGAGATCAGCTGAAATGTTTTGTTCCAGAAACTTGTGAGATTTTGGGCAACCCCAGAATGTGTGCATAAGGTTGCCTATATGGCCGCAGCCTCTCCAACATATATTTGATGTATTAGGGAATATCTTTGCAAGTCTGTAGTGCCATCTATTGATAATTTTAAGGGACGTGTCCCACTGGATAACGCAGTGTGCAGGTTTGTGTATTTCCTTGAGGGCTAATAACCATTGGCTTTCTGTAAATGTGGAGTCTAGATCTTTTTCACATTTGGCGATATGTTTGGTTTTTAGGAATGTCCTCTTCCCTTGGATGAGATTGTGAAACAGTGTTATGCCTTTACTCTTTCTGTGGATTGAGTTGTAAAACTGCCAAGCTGTTGTTGGGGTGCTAATGTAAGGTATAGGATGTTGTTTTAGAAAGGTGGAGATTTTTGTGTACGTGAAGTGTAGTTTCTTTGGAAGGTTAAACTCCAGGCTCAGCTGCTCAAACGATTTTGGTTTAGAGTAAGTAGAAAGTCTTTAATGTAATTTATGCCATATTCAGCTAGTTGTTTTATAGGGAGAGAGGCTATTCTGGTTTCTAAGGCTTCCACGGTAAGTTGATGTTCGGTTGTTTGGATTTCAGGGTGTTTATGGCTTTGGAGAAGTCTCCATGCTTGTATAGATGTAACGGTTGATGGTGGAAGTGTTTTTGCTGGCCATTGTAGCCAGGAATCTGCCAGTAGAAACTTTATGAGATTTGGAGGGGAGCTAGGTTTCTTTCGATATCAACCCAAGCGGGAGTGTTGTCTTTTTGAAACCAGGCTTTAAGTTGGTCTAGTCTTACCGTCCAAAGATATTCGTTTACATCTGGAATTCCTGCTCCACCCACTAATTTGTCTTTAATAAGGTTCGTGTGTGGACATCTTGCCTTCTTCCCCCCATATAAATCTCCACATGGAACTCGTCAAGACTTGTGTGTATTTCGATGGGAGATGTAGCGGTAGTACTCTAGATATATAGAGGATCTGTGGGAGGATTACCATTTTGTACGCCGCCTTTTTTGCCATGGCTTTCAGTTGGGTATCTATTCTGGTAATTAACGGTTTAATATTAGTTGGAGCTAGGGAATTAATAGATTGGGTCAGGGTGATTCCTAGGTATTGTATACCCTCCTCTGACCATTTACATGGCATGCAATCTTCCAATTTTTTTCTGATGTGAAAGGGCGTGTTCATGTTTAGGATTAGAGATTTATAGAAATTGACTTTATAGTATGAAATTTTTCCAAAGTTTGTTAGCAATTCGTGGGCCCTTGGAAGGGAATTATGTGGTTTTGTCACGTACCTGATGGTAGAGTCTGACTTATGTAGAAGGTAACCTCTCTTACGGCCCTGGTTAAAGAACCCCTGATAGAGCAGACAGGGAGTGCTGAAGCACAGGGGAGCACGAGGGCTGGATTGGACACACCTGATGGCAAGATGTCATCCAGAAGTCCGTGCTAGCCTGAAGAGTAGTGATGCAGGCCGGGTCAATAACATGTGGGCTGAGCAGTACAGGAGGAGCAGGCAGTCAGGTGGTTGGGTGCAGGCAGGGTCATTAACAGGCAGGCAGATTGAGGTACAGAGGGGTCAGACAGAATAGTGATCGTAGGCAAGCCGGGGGTCGGTGCAGGCAGAGTTCAAGCAGATGTGGGTTCAGGCCAGGTCACAGGTAGCTCAGAACGGGTCGCTCAGAAACACGGTAACGCTGTAGAACAGACAGCACTGGCTGCTGGGTCTCACAGCTTCAAATAGGGCCATTTGGCGCTACTTCCGTGGCGTGCGCACAGGAATGTGCGTGCACCACCGCGGAAGACAGCAGAAAGCACCAATATCCCCTAACATTGCCCCTCCCCAAGGGGTAGCCTCCGGATGCCCAACCGGGCTTTTAGCTCTGGGTGTCTTCTCCAAAAGGACCTGACAAGCTCTTTAGCGTGGATGTGGTTTTCGGGCTCCCATGAGCTTTCTTTGGGCCCGTATCCCTTCCACTTAATCAAGAACTTGGTAGATCCACCCCTTTTCCTGCAGTCGAGGATAGCTTCCACTTCGAATTCCTCCTCACCATCCACAGGGATGGGCTCAGACGGGGCCGACTTCTGACCCGGGAAGGAGTCCTGGGTTACGGGCTTAAACACGGTAACGTGAAATACCGGGTGCACTCACAGGGAAGGCAGAAGGTCCAGCTCGTATGCCACCCTGTTGATCTTTATTTTCACGGGGAATGGCCCAATGAACCTTGGACCCAACTTCCTGGAAGGGCATGACAACCTCAAGTTCTTGGTTGCTAACCATACTCGGTCACCTGGTTGCAGGTCCAATTCCCTGCTTCTCCCCTTGCAGAATGCCCTCTTGTTCCACTCCTGTGTCTGAGGTTGGGGTTTCTTGTAGCACCTTGTCAGGAATTCTACCATCTTCTGTACAGCAGGTACCTCGCTTTCCGGAACCAGGTTAGGTATAATGGTATGGTGGTACCCCAGATTCACCCAGAATGGGGACTGCTTGGTGGCTGAATGCTCGGTATTGTTGTACGCAAACTCAGCCATAGGTAATAGCGAGACCCAGTCATCCTGAGCAAAAGAAGAGTAGCAGCGGATGTACTGTTCTAGGATCTAGTTAGTCCTCTCTGTCTGACCATTTGACTGGGGGTGATACGCAGAGGAGAATGACAGCTCAATGTTCAATGCGGAACACAGGGCTTTCCAGACCCGGGAAGTGAACTGCACCCCATGATCTGAGACAATGTTGATAGGGAGCCCATGCAATCGGACCACTTCCTTGATAAATGCCCCTGCCGTCTCAGTTGCGGTGGGGATGCCCTTCATTGGCATGAAGTGGGTCATCTTAGTAAGATGATCCACAACTAACTCCACTATGAAATTCATCAATATGTGAGACCATGGCCGTTCGGGAATGGGCAGCGGGTTTAACAGACCAAATGCTTTTGCCCGGGTAGTCTTGTGTTGGGCACAGACCGGACAAGCGCTGGCATATTTCCGACATTCCTTGTCAGCGAAAGGTCACCAAAAGGAGCACGACAGCAGTTCAGCAGTCTTACAACCGCCAAAGTGCCCTGGCAATTGGTGGTCGTGACAAAGTTCCAGCACTGTTAAACGCTGCTGTTCCGGGATAAAGAGTTTATCCTGGAACCACCACAGTCAATCTTTCATCATCAGTCTCGGATCAGGCAACATGGTTGATCCGGTCAAGGATCGTTTAACCCAAGACAGCAAATCTTACTGTAGCAACAAGAAACTCCGGGACGGGAGGATGGTATCCGGTCGTGTAGAGTCGCCAGGCTCACTAAACATCCTGGACGGAGCATCCGGCTCAACGTTCTTTGACCCAGGTCTATAAGTAATATGCAGGTTAAAATGAGAGAAAAACAGAGCCCATCGTGCCTGGCGTGGTCTCAGTCTTTTAGCTGTGCGCAGATACTCTAGGTTCTTATGGTCGGTGAATACCATGACAGGGTGTAGAGCTCCTTCCAGCAGATACCGCCATTCCTCCAGGGTGAATTTGATTGCTAGACGTTCCTGGTCTCCCACATCGTAATTTTTCTCTGGCGCTGTAAGTTTGCGGGAAAAGAAAGCGATGATGTGGAGCGAGGCCTTTGGACCCCGTCTCTGGGATAGGACTGCTCCCACTGCTGTCTCAGAAGCATCCACCTCCAGAATGTAAGGCAGAGCTGAATCTGGGTGCTTAAGGACAGGTGCCATAGTAAACAGTTCTTTGAGCTTCAGAAAGGCCATTTGGGCCTCAGGGGACCAGTGGAAATGGGAGCCCTGTTTAGTGAGTTGGGTGATGGGTGCGATCACCGCAGAAAATCCTCTAATGAACTTCCTGTAGAAGTCGGCAAAACCAATGAACCGTTAGACCCCTTTCCTGTCAACGGGAGCTGGCCAATCCACAATGCAGAGGCTTTCTGGGGATCCGTGGTTACTCCGTTGACTGAGATGTCGAAATTCTGGAGCACTCAAAGGCACACCTTTCGGCCTTAGCATAAAGTTCATGCTGATGTAGACGTTGTAAGACGCACCTGACATGCCTGTGATGTTCTACCAGAGAGGCCAAAAAGATGAGGATGCCATCAAGGTAAATGATGACGAACTGATCCAGGTAGTCACGAAACACATCATTTACTAGGTGCTGGAAAGTAGCTGGAGCATTGCAAAGCCCAAAGGGCATCAGTAAATATTCAAAGTGACCGAAGCGCGTCCGGAAGGTAGTCTTCCACTCGTCGCCCTCCCGGATGCAGATGAGTTTATAGGCTTCGCGAAGATCCAGTTCAGATAACACAGCAGCTGTTCCTAGCCTTTGAAATAACTCAGGGACCAGTGGCAAAGGGTACCGGTTCTTAATGGTAATTTTATTAAGCTCCCGATAGTCTATGTAGGGTCTGAGGGTGTGGTCTTTCTTCTCCACGAAGAATATTCCAGCTCCTGCAGGAGAAGTGGAGGGCCGAATGAACCCTATCTGAAGGTTATTGTTACGTGCCTGGTGGAGGAGTCTGACTTATGCATTGGGTAACCTCCCTTACGACCCTGACTCGGGAACCCCTGGTAGAGTAGACAGGTGGCTCGGGAGTGCAGGATGGCACGAGGGTCGGACTGGGTCACTGGTGATGGTATAAGTCCGTTGTTGCACTCGTGCACTAGAAGAATGGTTGTACAGGCTGGGTCATGAAACAGGCTGGCGGTGCGGTACAAGAGGAGCAGTCAGGCGGATAGTCGAATTCAGGCTGGGTTGTCAACAGGCGGACAGGCAAAGTACATGAGGGCTAGGTAAGAGAGTGGTCGTAGACAGTCCAGGGGTTGGTGCAGGCAGAAATCAGCAAAGTCATGCAATCCGGGTCACAGGAACAGAGGAACAGATACAGGTAGCTCAGGAACACACACTATACGCTGTAGATCAGACAGCAGAGTTTGTGTGCTGCTAAGGTGTTTAAATAAGGCAACCTGGCTCCAATCAATGATATCACCCTGCACAATTGTTAACCCTTAGTGACCATAGCATGGCATAGGTGCAGAAAGTCCACTTTAGCCACCGATTATATTCCTAACAGTGCCCCCCCCCAAGGGGCAGCCTCCGGATGCCCAGCCAGGCCTTCAGTTCCAGGTGATTCCTCCAAAAGGATCTGACATGTTCCTTGGCATGGATGTGCTCTTCGGGTACCCAGGAGTTCTCTTCTGGCCCGTACCCCTTCCATTTAATTAAGAACTGTGTCACACCCCTCCTCACTCTGCAATCGAGGATTGCCTCAATCTCAAACTCTTCTTCGCCGTCTATGATGACTGGCTCCGGAGGGGTCGTTCTCCTTCCCCGGAATTGGTCCAGGGCTACCGGCTTTAACAAAGCCACATGAAATACGGGGTGCACCCGAAGACAGGAAGGAAGGCTCATTTCATACGCCACCCTGTTAATTGTTCTTTTGACCAGGAAGGGGCCAATGAATATAGGTCCCAGTTTCTTGGAGGGACAGGCGAGCTTTAAATTCTTGGTGGCCAGCCAGACTTGATCGCCTGGCTGCAGATCCAGTTCCCCTCTCCTTCTTCTATCAAAAGTCTGTTTGCTATACTCCTGCGATCAGGATAAGGTTTCTCACAGGAGTTTGGTGTTTTCCACCAGGAAGGTGGCCATGTCTTGAGCAGCGGGCACCGCACTTTCGGGGATCAGGTCAGGCAGAAACGAGGGGTGGTAGCCGATATTCGCCCAAAATGGTGACAGGTTTGTGGCTGAGTGGACAGCATTATTGTAGGCAAACTCTGTTACTGGCAGCAGGGAGGCCCAGTCGTCCTGAGAGAACGATGAATAGCACCTGAGGTACTGCTCCAGAGTCTGATTAGTTCTCTCCATCTGGCCGTTGGTCTGAGGGTGATAAGCGAGCAGAGGGCTTTCCAGACCCGAGAGGTGAACTGCACTGCCCGATCCGACACGATGTTGGCCGGGACTCCGTGGAGGCGGATGACCTCCTTGATAAATGTTTCCGCAGTTTGGATGGCCGTAGGTGTGCCCCTCATGGGTATGAAGTGGGCCATCATAGTCAGACGGTCCACTACTGCAAGGATGGTGCAGAATCCAGCTGACGGAGGTAGCTCCACAATAAAATCCATGGACACATGCGACCAAGGGCGCTCAGGGACAGGTAGTGGGTTTAGCAGCCCCCAGGCCTTGGTCCGGTTGACTTTGTTGCGGGCACAGGTGGGACAGGCCTTCATGTATTCCCGGCAGTCCTTGGCCATCTGAGGCCACCAAAAGGAGCGTGCCAGGAGCTCCATGGTCTTACGCCCCCCGAAATGGCCTGCCAGCCTATGGTCGTGGCACAATTCCAGCACCACCAGATGTTGTCCTTCCGGGACAAAAATTCTTGCGCCCAGCCACCATAGTCCATCATCTTGGGTCAGCCTAGGGTTCTGGAGATCCTCTTGGGTAAGTAAGAAGCTCCGGGATGGGAGGATGGTATCTGGTGGGCCCAACTCCCCTGTCTTATGGAACATTCTGGATAAGGCATCCCGTTTCACATTCTTGGACCCATGCCTGTAAGTGATATGAAGCTGAAACCGGGAAAAGAAGAGGGCCCAGCAGGCCTGGCGGGGTTTCAATCGCTTGGCTGTCCGCAGATACTCTAAGTACTTGTGGTCAGTAAACACTAGAACCGGATGCACCACTCCCTCCAGCAGATACCGCCATTCCTGCAGGGTGGACTTTATGGCAAGTAATTCCCTATCTCCCACATCATAGTTTCTCTCTGGAGGCATTCATTTCTGGGAGAAGAAGGCGATGGGGTGAAGAGTGGCCTTAGGCCCTTGTCTCTGTGAGAGTACCGCTCCCACCGCTGTTTCAGATGCATCCACTTCCAGAGTGCACGGCAGAGTGGGATCAGGATGCTTGAGGACTGGTGCCGAGGTGAAAAGCCTCTTTAGCTGCTGAAAGGCCGCTTGGGCTTTCGTGGTCCACAGGAAGCTTGTATTCTGCTTAGTGAGTTGCGTGATGGGGCGATCACTGCAGAAAACCCCTTAATAAATTTCCTGTAAAAGTTGGCAAAGCCAACAAAACGTTGCACCCCTTTCCTGTCCGTAGGTGATGGCCACTCCACAATAGCAGAGACCTTCTCGGGGTCCATGGTGATGCCAGAGGTGGAGAGAATGAAGCCCAGGAAAGAAATGCTAGAGAATTCAAAAGCGCACTTCTCAGCCTTAGCGTAAAGTCCATGCTGACGCAAGTGGCTCAGTACATTCTTGATATGGCTGCGGTGCTCCTCAAGGGATGAGGAGAATATTAAAATATCATCCAGGTAGACCACTACGAATATGTCTAAGAAGTCCCGGAAAATGTTGTTGACCAAGTGTTGAAATGTAGCCGGGGCTTTACACAGGCCGAACGGCATGACCAGATACTTGTAGTGGCCAAATCGGGTTCGGAAAGCCGTCTTCCACTCATCCCCCTCTCGGATGCGGAGGAGATTGTAGGCCCCCCGGAGGTCTAACTTGAAGAACACCTTGGCTGAACCGAGTCTCTGGAATAGCTCAGGGACCAGAGGCAAGGGATACCGGTTCTTAACCGTGGTCTTATTGAGGTCCCGGTAATCAATACATGGTCAAAGGGACCTCTCCTTCTTCTTGACAAAGAATATCCCTGCCCTGGTGGGGGATGTAGATGGCCGGATAAACCCCTTCTGCAGATTATCCTCCAGGTATGCCTTGAGGGCCAAAAGTTCCACCTCAGACAGCGGGTATATGCTGTCGAAAGGTACCTCTGCCCCTGGAAG
Source organism: Glandirana rugosa (assembly GCA_018402905.1). Taxonomy (NCBI): domain Eukaryota; kingdom Metazoa; phylum Chordata; class Amphibia; order Anura; family Ranidae; genus Glandirana; species Glandirana rugosa. The sequence continues at coordinate 1,840 of BLSH010500316.1, read as the reverse complement.
CAGTTCTATCGGGCAGTCGTAGGCTCGGTGGGGAGGCAACTCGTCTACCCCCTTCTTACTAAAAACATCCAGGAACTCGTGATATGCTGGAGGGACGGCCTGGCAAGTTGCTGTATCAGCATCTGGGTCCAGGTTGAACGCGGTAAGGGCCAGATCCACAGGTGGCGGAAAACAGTGGTGCAGGCAGTAGGAGGAAGTGAATGACACATTGCCAGTGACCCAACTGATCTGCGGGCAATGCGCCCGGAGCCAGGAGATCCCCAGTATGACAGGGGAAAGCGGAGATGTGATAGCGTCCAGGTGTAGGAACTCCGCATGGCCATCTGGAGTGCGGGCTAAAATCGGAATAGTTTCGTGGGTCACCATGCCCGAACTGTTGAGGAACCCGCCGGCCAGGTGGACGGTCATCTAGGACTGATCAAAGACAGGACTTCTCCCTTGACAGGATAGGTACTCCTAGGCCGCTTGGCTGAACAGGTTCACACCCTGTGCCCGGGGGCCCCACAATAGAGGCACAGATTGTGGGTCATACAATCTAGTCTCTCCTCTGACGAGAGGCTTTGGCGCCGGTGGCTGGCCTGCCTTTCCTCATTGCGCTCCTGTAGTCGACGGTCGATCAAAATGACCCGATCCAACAGACTACTCAAGGTCGGGGAACCCCAACATGGGCGAGCTCATCCTTAAGGGACTCGGACAAGCCCAGCCAGAACTGGAAACTGAGGGCTGCGGGGTCCCAGGCGGTGTCGGCGCTCCAGCGCTGGAATTCGGCCACATAATCTTCCACCGGGCGGTCGTCCTGCTTGAGCACATGGAGCGCTGCTTCGGCAGTGGCGGTCTGGTGCGGGTCGTCATACAGACGTGCCATGACCTGGAAGAAGCCTGCTAAGGTGGTGGTGTCCGGGGACTTTTCTTCAAGTAGTCGGTGAGCCCAGGCCAGGGGCCCATCCTGAAGCAGTGAGATGGCCAGTCCCACCTTGGTGGCTTCACGGGAGAAGGTGCTGGGTTGAAGGGTGAAGTATAATTCGCATGCACTCCGGAACGCCGAAACTTCTTGCGGTCCCTGGTGAACTGTTCAGGAAAGGGGACATCTGGCTCGGTAGGCAGAGTGACGAGGATGTGACCAGGAAGCGGGTTGGACCCTGAGCGGAGAGCTCCCGGAGTTGACCTTCCAACTGCACGTAGTCATCTTGGAGAGCCTTCACCGCTTGAGTGAGGCCGGCTAGATGCGTGCAGAGTTCATTCGTTGGGGAGGCCCCCTGCGCAGACTCAGGCATGGCTGTCTGATACTGTTACATACCTGGTGGAGGAGTCTGACTTATGCAGTGGGTAACCTTCCTTACGACCCTGACTCGGGAACCCCTGGTAGAGTAGCCAGGTGGCTCGGGAGTGCAGGATGGCACGAGGGTCGGACTGGGTAACTGGTGATGGTATAAGTCCGTTGCTGCACTCGTGCACTAGAAGAATGGTCGTACAGGCTGGGTCGTGAAACAGGCTGGCGGTGCGGTACAAGAGGAGCAGGCAGGTGGATAGTCGGGTTCAGGCTGGGTTGTCAACAGGCGGACAGACAGAGTACAGGAGGGCTAGGCAAGAGAGTGGTCATAGACAGTCCAGGGGTCGGAGCAGGCAGAAATCAGAAAAGTCAGGCAATCCGGGTCACAGGAACAGAGGAACAGATACAGGTAGCTCAGAAACACACACTATATGCTGTAGATCAGACAGCAGAGTTTGGTGCTGCTAAGTAGAGTTGAGCGAACACCTGGACGTTCGGGTTCTGCTGGTCCGTCCGAACTTCGGGACAAAGTCCGGGTCCGGGTCCGGACGGAACCCGAACGATCGCACG
>BLSH010500277.1:1705082-1740946 GCA_018402905.1 Glandirana rugosa | reverse complement strand
CTGGCTGTGTTGATGGTTGAGTCAAGCGATTGTGGTTGCAGGAAAGAAAATTATATCATCTTTGGCCGGCTTTAGTTGCCTGTAAAATTTAATAGGGTCAGTTGGGCTCTATTTATGTCAAGGAAGACCATGTTAAAACTAATAGTGTGGAATGTCCACTGCTGAATGCCATTATGTAATGTAGGATTTTTTCTTGTCCACAGTGGAGTTGAGCAAACCCGAACTGTAAGGTTCGGGTTCGTACCGGACTTTGGGGTGTCCGTGTCCCGAACCCAGACATTTGAGAAAAAGTCCGGGTTCGGGGTTCGGGTATGTTTTCGCGCCTTTTGAATAGCTGCCGGGCAGCCAATCAACAAGCGTTTCACTTGTTTGCCCTTAGAAGCCATCAGAGCCATGCCTACTAATGGCATGGCTGTGATTGGCCAGTGCATCATGTGATCCAGCCTCGATATGAGCTGAAGTCACGTAGCTAGCGCTGCATGTCACATGCTCCCAGGCTAGTGTAGGGAGAGGTTCCTGGTGCTGGTGTGAGGGAAAGATTGGCGTTCTAAAATCATCTCATACTTAGTATAGGGAGAGGTTCCTGGTGCTGGTGTGAGGGAAAGATTAGCGTTCTAAAATCATCTCATACTTAGTATAGGGAGAGGTTCCTGGTGCTGGTGTGAGGGATATATTAGTGTTCTAAAATCATCTCATACTGCTATAGGGAGAGGTTCCTGCTGCTGCTGTGAGGAATAGATTAGTGTTCTAAAATCATCTCATACTGCTATAGGGAGAGGTTGCTGGTGCTGGTGTGAGGGATAGATTAGCGTTCTAAAATCATCTCATACTGCTATAGGGTGAGGTTCCTGGTGCTGGTATGAGGGATAGATTAGCTTTCTAAAATCATCTCATACTGCTATAGGGAGAGGCTCCTGCTGCTGCTCTGAGGGATAGTTTCGTATTCTAAAATCATCTCATACTGCTATAGGGTGAGGTTCCTGGTGCTGGTGTGAGGGATAGATTAGCTTTCTAAAATCATCTCATACTGCTATAGGGAGAGGTTCCTGCTGCTGCTCTGAGGGATAGATTCGTGTTCTAAAATCATCTCATACTGCTATAGGGAGAGGTTCCTGCTGCTGGTGTGAGGGATAGATTAGTGTTCTAAAATCATCTCATACTGCTATAGGGAGAGGTTCATGCTGATGCTGTGAGGGATAGATTAGCGTTCTAAAATCATATCATACTGGTATAGGGAGAGGTTCCTGCTGCTGGTGTGAGGGACAGATTAGCGTTCTAAAATCATATCATACTGGTATAGGCAGAGGTTCCTGCTGCTGGTGTGAGGGACAGATTAGTGTTCTAAAATCATATCATACTGGTATAGGGAGAGGTTCCTGCTGCTGGTGTGAGGGACAGATTAGTGTTCTAAAATAATATCATACTGCTATAGGGAGAGGTTCCTGCTGCTGGTGTGAGGGACAGATTAGTGTTCTAAAATCATATCATACTGGTATAGGGAGAGGTTCCTGGTGCTGGTGTGATGGATAGATTAGCGTTCTAAAATCATCTCATACTGCTATAGGGAGAGGTTCCTGCTGCTGCTGTGAGGGATTGATTAGTGTTTTAAAATCATCTCATACTGCTATAGGGAGAGGTTCCTTCTTGGTGCTGGTGTGAGGGATAGATTAACGTTCTAAAATCATCTCATACTGCTATAGGGTGAGGTTCCTGGTGCTGGTGTGAGGGATAGATTAGCTTTCTAAAATCATCTCATACTGCTATAGGGAGAGGTTCCTGCTGCTGCTCTGATCGATAGATTTGTGTTCTAAAATCATCTCATACTGCAATAGGGAGAGGTTCCTGCTGCTGCTGTGAGGGATAGATTAGTGTTCTAAAATCATCTCATAATGCTATAGGGAGAGGTTCCTGCTGATGCTGTGAGGGATAGATTAGTGTTCTAAAATCATATCATACTGGTATAGGGAGAGGTTCCTGCTGCTGGTGTGAGGGACAGATTAGTGTTCTAAAATCATCTCATACTGGTATAGGGAGAGGTTCCTGCTGCTGCTGTGAGGGACAGATTAGTGTTCTAAAATCAAATCATACTGGTATAGGGAGAGGTTCCTGCTGCTGGTATGAGGGACAGATTAGTGTTCTAAAATCATATCATACTGGTATAGGGAGAGGTTCCGGCTGCTGGTAGGAGGGACAGATTAGTTTTCTAAAATCATCTCATACTGCTATAGGGAGAGGATCCTGCTCCGTCTACATTGCTGGTTTAAAAAAAAAAAGAATAATATTTATTTTTTATTATTATATTAATAAATAGTGCTACATAGTACATTTGCACCTTGCTGTACATTTCTTGCACACAAAAAAGTGTGTCTACATTGTTGTTTTAAAAAAAAAGAATAATAATTTATTATTCTTTTTTTATTATTAATGAATAGTGCTACACAGTACATTTACACAGTACATTTGCACCTTGCTGTGCATTTCTTGCACAAAAATAAAAAGTGCGTCTACATTGTTGTTTTAAAAAAAAAGGATTAATAATTTATTATTGGGTTTTTTTGTATTAATAAATAGTGGTACACAGTACATTTGCACCTTGCTGTGCATTTCTTGCACAAAATTAAAAAGTGCGTTGACATTGCTGGTTTAAAAAATAATCGAAAATTTATGCTAAATAGTACATTTCCGTCCAGAATGAGGATAGCGTCAAATTAATGACGTGGTCGTGGTTGTGGTGCTGCTGGTGTTGGTGGTGTTGGTGAAGCTCCTGTTGCAAGGAGAGGACGTAGTCGATCTGTGCCAGCTACACGCACAAGTGAAACACCTTCCTCAGGTGCGAGTAGCCGACAGAACCTTCAACGTTATATGGTAGGCCTGAATGCCGCTCAACGAATGATGAAGCCAGAACAAGTACAGGCGATAGTAGATTGGGTGGCTGACAATGCCTTCAGTTCCTTCACATTGTCTCCCACCCGGTCCCTTGCTGAAAGCTCAGAGTTGGCACCTGAACCTCATGGCCATCTGTCTTTCACCTCAGCCCCTTGTAAATCAGCCAAGCAGTCTGAGCCCCAAGTCTTGCAGCAGTCTCTTATGCTTTTTGATGACTCTGCTGGTGTGCATTCCGTGGGCCATCCACATAACCTTGCCGCAGAAGTGGAATACATTGAGTGCACCGATGCCCAACCACTTCTGTTGCAGGATGAAGACATTGAAACACCACCGCAGCACGTCTCTGATGATGATGATGAAACACAGGAGCCAACTGCTGCAGCTTTGTACAGTGTGCAGACTGACAAGGAGGGCAGTGGTGAAGAGTGAGTGGAAGATGATGTGGAGGATGATGAGGTCCTAGACCCCACATGGAATGAAGGTCATGCGAGTGACGTGTGCAGTTTGGAGGAAGAGGTGGTGGTCACACAGAGGCACCAGCACAGCAAAAGAGGAAGCAGGTTGCAAAAGCGGAGTGAGCGTCCCCTTGACAGTACGCCTGCTACTACCCACCGCACCCAGGGACCTAGCACACCAAAGGCAGCTCAAAGGCGTTACCCAGCGTGACAGTCCTTCAGACAATGTGCTGATGACAAGACACAAGTCATTTGCACGCTGCGCAATGAGAGCTTGAAGTGAGGCATAAATGTTCTAAACCTGAGCACAACCTTCCTGACCAGGCATCTACATGCAAAGCACAAGCTGCAGTGGAATAAGTACCTCAAAATCCTAGAAAGGTCTCGGGCTCCTCCTGCTTCCCCTTCTGCTGCTGCCTCGGCCTCTTCCTCCACCTCTACAGTGCCAGTGTCACCTGCCACCCAGCAAACAGATGATGTGACAGCAACGCAACCATGTCCGCCACGGTCCCCAAGCATTTCCACACCATGGTCCCATGGAAGCTTACAGCTGTCCATCTCCCAAACACTGGAGAGAAAGAGGTAGTACCCCCCTACCCACTTGGGATCCCTGACCCTGAATGCCAGCATTTCAAAATTCCTGGCCTATGAAATGCTGTCATTCCGTCTGGTGGACACGGACAGTTTTAAAAACCTGATGGCGGTGGCTGTCCCACAGTATGTGGTTCCCAGCCGCCACTACTTTTCCAGGCGAGCCATCCCTTCCCTGCACAAACAAGTTGGGGACAAGATCAAGTGTGCACAACACCATCTGTGGCAAGGTCCACATAACCACTGATACGTCGACCAGTAAGCATATCTCGCTAACTGCACACTGGGCAAATGTAGTGGCGGGTGGGCCTGAGGCGGCTAGCAGTTTGGCGCATGTCCTTCCGCCACCCTGGATTGCAGGGCATTTCCCTTTGCCTTCTGTTGCCTCCTCCTCCTACGCCACTTCCTCCTCCTCTACCACCTCCTCATCCGGTCAGCGTAACACCTTCACCACCAACTTCAGCACATCTAGGGGGAAACGACAGCAGGCTGTTTTAAAACTGATATGTTTGGGTAATAAACCCCACACTGCGTAGGAGCTGTGGACGGGCTTTGAACAACAGACTGATGAGTGGTTGTTGCCACTGAGCCTCAAGCACGGCCTGGTGGTGTGCGATAATGGGCGAAATCTCATAGCAGCTCTGGGCCTAGCCGGTTTGATGCACATCCCTTGCCTGGCGCATGTGCTGAATTTGGTGGTGCAGAAATATCTAAAAAAGTGGGGGCCGTCTGTGCATGCTTTCGGCATTCTCACCCTGCTGCTGATCGCCTGTCTGCGATGCAGTGGAACTTCGGCCTTCCAGCTCACCGCCTCCTATGCGACGTGCCCACAAGGTGGAACTCCACCTTGCACATGCTGGAGAGACTGTGCAAGCAGCAGCAGGCAATAGTGGAGTTTCAGCTGCAGCACTCATGGGTCAGTCACTCTGCAGAACAGCACCACTTCACCACCAACGAGTGGGCCTCCATGCGAGATCTGTGTACCATATTGCGGTGTTTCGAGTACTCCACTAACATGGCCAGTGCCGATGACGCTGTTCTCACTATCCCACTTCTATGTCTCCTTGAAAAAACACTTTGGGTGATGATGAAAGAGGATGTGGCACAGGAGGAAGAGGAGGAGGAAGAGGGGTCAATTCCACGGTTATCAGGCCAGTCATTCACAAGTGGCTTGGAGGGTGGGTTCCTGCACCAGCATAGGCCAGGTAAAAAAAATTTCAAGCCAGGGCACAGTTCTGGAGGATAAGGAGGATAAGGATGATGATGATTAGGAGGAACCGTGTTCACAGCAGGGTGGCACCCAACGCAGCTCGTGGGCATCACTGGAGCGTGGCTGGGCGGATACGGAGGACACAGATGATACACCTCCCACAGAGGACAGCTTGTCTTTGCCTCTGGGCAGCCTGGCACACATGAGTGACTACATGCTGCAGTGCCTGCACAACGACAGCTGAGTTTCCCACATTGTAATTTGTGCTGATTACTGGCTGGCCCCCCTGCTGGATCCCTGTTGCAAGGACAATGTGTCGTCCTTAATTCCCTCACTGGAGCGTGATCGGAAGATGCGTTACTACAAGCGCACGCTGGTAGATGCGCTGCTGAGGGCATTCCCAAATGACATAGGGGGCTCAGTGGAAGCACAAGGCGAAGGCAGAGGAGGAGGAGGAGGAAGAGGTTGCCAACGCCGCTGTGGCACCACCAGCACCTCAGAAGACAGGGTTAGCATGGCCGAAATGTGGAAAAGCTTTGTCAGCAACACGCCACAACAAACAGCACCACCAGATGATAGGCAACATCTTAGCAGGGGGCAGCATTTCAGCAACATGGTGGAACAGTATGTGCGCACACGCCTACACGTACTGACTGATGGGTCTGCCCCATTCAACTTTTGGGTCTCCAAATTGAGCACATGGCCTAAGCTTGCCCTTTATGCCTTGGAGGTCCTGGCCTGTCCTGAAAGCCAGTGTATTGTCTGAACGTGTGTTTAGCACGGCAGGGGGTGTTATCACAGACAAGCGCAGCCGCCTGTCCACAGCCGACGTGGACAAGCTAACGTTTATTAAAATGAACCAGGCATGGATCCCACAAGACTTGTCTGTACCTTGTGCAGAATAGACATTTAGACCGGCCTCACACAGCCATTGGTATAACTTGTTTTTTTTTAATATGTCTCAATATTTTGGGGGCTACCCCAATTAGAAAAAAAAAAAAACAAGCAAAAAACAGTGTTGGCTACCTCCTCCTCCTCCACCGCCACTTCCACCTACACCGCCATGGTCACCGCCTCCTCATCCTCCTACTCCACATCCACCTCCATCCACCTCCTCCTCCATTTTTTATTTTTTTTATGTGATTTTAAGTTATTTCCCTATCCACATTTGTTTGCAGGGCACTTGTCCTACTTTTACCCCCATGTTGCTTCCTTTTGCAGCCCTCTAGCCCTTTCCAGGACTTTTTTAGAGCCATTTTTGTGCCCAAAAGTTCAGGTCACCATTGACTTCAATGGGATTCGGGGTTAAGTTTGGGTCAAGTTTGGTGCCAAACCCAAACTTTTTCGCAAAGTTCGGCCGAACCCGCCGAATCCGAACATCCAGGTGTTCGCTCAACTCTACTGAAGAGTCAAAATTTGAAATTTTTGGCTGTAGCAGGAGGCAGTTTGCTCACTAATGAGCTGGAGAGCATTACAATAATGAGTGTCTGTAGGCAACAGTGAATCATGGTGGAGGTTCTTTGCAAGTTTGGGGCTGCATTTATGCAGATGAAGCTGCAGATTTAGTCAGGATCAATGGTGACCAAAGAAATACAGGATGAGAAGAGAGAGAAATACTTATCCATCATGCCATACCCTTAGGGAGTGTGTGATTGGCCCCAAATGTATTTTGAAACAGGACAATGACGCCAAACATACAGCCAATGTCATCAAGAACTCTTTTAAGTGTAAAGAAGAACATGGAGTCCTAGGAGTGATGGTTTGGCTTCCATAGAGCCCTGATATCAAGATCCTTGAATCTGTCTGGAATTACATGAAGAAGGATTTGGGGCATCTTACATTCACATAAGATCTGTGGTTAGTTCTCTATGATGTGTCGAACAACCTACTCGCCAAGTTTCTTCAAAAACATCAAATATTAATTTGATTTGGATTTCTCTTCTGTTCATTTACATTTCATTTTGTTAATTGATAAGTGAACGCTTCCGTTTCTGAACACATTCTTAATTTACAGCCTTTTTTCACATCTGTTTTAAACGTTTGCACAGTAGTGTACATATCTATTTTGATTTTAATTAAAAATATATATATTTACACAAATGTGGATACACATATATTTACTTATCTATGTCTTATGTCCTTGAGTATAGAAATAAAAAGAAATATGATAATTATGGAACCCAGAGGGAGTTTTTAACCAGAGGACAGTTAGATAAAGGGCTTATCTTAGTCATGCCTTAAAAAAGGTAAAATTATAGCCTTCATTAAGGCCATGTAGCTCCTTTGACCCTAAGTGAAAGATTCATCTTACTTTGGCTTTCAACAGCATCTTAGCAGCATATGGGAGCTAATATTATGTCCTGCACCACCCAGAGTTTCGAACACCCATGTTTCCCATCATGTTTTTCACAGATGTGCCTGGCAACCATTTATTTTCAAAGTCATGTTCACATATTTGAGAACTCTCCTTGTAAACATGGGAATATGTTTTCCTACATAAAGGGGGCGGACACAGCAGATCTGATCTGGGGGTGCAGTAAAAAAAGTCAGGTGATACAAAGTCAACACTGTGTGTGAGTCACTGACAGTTTGTCATGACCTAGGAAACACTGTTATATATTAGACCAAGGGTGCCCAACCAGTGGCACCGGGGGCCACATGTGGCTCGCGGAGCGCTCTGACGTGGCCCTTGATCTGGAGTGGCTGGCTGGAAAGCCCAGATTGCGGGTTGCCAACCAGCCATCCCAGAGTATCAGGGTTGTGAATGAAGGCAGCGGTAGAGGAAACTGCGGAGCAGAGCTGCATAAGCTAATGCTTCCTGTATAGCGCCGCCTCCTGTCACAGGTGGAGTAATGCCAAATGTACTCTGCCTGGGACAGCAACAGCTGGCGATACCGTAATGGAAGACTGTTATTAAAGGTAAGTTTATTACAAAAATCACAGTGTATATATATGGGCATATCTGTTCAGCAGTGGTTACTAGGCTGCTTTTAAACTCATCCGCAGGTACAGCACAGTGCACCTGCGGGTTACCTGCACTGAGCCATAGACTTCTGTTATTGGAAATAGATAAAATGAAGGCACCAACTCACATATCAGGAAGAACGAGGGTTAAATAACATAACTGCTGCCCCTTTACGTGTGAAAGTTTTCTGATCTAGTAAAGTAGGGTGCTGTTATTACAATGGATCCACCTATATCCCCTACACAATACTTACTACCTGAACTAATATATAATCCACAAAGGTATCTATTGTGTGTCTACTCCAAAGTGGTGTGGGGAGAATGGAATTTTAGAGTGCTATAGTGCTATCTAACTTGAATTATCCCCACTCTAATATTATTATAATTTGTGCCAATCCCTTATGCCAATTTACAAATCAGAAACTATCAAATATTTGTGATTCCTAATGGAGATTGACATATAAATTCAAAAAAATTCAGAAAAATAAAAAATATATAACATACAAAATTATTATAAAAAAAGTCCAAAATATATATCCAAACAATTATTAAATTCAGTTCATAATGCATTCTTTTATTCAAATATGTGACCGTCCACGGTGCTTATTATTTATATATGTGCTTTTCCTTCAGTTATATCCAGTGCTCCTCCACGTGCAAACATATATTATGCACTCACCAGAGTGCCCAGGTCCTAGGGACCAATATCACGTTATTGTAATGGTTTATATGGTACTGAACTCCTCCACTATTTATGCCAGATCTTGTATAGATGCAATCTCCCCATACGATGATTATGGTTCAAACATGAAAAGCAAATGACACCACAATCGTGCAACACAGTTTATTTTGTTAAAATTCATTCAAAGCAATCTACAGCTGTTGCACTTACATTTAGAAGTGCTCCAACTAGCACCATCTTGATGAAACCACATAATGCCTTAGGCACTCAAAATCCGGTGTTCCTAAGAAACTGCACACCATCAGATCACAATGCTCCGGACCCCTTCTATCTATCCACTCTGCCGGCCTAATGCCCAATAAACGTGCACTCTCACTGCTTGGTCAGTCATATAGACTGGTCCGCGTCAGTTCCACCGCCACCGGAAATTATATCCCTGGTTGTCGACAGAATCAGACAGCAACCTGATCTCTATGCATTTCACTTTTAATTGGCATCATCAGAAATTTTTTCCAATCCGCTAAAGAAAACAGAAGGGGATCCATCCCCTTCCATCTGGGCGTATCGGATTGGAGGGCCTATAGAGTAGAGTGGGCTGTGTCTGTGTCCGCTCTGCATATGCAGAGTGGACATGGACCCATCACCTGTCCGTTCCACTCATTGTGGTCCCTAACCAGTTACCAAGTTACTTAAGTGGCCCTCGCTCTACAAAAGGTTGGGCATTCCTGTATTAGACTGTCATTAGATTAGGGTGATTAAACAGGGCCTGTGCCCCCTTATATCAGGTTTCCCTATCAGAGTGCCTCTTTACATCATAAGTGCTCATCAGAGTCCCCTTTTACAACAGGGTGCCAATCAGAGTGCCCCCTTACACTGGGTATCCCCATCGGAGTGTCCCCTGACATCAGGTTAATGTCATTCTCATTGCACACGCTCCTGGATTAGGCTAAGAAGTGCATCAGAGTGCTCCCTTATATTAACTGCCCCAATCAGACTGGCTCATGGATCAGTGGATACACTCTCAGAGCCCCCCCAGCAGTCCAATAAATCCAACCCTGGGATTCAGACAGCTTGCCACATAGGAGGTGAAGGTCCTGTGAACCGCACATCAGAACAAGACCCACTGTGTATGAACAAGTGGCTGTCTCAGCCTGGATCCACAGGCCACACCCTCAATGCGTTTCACTCTGCCCACTGGAGCTTATTCATAAGTTTCATTAATTTCATTCTTCCCATGAGTAAGCTCTAGTGGGAGGTGTGATACACATTGGGGGTGTGGCCTGGCAGGGGTCCAGGCTGAGACTACCACTTGTTCACACACACAGCAGGTCTTGTTCTGATTTGTGGCTCCCAGGACCTTCAGTTCTTATCCATCATAGTCTGGAGTATGGACAAGCTCCGTCCCGACCTGAGCACTTACAGCAGCAGGCACAGGACTACACTTCCTTGCAGCCTGAGCAGTTCACATACACACCATGGGTTCGTAGCTTGCCACATAGATCAGACCACTCAAACTGCCATTGTAAAAAGATATATTTTCACATTCTCTCCTGGTTTTGGAATATTGAATTCCTTTATTGCCAGCACAAAAAGATATGCTTTACAGTAACTGCAGTTTTGGTTTCACTGGAGCTTACTCATAAGTTTCATTAATTTCATTCTTCCCATGAGTAAGCTCTAGTGGGAGGTGTGATACACATTGGGGGTGTGGCCTGGCAGGGGTCCAGGCTGAGACTACCACTTGTTCACACACACAGCAGGTCTTGTTCTGATTTGTGGCTCCCAGGACCTTCAGTTCTTATCCATCATAGTCTGGAGTATGGACAAGCTCCGTCCCGACCTGAGCACTTACAGCAGCAGGCACAGGACTACACTTCCTTGCAGCCTGAGCAGTTCACATACACACCATGGGTTCGTAGCTTGCCACATAGATCAGACCACTCAAACTGCCATTGTAAAAAGATATATTTTCACATTCTCTCCTGGTTTTGGAATATTGAATTCCTTTATTGCCAGCACAAAAAGATATGCTTTACAGTAACTGCAGTTTTGGTTTCTCTGGAGCACTATTTTAGTGGTGACTTTTTGGGGGTAGCTTTGAATTTTCTGTGGTATTAGACATGAACAGTCTAGGAGAACTAAATATTATTATTATAGACAGTGCTCCTGAAAGTTGGGAAAGCTCAGTTCTAAGTATTTATTTGTATTTGGTCAGTCATTAAACCCACAATTAAAAATTACTGCCAGCCTCTTCATTAGAGCCTGGCATAGCACACTGTGTTAGTCTTTTATAAAAACAAGGCTTGTAAATACTTGTTTAGAGCGAACTTCAGGCTGGTCACATGACTCACGGATGCTCTACAGCCCCAATGGATGACTTCTGCAGGAGGGGCCGAGATCTCCCTCTGACGTCAGCTGGGGAGATCACATGGCCGCTCAGCCCCTCCTGCAGTAGCCCTGGAAACTGGCCAAGAGTCATGTGACCAGTTTGAAGATCGCACTAAATTGGTATTTGCATGCCTTGTTTATATAAAAGTTTTATACAGTGTGCTATGCCTGCCTATTATAGAGGGGCTGGCAGTGTCAATTTACAATTTTTTAATTTCTACTAATAGCAGCGGGGGGGGGGGGGGCAGAGCTGACAGGAAGGGAGGAGGGAATGAGGGGAGAGATGAGGGCAGAGCAGGGCTGTGGATGACGAAGGGCCGCGCACTGACAACAATGACCTGGACTCAGCAGCCTTGATTATCATGTTCACCGCAGAAAGGGGATACAGGAAGTGGCAGGATCAGGCAGGTTTTTTATACTTTACAGAGAGGTAGATTACACAGCACAATCACTGTGCTGTTCAATCTTCTTTGAGGGACTAGGGTCTGTATTTTTTTTTTTTGGGGGGGGTGTAACAAACACTTTAACAGACAGATAAGAATGAGCTCAGACTAGATAACTTACCTGTGGGATAGTAAAGAAGATTTACAGTATATACTATTATTGAAGAAGGTACTTTGGAGAGTTTGGAGAGCTCAGATGGGAGTACTTATCCCTATTGCAACAGTTATCAAGGACAGACTTTATTGTGCTCAGAATAGACTACTGATCTTTTACTTATCAACAGCTAGAATATTTCTCTGAAAAAAAATCTTTGCTCCCCCATTGGTAATAAACCACGTATGTCATGATAAATATATACAAACAAAACTTTTTTTATTGTATTTTGAAATAAAAGTTATATTTTAGGCCTAAGTGTGCGGTGCAGTGATTAGAGCGCAAAGCCTCCATTTTGAATTGTATTATTAGGTTCTCACACCAGGGTCATCTGAATATTGATTACTGATAATCAAGGTTCTGTATTTAAATATAAAATCTTAGTTTGCCAAGACATCTATAGTAGCTTACAGAAATCAATCACTAGACTACAGGGCAACCTCCCCCCTCCCCCATGTTATGAAAAAAATTAAAGCCGGGTCTGTAGACCAGAATAGGAAAACTGGGCAGATCTTATAACCCTGCTTGGTATTTCACTGCGGTAAAGACATTGATTGTCTCGAAATACAGTATATTTTGCAAAATTGCCACCAATTTGAACATTTTCTCCCCAGAGGAAATTGTTCCTTTTTATTTGGTCTGGCTGCTAAATGGTTTACTGTGTCTGGAATATATGGATAATCACAAACATGGACTTTAAAGGCACCACGTCATAGTTAAAAACATATAAATTTTACGTCTGGATCCACTTTTCCTCTTTTGATACTCTAGCAACTCAGTGCTCATCCCCACGGAATCTAATCCCAGTTTCCTCATAACATGAAGCTTCTTGTGGCCTACTTCCCTGATTAGGGTTTTCTTCCTAGGGGTAACGCCTTTCCGGGACCCATGACCTCCCTTAATCTCTTTACTGTTATTAACTTAATATTTTTTCCCAACCCAGCCCCCTTGTCTACCTACTGTTTTCCTTCTTATTCCCACCCTTAATGTTTCTTCTCATACACCTAACTCTTTCCTATCTTTGCTATCTGTTATCTTTTCTCTGTTCCTTCCTTTTTCTTCACTTATTGCTTCTGATATTAGTGTACAGAGTGTACCGTGATCATCCATGGTTTATCTAGGTGCGACTGGATCCAGCTATCTGTCGCATCCACAACAAGTTTTGAATGGTTTATTATTTGCATCTGCTATATATTCCTACCCAGTTTTTCAGGACACTCCGGACAACCTCCTAACTGGACTTGTAATATATTGAGTCATGTCAGACATGGGCGATAGCCAACTAGCTGACTTATTAACATACTACTTTTGTTGTCATGTCCAAAATGTTTGTTTGTGATCATTATGGTGCAATAAATATATATGTAATAAAAATGTTTTCAACCCTAAAAACGTATACATTTTATTCGTACTTTAGTAACAACATAAAATAGTATATCTTGAGTATGAAAAACAAGTAATTCATACACAAAATCACAAAGTAAAAAGCCCTATTACAATAAGTGTTTCATATACTGGTGCCGCAGCAGGGTATCTTGATGTAATCGGGCTTGTAGAAGAGTGAGCTCTACATGTTTCGTGATAATTATCGCTTCCTCAGGAGCTTGAGCATATAATTCTAAAGCAGATAAAAGACAGGCTATTACAAATATATATATATATATATATATATATATATATATATATATATATATATATATATAGTGTACACTTTCAAGAACATAGATGTACGGACATCAAGGTGAGAGGTCCCCCTAGCGTGCAAATTGATAGGTACCTTTTTGCATCCATTTTTTGCCTCTCCCTCAGGGCCTTTCATTCCTTGTCTTTGGACTGGTCACCGTAGGGCTCACACCCTAGAGTGTACAATTGTATATATGTTTTTAGCACTAGTTGTGAATTTTCTGTTCAGAATTATATACTCAAGCTCCTGATGAAGACATAATTATCACAAAACATGTAGAGCTCACTCTTTTACAAGCCCCATTACATCAAGATACCCTGCCGCAACACCAGCATATGGTTGCTGTACAAAAAAACATTTATTGTAACAGGGCTTTGTACTTGGAGGTTTTGTGTATGAACTACTTGTTTTTTACAGTATACTCAAGACATACGTTTTTATGTTGTAAATAAAGTACAAATAAAATGTATATGTTTTTATGTGTTCAATATTTCTTTATTAAAGTTTTCAAATACAAAAAAAGTGTCAGATGTTATTAACAATAAGCCAGATGTTCTGACAGGAGTATAATTAACAAACATTGAAGAACTTCAGTTCAATTGTCACAGAAACTAAACATTGAACAGGCAAGAGACAAGCAGACTGAGGAGTGTTATCAAATGTTGAACTTCGGATGGGGGGGGGAAGAGGTAGGGAGGAGCAGGTGGGAAGTAAGGAAAGGGTAAAAGGGAGGGGGAAACACGAGATGGGAAGAACCAGCATAACAGTCAGGGAAACAAATTAGGTCATCAGTACAAAAACGTCATACTTGTACCATACATGTTGGATGTTTTAACCAATCTGACCATATAGAAAGGAACTTTTTCATGTGTACATTTTTCCTAGCTACTAATCTCTTCATCTCACATTGAAGATTGAGGTCTGCAATTGTGCTAAAGATGAAGGGGGAATCTGATGTTTTCCATAAGCTGGCAATATTCAATTTGGCTGCAAGCAATAAGTTAACTACAGCAAACCTCTATCTTGGAGGGAATAACTTTATTTCAACATGGAGTACAGCTAGTGATGGATTGGGAGCTGTTGGAAGTTTTAAGACGGAATAATTCAAAGTAAACATTTGTCTCCAGAAAGAGCTTAAGGATCTGCAAAACCATAGTAAATGTGCAATAGTGCCTATACTTCCACAAGCTCTCCAACTGGTAGTAGGGCTTCCTGGGAGTTGGTAGAGCGTTAGGAACCACCAGTGAAGGGTCTTTTGATATGACTCCCAGTGATTGGAGCAGCGGTCGCATGCCCTGCTGGACATTGGGAGGCTATGTTCTGTGGATATTTGGACAGATTGTTCCTGCCCTTTATCCCCAAGCATCTGTTTTGAGAAACTTATTCTATTGTAATACTGAATCTGGTATACTGTTGCTCTGTCCTTTACCCTTATGATCCCACAAAGGTAATTGTCAGCTATCAAGTATTTGGCTCTTTTGGATAGTATTATTTGCTGATGGTGGTTTTGGAAAACCATACAAATTAAAGGAACATCGACATATTTTAATAACTTTCGCAATATAGCTCCGTCAATTGGCATTATTTCTTTTATGACACACTAGTGCTCCACAGAGCAGTCCAATAGGTGCTTCCATCTTCCACCAAACTGTATCCACATTCAGGTGATACTGTGTACAGGGCTTCATGAGTCTCCTGAAGAACCAATATTCCTGGTGAAACATGTAGAGCGGAAAACTCTGTATATGTATGATGACCATATGAAACTGTCACGTCTGTTTTTATACAGTACCTGATTTTAACTTTTTGAAATTTGTACAATAAAATGTATTTGATTTTATTATTTAGTTGTAATTTGTCTTTAGCACCTTAAAAATCCCTTTTTTCATATGATTGTTTAATTAGCTTGGGATGTGGTGCTTTCATTCTCGCACTTCTAGACAATCATTTTTCAATCTTGGTGGGGTAGTGTTTTGATTTCATGTAGGATTTCCTCATCTGTAAAGGGCTGGGATAGCAAGTCTAATTGAAAAGGGGTAATGGAGGGAAGGTCAATGGAGGCTAAGAAATTTTGGATAAGTATGTCTGTTGGCTGAGGAGTAGAAGGGTCACTTGCCAAATTCTAGAAAGAGTAATAGTAATTGCTTAATGTATTCGCTATATATTGAGGTTTAGTCAGAAGTTGCTTTGTCATAGGATGGTACAGGGACGCAAACTTAGTTTTAGAGTGCTGAGCCTTAACCTGACAAGCTTTATTAGCTAGGGCGTAAAAGTTGGCCTTTGCACATTTAAGATTGTTCTCAAATTTATTTAACAATAGTAAACAGAGTTTTTGTCTCCGGTCAAGAAGCTCACTTGCTAATTTGTGAGAGGGGGACTGTTTGTTTTGTTTCTCTAAGTGGTAAATTCAAAATAAAACCTCATGAATGTGTTGAGACATCTGGTTTTAGCTCTACTATTCAATTTAATAAGGATCCCATGCATGTACGCCTTATAGACAGACCCAAGTACAAACCAGTCAGCGCCCAGTACGTCGTTGATTTCAAAGAAGGAGTGATGTTCAGTTATAATTTTCTGAAGAATACCATGGTCCGCTAGGAGAGAAAAGTCAAATTCCATAATCATGGCAATCCGGATTGACGAGCTCCTATGAATATTGAGACTGGTGCATGGTCAGAACATGAGATGGTTCCAATCGCCGACTCCTTCATGTCCTGAAGTGTTTGCTTGTCAACAATAAAGAAGTCAATGCGGGGATACGATAACTGAGAGAGGGAAAAATAGAAAAAGTCATGCTCTCATCCATATTGGCACCTCCACACATAGAAGAGGTTGCTTGAAGAAAAGGATTCAGGGCAGGGTGCTGATGTTGAGATTTCAATGAAGTATCCAAAGTAGGATCACCAACTATGTTGAATTCACCTCCGATAATAACTTTCCCCTTCTTAACCACTTCAGCCTCGGAAGGATTTACCCTCTTCCTGACCAGAGCACTTTTTGCGATTCGGCACTGCGTTGCTTTAACTGACAATTGCGCAGGCATGCAATGCTGTACCCAAACGAAATTGAAGTCCTTTTTCCACAAATAGAGCTTTCTTTTGGTGGTATTTGATCACCTCTGCGTTTTTATTTTTTGCGCTATAAACAACAAAAGAGTGACAATTTTGAAAAAAAAACAAAACAATATTTCTTACTTTTTGCTATAATACATATCCAAAAACATATATAAAAAAACGAATTTATTCATCAGTTTAGGCCGATATATAGATTGATTTGCGCAAAAGTTATCGCAAACTGTGAGAATTCCTTTATGGCGTTTTTACTATTTTTTTTTACCAGTAATGGTGGCGATCTGCGATTTTTATCGGGACTGTGATATTGCGGTGGACATGTCGAACATTTTTATGCTTTTTTGAGATCAATGACATTTGTACAGCAAAAAGATCTTTAAATGTGCACTGATTACTGTATAAATGTCACTGGCAGGGAAGTGGTTAACCTACAGGGGGCAATCAAGGGGTTAACTGTGTTCTAACTGTAGGGGGGCTGGGCTTGGCAGGGGCATAACAGATCTAACTGATCCCGATCACGGGGATCATTAGATCTCTGTCATGCCGCCTGTCAGAACGTCAGTTCCCCATTCTTCCTCTCTGGAAGGTGATTGCGGGTCACCGGTGGACATCGAGTCCACCTGACCCACGGCCACACTCAGGCACAGTGCGGTGGGCAGGAGAGCGTGTGGCTGGTGGCGCGTGCCTGCCCACAACTGCTGCTGCACAGATCGCCATTTATAGATGGCGATCTGCGCAGCAGAGCCAACCTGCCACAGTAAATGTACGCGAGGCAGTCGGCAAGTGGTTAAGTTGAGCCAATTTCTTATATAGACACTTGCAGAACCGCAGCTGTTGTGTTAGGGCCAAATATGTTGACTAGGGTGTAGGTGACTCGCTTGATGTCACAGACCAAACTTAGGTAGTGGTCCTGTGGGTCTGCAGGGGTTTGACGAAGGTGGAACTGAAGAGAGTCATGAACAGCTGTCAGGACTCCATTCTTCTTCTTGGGGCCCGAAGCAAAAAAGATCTGATCATAGCATTTCAATTTGAACGAGGGGGTTTTGGTCAGAGCGAAGTGTGTTTCTTGCACAAATATAATTTAGCCTTTTGGCTGTTAGCTTCCTTTAGTAATGCTGTTCTTTTCTGGGGACTTGTGATGGGCCGTACACCACGTGGTTCGAATAGGACCAGAACTCATGAACATGGAAAAAGTTTGGATCCGAACCGTGAACCCTATTAAAGTCATTGAACTTGATCCGAACTTGAAAAATGAAAGTCCCATTTTAAAGGCTTATATGCAAGTTATTGGTCATAACAAGGGTATGGGGCCCCGAAACTGCCATGGGGGACATGTTTCAAGGCATTTTTTTTTTAAATATTGTTTTTAAAGAAGCAGTGATTTTAATGATGCTTAACCACTTCCTACTCGGCCTATTGGCAAATGACGGCCGGGCGGTGGCTTCGTTATCCTGACTGGACATCTATTGACGTCCTCAGGATAACCCGTGATCACGCACCCATGGGGGTGCATATCACAGCGATTGATGGTGCTGTGGGTCAGTCTGACCCACCGCATTAACGATCGAGGTAAAAGGCTTCCATCGGAAGCTTTTTACCATGTGATCAGTGACCAATCACGGCTGATCACAGTGTAAACAGGAAGAGTCGTTTATTGGCTTTTCCTCCACTCAGGCCTGCCATATGTGATACCTGCCAGTGCCATCCCTAACAGTGCTATATGCACCAGTGCCCACCAGTGCCATGTACCAGTGCCCACCAATGCCCACCTGTGCCAACTATCAGTGCCCACTTGTGCCACCTATCAGTGCCAACTATCAATGCCCAGCAGTGCCACCTATCAGTGCCCATCAGTGCCCAGTGCCACCTATCAGTGCCACCTATGAGTGCCCATCAGTGTCGCATATCAGTGCCACCTATCAGTGCCAATCTGTACTGCCTCATCGCTGCCTGTCAGTGTAGCCTCATCAGTGTCCGTCAGTGTAGCCACATCAGTGCCCATCAGTGAAGGAGAAAATGTACTTATACAAAGTTTTGTGACAGAAACAAAGAAAAACTTTTTTTTCAAAATTTTTGGTCTTTTTTTATTTGTAGCACAGGGGTGATCAAATTTTACCAAAAGAAAGCTCTATTTGTGGGAACAAAATGATAAAAATCTTGTTTGGGTACAGCGTCGCATGAAGTGTTCTATGTGAAGTGGTTAAATTGACACAATAAAAATGAAAAATTCCTTTAAAACATAGTGCCTGGGGTCCCTTTATTCTGCCTGTAAAGTGGTGCATCTGTGCAATGTATAGACCCTGCTTCAGCAAAACTGACATATATAAAGAAAAAAAAATTCCCAGCTGCAATCCATACTAGGCCCTTTGGGTCTGTTATGGATTGTAAGTAGGACCCCATGCCAACAATGTAAAAATAACAACAACGTGGGGTCCCCCCCAAAAGCCATAGCAGACCCTTATGTTCATTAAAGATTTTGAGGGGACCCCCACAACATTCTTAAATGGCATGAGGTCCCTCCAAAATCTGTATCAGACCCTTATCTGAGCATGCAGCCTGGCAGGACAGGAAAGGGGGAGTGAGCGAGCAAGTGCCCCCCTCCTGAGCCATACCAGGCAACATGCCCTCAACATGGGGGGTGCTTTGGGGAGGTCTGCCCCCCCACCCCAAAGCACCTTGTCCCCATGTTGATGTGGGCAAGGGCCTCTTCTTCACAACCCTGGATGGTGGTTGTGGAGGTCTGCCTGAAAGGGGCTTATCCGAATCTGGAATCTTTGGGCTTCCATTCCCCCCTACATTGTACCCTTACTCATTCACAAAAAAAGTATCAAAAAGAAATAAGAACACACAGTTTTTGACAATTCTTTATTAAAAATAAAAAAATGATGTCCCCCGATGTAGAACCATCATCAATCACAATGCCCGCCACACCACCGGACCTAAAAAAAAGAAAAAAAAACAAAGCTCCATCCGCGGCAAAGGCTCCCCGTCGACTGCCTGCTCTGCTGTCTGACAGTTCTTAAATAGGTAAGGGGTGGGGCCACCTGGTGCATGCTGGGTCACAAGGGGATGGGGCCACCAGGTGATATTGCCAGGTGGTCCCGCCCCTTACCTATTTAGGAACTGTCAGATGGCGGAGCAGACAGACAGCAGCAGCCTTTGTCACAGGCAGAACTTTTTTCTTTTTCACCTCCGGCGGAGTGACAGGCGTGGTGATTGACAATGGATCTACATCGGGGGACATTGTTTTTTTACTTTTAATAAAGGAATTGTCAAAAACTGTGTATGTGTTTTTATTTCTTTTTGGCACTTTTTTGGTGAATGAGTAGGGGTACAAATGTACCCCTACTCATTCACATGGGGAGGCGGGATCTGGGGGCCTCCTTGTTAAAGGGGGCTTCCAGATTTCAATAAGCTCCCTGTTTTCAGGCCCCCACAACCACCACCCAGGGTTGTGGGGAAGAGGCCCTTGTCCCCATCAACATGGGAGCAAGGAGCTTTGGGGTGGGAGGGGGGAGAGCCCATCGGCCTCAAAGCAACCCCCTATTTTTAGGGCATGTGGCCTGGCATGTTTCAGGAGGGTGGGCGCTTGCTCATCCCCCCTTTCCTAGCCTGCCAGGCTGCATGCTCACTTAAGGATCTGGTATGAATTTTGGGGGGGCCCACGCCATTTTTTTTTCAATTTTGGTATGGAGATTTTCTTCTAAATCCATACCAGACCTTTTTCAAATTTTTGTATAGCCGGCAATGTTTTTTTTTCATTCAGCTGACTCATCCATTGTTAAGGATGCTGCAGCCGGCTTCCTGGCCCACTCCTTAACAACCAGCTATTCACTGTGCCCTGAAGGCAAAAGGCTCAGGTGAGTAGTACTGCAGGTACCCAGCCTAATGGTGAATTAAGTAAGAAAGGGTAGGTGGTACAGCATTAAGCATCTTGATATGACCAGTCTCCACTTGAGCGGGAGGTTGGTTAGGAGGGTCTGAGGTGTCAGTCAGTTCAGCTTCAGTTTAAGTGAACGCAACAGGGACTGCAGGTATTGCACTAAGTCAGACTGTTAGACCAATTCTGGAATGTTACAAAACGTTATGTTGTTTCTACAAGATTGGTCCTCCAAATCTGCAAGCTTAAGTTTAATCTGCTGGAGCTTGTCCTCGTGTTCTGTGTATACATCCATCACTTCATTGTGGGCAGTAAATAGATCCTTTCTAGATGTTCTCTATATAGTTAATGCGCTGGTCTTGTGCCTGCAGAGAGATCTGTGTAAAGGGTCTGTCTTAGTGATGGCAGCATATGTTTCATGGACTTCTCAGATATTGGTTGGTGCAAGGTAGGGACAGAGTCAAATGCTGAGGGTTGCTGTGGATCAGGGAGAGACAGTGTGCGGAGTCCTGTGCTAGCCTGTGTGTAAGCTGGCTCATCTTGACTAAGTTTGGACTTGACTGGACTAGCCATGAAGATTAAGTTAGGGGCAGAAAACTCACCATTTGCCTCAGGGGAGAGCAAGATCTTCAGGTGCTGTGTGAGGCTTCGCCTAGAAGGAGGCAAAGAGAGCCATGCTGAGTGTCCATGAGTGCCCCCGGTGCCATGTTGGCTGCATTCCAGACCCGCCATGGAGAAAAACTCGGTGAGCTTCAGTTGGTGCTTAATGTCCTTTCGTCTCTTGGTCATGGCACCTGGAGGGTGCAGAGGTACCCTTGATGTGGGGCAGTCAGGTGTGAGCCTTAGTTTGGCCACTGTGAGGTTGCTTAACCACTTCAGCCCCAAAAGGATTTACCCCCTTCCTGACCAGAGCACTTTTTGCGTTTCTGCACTGCGTCGCTTTAACTGACAATTGCGCGGTCGTGCGACATTGTACCCAAACGAAATTTGCAACCTTTTTTCCCCACCAATAGAGCTTTCTTTTGGTGGTATTTGATTGCTTCTGCGTCTTTTCTGATCACTGCTATCAACAAAAAAAGAGCGACAATTTTGCAAAAAAACAGTTTTTCTTACTTTTTGCTAAAATACAAATCCAAAAAAAAATATAAAAAAACTTTTTTTTCATTGGTTTTGGCTGATTTATATTCTTCCTCATATTTTTGGTAAAAAAAACGCAATCGGCGTTTATTGATTGGTTTGCGCAAAAGTGGCCGCATTTACGGATGATGAGAATTAATTTCTGGGGTTTTTATTTTTTTTTATTTTTTTACTAGTAATGTCGGCGATCTGTGATTTTTAGCGGTACTGCGATATTGGGGCGGACATGTCGGACCATTTTGACACTTTTTTGGGACCAATGACATTTATACAGTGATCAGAAATTTAAATGTCCACTGATTATTGTATAAATGTCATTGGCAGTGAAGGGGTTAAACTGCAGGGTGTAGTGAAGGGGTTAACTGTGTTCCCTGGGTGTGTTCTAACTGTGGGGGGGGGCTGGGCTACTTTGGGCATAAGAGATCTAACTGATCCCAGTGACAGGGATCAGTAGATCTCCTATGCCCACACTAACAGAGCGGGGAACCGCCGTGTTTACATCGACGGTTCCCTGTTCTTTGGCTGTGGCCGCTCATTGTGGCTCGCCGGCGGACATCGGGTCCGCCCAAGCCGTGGGCACACTCCTCAGGAGTTCCGCGGGTGCACGCGCCCCCTAGCGGCCACCCGCGGATTGCTGCTTTTTTTGCGGCGATTCGCGGTACACATTCACACTGCCATCATAAATATACAGCGCTCAGTGTGGAAGTGGTTAAGCTGGGAATTCAGCAGAGCCAAGGTTCTATGCAGTCCTTCACTTGAGCCAGCAAGCCCCCTAAAATGTACATGTCTATAACTATGAAGTGGTGCCTTTAAAGTCTTTAAAGTCCATGTTTGTGATTATCCATATATTTGAGATTTTGTAGGACGTGGCATGTACCTTATCTGCACTCACTGCTATTCCCTGGTGTTCTACTTTTAATCCTATTTTACTGTACTTAGCCCATTTCCATGAAGTGAAATTGAGAATGGACTTTATGATTAATTATATGGTTACCAACATTCGTAATAACTCATAAAACATTAGGAAAAATCTTGAAGAAATTACAAAATTTTTCACAGCCAGCTTTGATATAAGAAGTCTGGATCCATAACTACCCTCTTTCCCCTCAGCACATTTGTTTTCAGTGACGGGAAACCAAGAGCTGCTCAATGATTGTGATATCCAAGTAGATTTGGGCAATGAGTATCAACTTTACTCCCTGTATGACTGCACTGAAGCCTTTTCCCATTTCCTCTTGACACAATCTGAACTGGAAATGAAAGAATTGTTCACTGTCTAATTTTCTGGCATGCTATCTATTTACAGTGAATATGTGCTTGTACCTGGGCTTAAGTATTTTAATGAGGGGCACAAATCTAATGACTTCATGGAGCCTTTGGTAACTGGGTCTACCATGACATTTTTGTCTATTATAATCGTGATACTACTCAGCTTGTTTCCTGTTGATACTGTTATTTCACCTCTTGTCAGAGGCCTTATAGGTAGCTCACTTGATCCCTCTGCTCTATATTTTCACAAAGGATACTCTGATCTGAAGGTGTAATTTTTTTTTTTCTGGGTTTAGGATACACAATGAAAAAAGCCAACGTTTCTGGGCATGGAAAGAGGATGAACCTCATATTTACTGTAAGTACCTAACCAAATATTAAAGTGTTAGGACCGCAGTTCATTGAAAGTAATTATGACAAATACAACTGGTAGATTAAACTGGAGACAGTCTCTTCTAGATGTGAGAGAAGCATAGGGAGGCATGTGGAAGGGGTTCATATTTATTCCAGATTACTTTTTATGTGTGCTGAAGCTTCATGAGAAAGCTATATCAGTTGTAATAGAGTATTATTTACTCACTTGTATTTCCTATAATTCTGTCTTTTTTACGTCTAATTATGCTACTGCTGTGGTTATCCATTGCAGTAAAAGCAATTGGCTTTCAGAGTATCTCAGTCTATGGGAAAGTATCAGGGACTTGAACTGTGCAGTAAGTGTCAAAAAGGCTAGGGTTTGTTTTATTTATTTAATTAAACACATTATTGAAGCTGTCTATCACAAAAAACAGTTAGGTACAGTAAGTAACCTCGAAATGTGTCTACTTAAACCCAAAATAATGCTGCCCAATCACTGTTTATGAGAGGTCAAATTATGATGAATGATGGGATTGGTTGTATTTTAAGATTTGTTTTTCAAGCAAATTCCAAATATGTTTGCTGTCCCCACTTTGGATTTAAATATTTTATATGTGAACATTTACTTTTGAAGGTTGGCAGTGTAATTGCAGCATAGATTGTCCTCTTCATACTGATGGGTTCCTTGAATTTTTATAAGGACAAAGTACTTTTATGTTGCCAGAATACCTGGAGTAGAACTTTGATGGATCTTTAAGATCAAAAGCTTCAACTTAGTTCTTCTTTTTTTTTTTAATATTCCTTTGACTTTTTCAAGCTATTACTGCATAATGCCATATAAAGGAACGTGACGTCTACCACAATTTCAGATTAATAATATATGTGACCTTAAGCCAAATTGTAGAATTGGACCCTACTATCAGCTCTTTAAATCTATATTATTATTATCATAAGAGATTTGGGAAATCCTATTCTGTACACCTGGATGCTCCTTGATCTCTGGTACACTCTATAAATTGTCTTTGATTTTTTTTTTCTCTAGTTTGCAGTTCTGCTATGTTCTTTTCTCAAATACAGAGTGAGGTCTGTTAGAGACAGAGATCAAGAGAAAGAGAGAGGGAGAGAGAAAGAGAGCAGAGAGACAGCCCTTAAAGTGGATGTAAACCCTCCATATACCCAGTGAAGTGAACAGCCTCAGATGATACACAGAGATGACACAAACCTCCCTATACAAGTCTTACATGTATATCTTCTGTCTTCATTTTGATATACTGTTTAGAAAATGCACATTCTGTAAATGTTTCCACTTCCTCATTCCTATCTAGGAGGAGTTGATTGCTAGACGCTGTGAGACACTGAGAGACTATGAGAAACCTGATTGGAGGAGAGGCACACACCCCCTTTCCACACATGCAGAGCCGTGTCTGTTTTGTTTAGCAGCCTGCTAATCTATTTTTAGCAACCTCCTTTGACTCTAAATTCTCTGTCCCGTCTCCCAGAATGAGTAAGAACTCATCAGGCTGATAACAGAACTATGGAAGAAGAGACAGCTAAGGGACATATCTATTTGAAGAGAGATAACAAAGCACTACAGACAGATGTGTCCAATTCAAATTTCATGAATCGGGTTTACATCCACTTTAACTTGGGAGAGCAAGAATCCAATGAATCTGTATGTGTCAAAACAATGAAGGACAGAAAAAGAGAATATATCACTGAATAGAGGAATGTAATATCTAAACAATTTACCAATTATGACAAACTGGCCCTGTGTGTATTATGGGCCTGTAGTGTGCAGCCCATGGTTATCAGACATTTCAGCCAGACCAGGCTAATATAAATATGTACTGTCTGTTTTGGTAAAAAAAAACAAAAAAAAAACAGCCAAACATTTTGGATGAGTGGGCCACAGTGCACACGTGAAAAGTGAGAGTAATACAGTATCTCACAAAATTGAGTACACCCCTCACATTTTTGTAAATATTTTATTATATATTTTCATGTGACAACACTGAAGAAATGACACTTTGCTACAATGTAAAGTAGTGAGTGTACAGCTTGTATAACAGTGTAAATTTGCTGTCCCCTCAAAATAACTCAACACACAGCCATTTATGTCAAAACTGCTGGCAACAAAAGTGAGTAAACCCCTAAGTGGAAATGTCCAAATTGGGCCCAATTAGCCATTTTCCCTCCCCGGTGTCATGTGACTCGTTAGTATTACAAGGTCTCAGGTGTGAATGGGGAGCAGGTGTGTTAAATTTGGTGTTATTGCTCTCGATCTCTCATACTGGTCACTGGAAATTCAACACGGCACTTCATGGCAGAGAACACTCTAAGTATCTGAAAAAAAGAATTGTTGGTCTACATAAAAATGGCATAGGCTATAAGAAGATTGCCAAGACCCTGAAACTGAGCTGCAGCACGGTGGCCAAAACCATACAGGGGTTTAACAGGACAGGTTCCACTCAGAACAGGCCTCACCATGGTCAACCAAAGATGTTGAGTGCATGTGCTCAGCATCATATCCAGAGGCTGTCTTTGGGAAATAGAAGTATGAGTGCTGCCAGCATTGCTGCAGAGGTTGAAGGGGTAAGGGGTCAGCCTGTTAGTGCTCAGACCATATGCCACACACTGCATCAAACTGGTCTGCATGGCTGTCGTTCAAGAAGGAAGCCTTTTATAAAGATGATGCACAAGAAAGCACGCAAACAGTTTGCTGAAGACAAGCAGAGACTAATGACATGGATTACTGGAACCATGTCCTGTGGTCTGATGAGACCAAGATAAACTTATTTGGTTCAGATGGTGTCAAGCGTGTGTGGTGGCAACCAGGTGAGGAGTACAAAGACAAGTGTGTCTTGCCTACAGTCAAGCATGGTGGTGGGAGTGGCATGGTCTGGGGCTGCATGAGTGCTGCCGACACTGGGGAGCTAGAGTTCATTGAGGGAACCATGAATGCCAACATGTACTGTGACATACTAAAGCAGAGCATGATCCCCTCCCTTCGGAGACTGGAACGCAGGGCAGTATTCCAAAATGATAATGACCCCAAACACACCTCCAAGACAACCACTGCCTTGCTAAAAAAGCTGAGGGTAAAGGCGATGGACAGGCCAAGAATGTCTCCAGACCTAAACCCTATTGAGCATCTGTGGGGCATCCTCAAATGCAAGGTGGAGGAGCACAAGGTCTCTAACAACCACCAGCTCCGTGATGTCGTCATGGAGGAGTGGAAGAGGACTCCAGTGGCAACCTGTGAAGCTCTGCTGAATTCCATGCCCAAGAAGGTTAAGGCAGTGCTATAAAATAAAAAAGGACAACTGCGCTATGTCTAGGTGATAAGCAGCGGCAAGAAATAAACCACGGTATGTACAAATGTAAAGCCGCGCTAAGATATTATTATGTTCCAAGTCAATTAAAACACATATAAAGATGTCCTAGAAAATGGCCAAGCATTCAATTCCAAGGAGCTGGATCTAAGAACATATAATCGACATCCATAGAAAAACGAAGTAAATGAATCGATCTCTTATAACACCCGGTGCTCAGCAGAATGTGTGGATCCGTCACCAAAGTAATTAAAGGCTTACCAGACCCAGCTGGAAGCCAGGCATATGTATTAATCCCACTGATTCATTCCCCTGGTCATTCAGCCTTGAAGGTACGGACTCCTCACAGTCAATGCACAACTTCACAGTAGGTGTATACAGATAACGCTTCAGATGGAGGGTCACTCCTCCCAGCCTCTGTGTTGTCAAATGGAGATAAGCCACATATCAGGGAAAACAAAGGAAGCCCCAGATAGTGAAGTACAGTCGCAGAAATGGAAGTTCAGACTTCTCTTTTTTCCGCATAGAGGAACGGACAGCGTTACCGAAGATGCATCCAATGTCCCGGACACAGGCTTCGAAAAGGGTGTTCTCCCCTCGGACGCTGCAGGTATGGAGATGTTTGGCAGTGTTTCGAATGGTATTAACATCCCCAGGTTGGAGAAGGATCTCCGGTACGGCTGTGGGAAACTCAGTTAAAGGGGCTCCTTCTAGGCAGACATCATCTTACACAGTTCACTCTGGACAGCACCTCCAGCAAAGCAACTGTAATCCAGCAGAACATAAACCAATATTTTCCAGTGCACCAACTCCACTGCACTCAGGCAATTTACCATAAAACAATAGGCTGCAATCCCCTGGGTAATCAGCTGCCAGCTCCCTGCTTGGTCGCACGCTGTCCGCAGGGTGGTTGTGACATCACCAGCTCTTCCGACATACGTTTTCGTCACTAGCACATGTGACTTTTTCAAGGGGCAGGGAGAAGTCTGAACTTCCATTTCTGCGACTGTACTTCACTATCTGGGGCTTCCTTTGTTTTCCCTGATATGTGGCTTATCTCCATTTGACAACACGGAGGCTGGGAGGAGTGACCCTCCATCTGAAGCGTTATCTGTATACACCTACTGTGAAGTTGTGCATTGACTGTGGGGAGTCCGTACCTTCAAGGCTGAATGACCAGGGGAATGAATCAGTGGGATTAATACATATGCCTGGCTTCCAGCTGGGTCTGGTAAGTCTAGTGCTATAAAATAATGGTGGCCACACAAAATATTGACACTTTGGGCCCAATTTGGACATTTTCACTTAGGGGTGTACTCACTTTTGTTGCCAGCGGTTTAGACATTAATGGCAGTGTGTTGAGTTGTTTTGAGGGGACAGAAAATTTCCACTGCCATACAAGCTGTACACTCGTTACTTTACATTGTAGCAAAGTATCATTTCTTCAGTGTTGTCACACGAAAAGATATAATAAAATATTTAAAAAATGTGAGGGGTTTACTCACTTTTGTGAGATGTTCTACATCCTTTCCACAATGTAGCAATCACTGTAACACTGTTTTGACTTGCTACGGCAAAAAGGCTATTTAAAAATGATTTGGGCAAAGTAATAGCGTCCCTGCAAAGCTCCCATCCAACCCAAAACCCTTATGTACACCTTGCACTTTCTTGAAGCAGGAGCTGAAACTGGCTGTGTCAGCAACCTCAGAAATTGCATTGGTGCTGTTATTGCTCTAATTGTGTGACAGTGCTTGGGCCTAGCAATTTTCCCTTAGGTTTGGGCACCATGACAGTGGAGCAGGAAGTTCTAACAATTCATATCAACTATGGAAGAGCAAAGAGCTGTGAAGAAATGCAGGTAAGGCGAGTAAAAGCGAGTAAGGGGATGTCCATTTCTGAGACACTAAGGGAGATTTACTAAAACTGATGCACACAGAATATGGTCAACAATCTGGTGCATAGAAACCAATCACCTTCTAGATTTTATTGTCAAAGCTTAACTGAACAAGCTGAAGTTAGAAGCTGATTGGTAACTATGCACAGCTGCACCAGATTTTGTGTTTACCAGTTTTAGTAAATCCCCCCATGTCACTGTGCCCTGGTATGTCTTTTTAATCTATTTGAAAAGTTTAAATATGCTGCTTTTTTCTCACTAGATGGAGTGTGTATTGCGGAATTTGCCCCACCCATGCACATCTTTCTTTTTGCTAGTGATAAATTGATATGAGTGGTTTCCATACTTTACTGCAAACAATAAATCTGCTCAACCTCCTAACCCCTTTAGGGCAATGGAGGTTGACTGGTTCTTGAAGGGGCACTCTCTGACCATGCACATAATAAACAAGAAAACCTGGCAGATGGGTGTAAATACTTTAGCGTAGTCTATATTCTATAGCATAATAAGATCTGCAGTACAGGCAATGCCTTCAAAACTAAAACACGACTGAAAATCATTGATCAGGAAAGGCAACAGACACACCATCTGAATCATCTGGATGGACCAGCAACTTAATACCGTTATAAAGAAATGTTTTTGAAGTCATTAAAGTGGAACTAAACCTTTTCTATTTTTTACAGCCAGGGTAGCTGCCATCTTAGCATATGTTTGATTTGCAGTTACCATGGTGCTGCACATGTGATCAGCTATGACAGCAACCATTTGACAGCTTCACATCTTGAGTTGACAGTAAAAGCAAATATGGCCGTTATTCACAGCATGCCTTGAATTTAACCATTTTTGAAATAGTTAAAATTGGTGGGTTTAGTTACACTTTAAGTCAAAAAGAATACAGGCAGTCCCCGGGTTGCAAACAAGATAGGGTCTGTAGGTTTTTTCAAATTAAGTTGAATTCGTTTGTAAGTGTAGCTCCAGCCAAAAAAATATTTTTAAGCTTTTTGGATAGCATAGGGAAGGGTTAACATCCCTGTAATGTTTGTTTTGTGTGTCTGTGTCCCTGTTCAGAAGATGTAACCACACTTTCTGCCCCTATTACAATTGGATTTTGAAAATTTTGAGTTGTGGTGGAAACAAACTTTGACAATAAAGCTTCAGCGGAGACACCTTTTTCCCATGATAACTCTTAGAGGAGTGAATTTCGCTTCCTAGGGGTAGATCTCCTCCGACTTCCTGTTGTCTCCCTCCGTTTGTAAGTAGGAGTCGTTTGTAAGTCAGATGTTTGTAACTAGGGGACCGCCTGTATCCTGAATAAATAAATAAAATAGTTAATATACAGTACAAGCAACTCTATATGCTAGGATTGCTTTACTAAAACTAGAGTTCAAAATCTGGCGCAGCTCTGCATAGAAACCAATCAACTTCAAGGTTTTATTGTCAGAGCATAATTGAACGTGCTGAAGTTAGAAACTGATTAGCTACCTTGCACAGCTGAATCAGATTTTGTACTCAAGTTTTTGTAAATCAGCCCCACAGTTTCAAGTACATTTACTTTCATTGAAAACCATCACTTTTTTTTAGTTCAATGAGAAGAGGCTAATATTGCTAGATAACATCAGCCAAGAACAAACATGCATAGCAACTTCAGAGATCTGCTTGAAAAGGGTATACTAGAATGCTTAACTGAACTCCATTTTTACATATGCATATCTAAACTCATTCTCCACAGGTGTTCCACTTCCTTAGGGAAGTTCAGAGTTGCCTGTGATGCATGGAGGATCAGGATTAAAGAGCTCTTGCTTTTCTGGTATTCCATGACTGCATTTCATTTTATTCCATTTTACAAGAAACAAGCTGTGAGTTTTACTGGTTTAAAAAGCATTCCTGTATTGACATTGTCTGTGCACAGTATTGAGATCACTGATTATTGCGAACAACAGCTCAGCAACATCAGTATTTCAATTCAACAGAGAGTATTTCATACATAAACAAAGGAAAAAAGAAAATCACCTAAATTAATATTTTTTTTCAACTGCAGGATTAAATAGGTTCATGAGCTTCCATTTTAAGCACTTTTGTCTAAGACCAGACTATTACCTTCCCAGGTATATTTTTCAGTTTTTGGTACTGTCACACTGTGAATGACAATTACTCAGTCATGCAACACCATTCACTGAATTTTATATCATTTTATGAGACAGATAGAGCTTTCTTTTGGTGGTATGTAATAACTAATGGTCTTTTTTGCTATATAAAGGAAAAAAGGACAGACATTTTGAAAAAAACTTTTTTTCTTCATTTTTGTTAACCAGTTGCCAACCGACCGCTGTGGCTTGATGGCGGCAACTTGGCTCGTTATCGCGAAACGCCGTCACCTGACGGCCGTGAGAACGAGTATCGTGGGCGTGCTCACTGTGTTCCAGGGGGGCCAGGGAGTGGGTACGGCGGATTCTATATTGACTTACGCATAGCAAGCAGCATATTTAGGGCGGTGTGGTAAGCGGTGTATACACTGCTCCTTCACTGCCCCTGCATTGAAATCAATGGCAATCGCTTCCAAAGCGACTTTACACCGCCTCGGGAGTGTGGTGCCCAGGCACTTTTAACCCCCTTTTAACCCCTTGTGGGGAGTTGAAAGCGCCATGCTCCCGCCTGCATAGCGGCGCTATAGCACCGCTATAACAGCGGAAAAGCGCCGCTGAGACTAGCGGACCTTTACCGATACCACCCCCCGTCCCAGTGTGAAATTACCCTTATGTGCAGTTTTACTGTATCGCAGGGGTCTGGGGGGGTCGAAAAACCAGTCAGTATCTGGTGTGACCACCATTTGCCTCACGCAGTGCAGCACATCTTCTTCACATACAGTTGATCAGGTTGTTGATTGTGGCCTATGGAATGTTGGTCAGTTCCTCTTCGATGGTTGTACGAAATTTCTGGATATTGGCAGGAACTGGAACACGCTGTCATATACGCTGATTCAGAGCATCCCAAAACATGCTCAATGGGTGACATGTCCGGTGAGTATGCTGGCCATGCAAGAACTGGGATGTTTTCAGCTTCCAGGAATTGTTTACAGATCCTTGCAACATGGGGCCATGCATTAGCATGCTGCAACATGAGGTGATGGTCTTGGATGAATGGCACAACAATGGGCATCAGGATTTCATCATGGTATCTCTGTCCATTCAAAATGCCATCAATAAGATGCACCTGTGTTTGTTGTCCATAGCATAAGCCTGCCATATCATAACCCCACCGCCACCATGGGCCACTCGATCCACAACATTAACATCAGCAAACCACTCACCCACACGACACCATACAAGCTGTCTGCCATCTGCCCTGTACAGTGAAAACTGGGATTCATCCTTGAAGAGAACACCTCTCCAAAGTGCCAGACACCATTGAATGTGAGCATTTGCCCACTCAAGTCAATTACGACAGCAAACTGGAGTCAGATCGAGACCCCGATGAGGACGATGAGCATGCAGATGAGCTTCCCTGAGATGGTTTCTGACAGTTTGTGCAGAAATCCTTTGGTTATGCAAACCGATTGTTGCAGCTGCTGTCCGGGTGGCTGGTCTCAGACGATCTTGGAAGGAAAGATGCTGGATGTGGAGGTCCTGGGCTGGTATGGTTGCATGTGGTCTGCGGTTGTGAGACAGGTTGGATGTACTGCCAAATTCACTGAAATGCCTTTGGAGACGGCTTATGGTAGAGGAATGAACATTCAATTCAAAGGCAACAGCTCTGGTGGACATTCCTGCAGTCAGCATGACAATTGCCAATTGCACGCTTTATATTTGAAAACAGGTCAATCCTGAAGTACTCACTGTCTATGTCATTTCTTAAGGCCCTAAAATACTAGGACGGTACAAATACCCACCAAATGACCCCTTTTTGTAAAGTAAATAGTCCAAAGTATTTAGTAAGAGGCATGGTGAGGTTTTTGAACTTGTCATTTTTTGACGCAATTGTGTGGAAAATTACGCTTGAGGTGATTGTAGCAATTAGTGCAATTGTGCCAGAGACAATTGAGTACTGTCCATGATACTTTTTTTTATTTGCACTAATATACAATTTTCAGGACAAGCTTTCTGGGTATGTCCCCTTCTTCAAGGTCCAAGCAGTACTGATTCACAAGAGGTTTAGCTGAATGTTAAAAAAAGAAGAAAAAAAAAAGAAAAAAATCTCTGAGGAAAAGGAAAATCAAACACAAATGGTAATACAGCTTGCAGTAGAGTCAGTGAGATAACACAGAGGGAGAGCTATAGACTGGGGAGGAGTGGATGAAACTCACAGGGGGGGGGGGTAAAACTTTAGAATAACAAGTAAGAAAACCTATATCTAAGTTTAAACCGTTTTTTTTTTTTGTGTCAAAAAGAAGAATCATTCTCAATTCAAATGTTTTCTTTTCCTGGATAGTTCTGAAATTCCCTTTAGGAACTAAAACATTGAGGTCTTCAATAGTGTGGTCCAGTTGTGAGAAATGATGTCCCACAGGTGTGCAGAAATCATCTTCTTTATGTTCCTTCATGGAATGTCTGTGTAAATTCATCCTTGTTTGCAATTTCTGTCCTGTTTCTCCAACAGAAGATCCTTTGCTGCACCTATTGCATTGAATGAGGTACACCACATTACTAGAGGTACAGCTGTATGATCCCATAATATTGAAGGTCCCATTTGTGTGTGTGACACTTTTAGATAGATTTATCTGGTTGCACAGTTTGAAACGTTTTTTTATTGCAGGGTTTGCTTCCATTGCAGCTATCTCCATAGTTCCAGTTTTCACCCCAACACAATAAACGGGCCTTCATACACAGTCAGGCCTCAGATACCACCAAATATGTTCAGACCCAGAGGACAGAGATAAACATCTCAGAACACTGGCAAACTCCTTCCATAAGAAAGGATACAAAGACAAAACCGTCAACAACAGCATAAGCATGGCCTTGAAAACCCAAAGAGAAAATCTCCTCCAATACAAAGAGAAAAAAATAAATAACCGTGTACCTCTAGTCACCACATACAAACCAGCTCTAGAAGGGATAAAAAAGATAATCAAAGATTTACAACCCATTATAACAGAGGATGAAACTCTGAAAGAAATATTCCAACAACCCCCAATATTGGCTTTCAGACAACCACCCAATCTCAGACAAAAATGAATCAGCAAGAAACTTCACTCAATTTATGAAGTCACAAATAATGGAAGCAAACCCTGCAATAAAAAACATTGCACACTGTGCAACCAGATCAATCCATCCGAAAGTGTCACACACACAAATGGGACCTTCAATATCATAGGATCATACAGCTGTACCTCTAGTAATGTGATGTACCTCATTCAATACAATAGGCGCAGCAAAGGATCTTATGTTGTGGAAACAGGACAGAAATTGCAAACAAGAATGAATTTACACAGACATTCCATCAAGGAACATAAAGAAGATGATTTCTGCACACCTGTGGGACATCATTTCTCACAACCTGGCCACACTATTGAAGGCCTCAATGTTTTAGTTCTTAAAGGGAATTTCAGAACTGTCCAGGAAAGGAAAACATTTGAACTTAGAACGATTCTTCTTTTTGACACAAAAAATAACGGTTTAAACTTTGATATAGGTTTTCTTACTCATTATTCTAAAGTTTTACGACCCCCTCTGTGACTTTCATCCCCCCCAGTCTATAGCTCTCCATCTGTGTTATCTCACTCACTCTACTGTGAGCATTATTACCATTTGGGTTTGTTTGTTTCTCCTTTCCCTCAGAGAATGTTTGCTTTTTTTTTCTTCTTTTTTTTGTTAGTGCAAATAAAAAAGTATCACAGACAGTACTCAATTTTCTTTGGAAAATTATAAAATTAAATAAAATTTGTTTTTTTTTCCACGGTTGTAATTTTAGCAAATAGGCATACTTACAATCACACCCCAAAACACATTCTGCTATGCCTCCTGAGTATGGCAATACCACATGTGTGAGACTTTTTCACAGCCTAGATGCATACACTGGCCCAAAATCCAAATAGCACCTTTGAGCTTTCAAGGAACCTAAACTATGTGTCTAATTTCATACTACCTCAATAAAGTGCCAGGACAGGAGAAATACCCACAAAATGGCAACTTTTTGGAAAGCAAACACCCCAAGGTATTTTCTGAAAGGCATAGTGAGTCATTTAGAAATGTCATTTTTTGCCACAAGTTTTTGGAATATGCAGTAAAGAAAATTAAAATGTATTTTTTAAAACAAAGTTGTAATTTAATAAGATATTTCTAGCACACATCATAGGCATACTTAGAATTGCACTCCGCAACACATTCTGCTACTCCTTCCAAGTATGGTAATACCACATGTGTGTGACTTTTTCACAATCTAGCTAAATAGAATGGCCCAACATCTAAGGAGAACCTTCAGGTGTTCCAGAGGTGCAGTACACATCTAATTTCCTGACTACCTATCACATTTTTGGAGACCCTGGAGCACCAGGACAGTGGAAAGACCCACAAAATGACCACATTTTGGAAATTAAACAAACCCCAGAGGTATTATCTAGGAGGTATGGTGTCAGGACTTGTGTCATTGCTTGGCTCACCTGCTGGTGGCACTGTTGTGTTTAGAACCAAAGGGTGTAGCTCTGGGGGCCACCAGATGGTGTCTCCCAGCAGATGGACCATACAGGTAATTAGGTTGCATCTGATAGGACTGCTGGGGGTATATAAGCTTGCCTTGCACCGAGGTCCAGTGCTTCAGCGTTTTCCCCGCAAGCAGCGTTCCTGCCTGAATCTGATCCATTCCTGTTTCTGAACCCTGATCCGGAGACCTGTCCTCTGGAATCTGCTTCCTGCTCCTATTACTGAATTTCTGCTCCCAGTACCTGGCTTCCTGTTCCCCTTATCTCTTGTCCCTGTCCTGTCTTGCTCATGTCTTTTCCCCCCACTTGTATATAGTTAGGCTTAGTTAGTTAGGTTTTTATATAGGGTTTGCTGTGTTTTGTTTACTTTCCACTTGCTTGTTTATGGTTTTGGTATTGGAAGTGTGTTATTGTCTTAATAAATATATATTTTCATCTATCATCTGGTCCTGATTCCTTAAGGTGCAGTCAACTGATCTGATCACCTCTGCTGGATGCCTGCATGTGGTATCCCTGACACATGGTGAGTCTTTCAAATACTTCATTTTTTTGCTACAAGTTTTTGGAACCTGCAGAATCAAAATGAAAATGTATTTTTTTACACAAAGTTGTCAATGAATAAGGTATTTCTAACACATAATAGGCATACTTAGAATTTCATCCCAAAGCACATCCTGCTACTCCTTCCAAGTGTGGTGATACCACATGCAGGGCCAGGACAAAGGGTAGGCAGAAGGGATGGCTGCCCTGGGCACTGTGGTATCATGTGAGGTGGGGGGCACCACCAGGAGATGGGGAGGCAGATTTGTGTTGGGAGGGGGAATTAGGAGGGTGACAGA
>BLSH010500277.1:1675021-1704983 GCA_018402905.1 Glandirana rugosa | reverse complement strand
GGAGTCACATACACTCAGTTACGACCTTCGGGGTATAAATCGTTGTCGATGACTCACCACCGGCCCTCAACGTCCACTGGGGGTTTGAGAGTGGGGGGGATTTGTGCTCAGAGGGGACATTGGAGGGGTAGAGGAATTGTGCTAGGAGGAGTGATTTTTTTTGGAGGGGGGATTTTTACTGACACCTAATGCTCATACATCTTGGGGGGGCACAGTTTGGTATGTTTGCCCTGGGCTCTAGATGATCTTTCCTGGTGAGGAGGGGGGACCTTGCCATCATCGGGCAGAGAGGCACCACTCCGCGGCCAGGGGATCAGTCTGCAGCCAGCCATCCCGGCTTTGCCATCACCAGATCTGACCCCGCTTAGTGGTTTCCCTGCATTCAGATCCCGGTTAGTCCTCCTCCCAGCCTCCGTGACTGATCGGGTCCCGTCCATTAGCCTGACCGTTTGAGTCGGCTGACTTGTGGTCTCGGTCACCTGCAACTCCCGGCCACCACTCAGTAGCTGTTGCTAAATATGGGGCTTCCAGCATTGACTCACATACACTGAGGCACTGATTATACAGACTATATAGGCATTTGCCTTGCTTTATTTAATTTTTATGTATGTGCTTTGGGGTTTTACTGTGGAGGGTTTACATCTGTGCGGGCTCTCAGCGGGCTTTTCTTGGTTTTAGGCACTCATGACAACGTTGTCTATGGTGGCGGTCCCTTGATCAGTTTTCACACACACATACATATGCCCTATATACGTGTGTGTGTGTGTATTCCTAGAATGGTATTCCCATGTATATGTGTTTTGTATTCAATAAAGCAATTCTTTTTACTTAATACCATTCTGGTTTACAATTTTTCTGCTCACATTTATTATCCAGGGGCTTACTTGTTTGGTGGTCTATTGGACAGCCCCTGTGCTGCCCCCCCCCCCCCTTTTTTGGTTTTGCTCTGTTTGCTTCACCACTTAGCCCCAGGGTTTCTATTTACATTTCCCCTGAGCGATTACGTGTGAGATTTTATATTTGAGTCCTTAGACCCTATTTGGTGTCTTCTTTAGTTGTCAACCTCACTGTACCTAAAGATGGACCGTGCGGATATATACTTATTGCCCTCTGCCTGGTTATATATTCGTTAAATATAGTTACATTTGCAATTATTTATATAGTGAAGACAGTGATGCGGTTAATCCTTCTCATAAATGACTAGATGTGTGTTGAAAAACAGGATAAAAATAAAACAAATATAACTAGGTAAAAGTAATCTAATAGATTACCCGGACAGTATTAATGTGACCAAAAAAAGGGTGTCTGTGGAAAGTAATCAAAAGTTAATTTCACCAGCAAATGGTTAAATTAAATATCAAAAAATTCAAATAAATATACATGTCTTAGATCAAAGTCATAAAGTGCTTCATGCTGTGCAATCAACTGTGAATGGTGTAACAAAGTCTAAATATACATATGGTAAAAATAGTCCACGCTTTTTATATATAATCAACAGTCCTCTGGAATTCCTCTAGGCAAAAAAGTATATATGGTGACCGGTGGTTCCAAGCGTCTGGCGTCACTTCCAGCTGATCGTCTGTTCGTGGAATGTACACACTAGAGACAACCGACTGTTTATGCGGGAATGCAGGGAACACGGCGGACTTCCAGGGATTCTGTATATCGTGCCTGATGTGTACTACTAAAATGTGAGTGCATTGGTTTTAGACTATTAATAAAGAACCTTGTTTTAAAACGTTTAACACGAGTTACTGCTCATTCTCTTTACATGCTTATACCACGGGGAAGACCACTGCTCCAATCCACCATTGTCCATTGTGACATCCATGTGAGCACCCCCGAGTGGGGACCGCGGTCTAGTGAGTTTTCTGGGAATTGGGGAGCACGGAGCATGCAGTAAACCACTATACACATGAGTGTGTCTGAAGTCACCATATATACTTTTTTGCCTAGAGCAGTGGTTCTCAACTCCGGTCCTCAGGACCCACCAACAGGCCAGATTTTAAGTATTCCCTTGGGGAGATGCAGACTAGAACACTGCAATCACTGAGCAGCAAATTATATCACCTGTGATGTATTTCAGTTATCCTGGAAACCTGGCCTGTTGGGGGGTCCCGAGGACCGGAGTTGAGAACCACTGGCCTAGAGGAATTCCAAAAGACTGTTCATTATATATAAAAAAACGTGGAATATTTTTACCATATGTATATTTAGACTTTATTACACCATTCACGGTTGATTGCACAGCATGAAGCACTTTATGACTTTGATCTAAGACATGTGTATTTAGTTGAATTTTTTGATATTTAATTTAACCATTTGCTGGTGAAATTAACTTTTGATTACTTTCCACCGACACCCTTTTTTTGGTCACATTAATACTGTCCGGGTAATCTATTACTTTTACCTAGTTATATTTATTTTATTTTTATCCTGTTTTTTCAACACACATCTAGTAATTTATGAGAAGGATTTACCGCATCACTGTCTTCACTATATAAATAATTGTAACTATATTTAACGAATATATAACGAATATATAACCAGGCAGAGGGCAATAAGTATATATCTGCACGGTCCATGAGTAGGTACAGTGAGTGAGACTCTACTATTGTCTCACTTATGATGACCTATTAGATCACCTCATCAAGTCTCCTTTAAAACAGCGACACTGCCACTATTAATTTTGTTTTTGTTGTTTTTGTTATACAATGATTTATTAGATCACATTGCTAAGAGTTTTCTGAGAGCAGCGCCACTCCCACCAATAATTTTGGTTATATTTATTGAAAGGCTACACCCAGGTGTAATTTTTTTCGGTGAAGGCAGCAGCTCTAAAATTAACAGAGTATTCCACTTCCATCTGCGTAGAACACTCTGACATTAACCACATAGATAGGCCCATAATCCAAGGTGCACCTTCAGGCTTTTTAAAAATTAGACATCTAATTTCATGACTACCTATACCTTAGGATTACAGCCAAAATACAGGGTGGGCCATTTATAGGAATACACCTTAATAAAATGAGAATGGTTGGTGATATTAACTTCCTGTTTGTGGCACATTAGTGTATGTGAGGGGGGAAACTTTTCAACCAAGCACACCATTGTTTTTCTTGTGAAATTCCCAATAAGTTTGATGGGTCACATGACCCTCTTCCTATTGAAAAAACAAAACTTGGATTCAAAATGGCCGACTTCAAAATGGACGCCATGGTCACCACCCATCTTGAAAAGTTTCCCCCCTCACATGTACTAATGTCCAACAAACAGGAAGTTAATATCACCAACCATTCCCATTTTTTTAAGGTGTCCCACCCTGTACATTCTACTCCTCCTCCTATTTATGGGGATACCACATGTGTGAGACTTTTTTAATGTTTGGACTGATTATATACCAGACATTGAGGGAGATTTACTAAAACTGGTTCACAGAGAATCTAGTGCAGCAGTGCATAGTAAGCTGATTGGTTACTATGTATTGCTGCACCAGATTCTGTGTAAACCAGTTTTAGCAAATCTCCTCCATCGTGTCTTGTGTATCACACAAATTAACCTATTGCATCAAAATCATTGCACTGTAATAGTCGCTGTTGTATAAGTGGTAAGGGAATATAGCATAGTGTAGCTTCACCTATAGCAGTCGCCATGCCTATGAACCAAGCAAGCCTAGCCTACTGGTACAAGGCTGAAAGAGAAAAAGAGTTCCTGTGGTTCCAGGTGCAACTCTCCACAGGAGATGGCTGGGACTGGTGTCTCAGAAGAATATAGTCTGTCAGACATGCATATGGGTAAGTTCAAGAAGCAGGCAGAAACATGGTCAGCAAACAGGCAAAGGATGGGTACAGGCAGCAGGTAAAAACATGGTCAATAAACATGCTAGGGTCAGTACAGGTGGTGGGCTAAAGCAACACTGCACCAGTATGTCAGCAAATAGTAACACTGTTGATGTCTTTTACTGGTCTAGTGATACCAGGGCCTAGTATGAGAGCAATTAGGAACACTGTTGCTGACTGGTGTAGCGATAATCAGAGACACTGTTGCTGGCTTACACAGGTCTGGTGACACTGGGACTGGTGTGGCGGTGATCAGGAAAACTGTTGCTGGCTGCATTGGTCTTGTGTGATAGCAATCAGGAATACTGATTCTAGCTACACTGGTCTGGCTGCACTAGGGGTTGGGGGCAGTAAAACCTCACAGTTGATCTGCTGTTTTACTCCCTCTCACCATTTAGCTGCAGGGGCAGAGGCGGGAGTGTACACATACCGTGACTGAGATGCTTTGTTTTGGAGCTGTGGCAGGAATTACTGTATACTCCCTGTAAACTTGACAACTTCAATCCATTCAACCGAATGGCTACATTGTGCAGGGTCCAAGGGGTTAAGGCAGGCGGTGAGGAGGAGATGGAGTGCTTCCTCAACGGCTTTCAGATACACTGTGAGTGTTGTGAAAGGGACCAGGGACACTGGAACTGGTGTGGCAGTGTATGGTGACACTATACTGCTCTGAGGGGGGTGATCAAGTTTTTTTTTTTTACGCTGTGAATTCTTACAACTGTTATAATGACATGACACTAAGCAATCAATTCCCTAACACCGTTCAAAGACTTCATTTATTCGGTCTTTGTCTACTTCTGTGACCAATCACAGCGATCACTAGACATCTCGTTACAAATCGAAATTCAGATGAAATTTTTGTTATTTGGAGATTTAGATGTATCCAAATTTCTGAATCACAAATAGGAATGAATTTCAACGAATTTGAAATAAATTATGATGAAACAAAATTATGTAACTAAATAATTAATTATCCAAATTCAATTTTTAAAATGCAATTGAATTTGAAAACTGCAATAAATACAGTAAGGCTGGGTTCACACCTATGTGAATTGGATGCAGGTTTCCCCACATCCAATTCGCATAGCAGGAGATTGTGACCGGCTCTTTATGGAGCCGGTTCACACATCTCAGCAGCAGGTCCGGTGCAGTTTGCACAACGCTGTGCAGATTTTGGACCATTTCAGGTCCCAATTCAGTCCAAAATTTGGGCTGAAATCGAACCTGATACTGTGAACCAGCATGCACCGTACCCCTGCTGGGAGCCGTTGCGGATTCCAGTGTGAACCCAGCCTAAGGTATAAAAGTGAAATATGTAGATGATTGCTACTTAGGCTCTTTATAGAATAGAATATAAAAAATAGAATATAATAAAACAGAATAGAATGAAATTGAATACTATAGCAAAGAATAGAATAGAATATAACAGAATAGAATGGGATAAAACAGAATAGCTTAGATTAGAATAGAAAATAAAATAATAAAATAGAAAAGAATATAATTAAATAAAATATAATAGTATAGAATAAAATAGAGCAAATATAGCAATTTTCATAGATTTAAATAGATTCAAACTGAAATAAATAGGGGGTTGTTTTTGGATTCCCCCTACTTAAATTATAAATATGTACTATCTTGTCTCTTCCTACAATTAGATAGTCTATCAAAGCTCTGATCATTTTAACCAGACCAATTTTCAGCTTTCAGCGCTCTCACATTTTGAATGACAATTACTCAGTCATGCAACATTGTACTCATATGAAATTTCTGTCCTTTTCTTCACACAAATAGAGCTTTCTTTTGGTGGTATTTAATCACTGCTGCTATTTTTTGCACTATAAATGAAAAAAGACCGCAAATTTTGTAACAATTTGCATTTTTCTTAATTTCTGTTATAATATTTTGCATATTAATATTTTTTCTTCATACGTTTTTGCTAAAATTTATACTGCTACATATCTTTGGTAAAAATAACCCAAATCAGTGTATATTATTTGGTCTTTGTGAAAATTATAGAGTCTACAATCTATGGTGGCAAGCATTGAAAAT
This sequence comes from Glandirana rugosa, assembly GCA_018402905.1. Lineage (NCBI taxonomy): Eukaryota > Metazoa > Chordata > Amphibia > Anura > Ranidae > Glandirana > Glandirana rugosa. Next base: position 1,699,095 of record BLSH010500277.1, on the reverse strand, counting down.
TGATCACACCTGATCACACCTGATGTACTGACAGCCTATCACATTTTTTGAGATACTAACAAGCCAGGAAAGTACAAATATCCCCCAAATTACCCCTCTTTTGCAAAGTAGACATTCCAAGGTATTTAGTAAGAGGCATGGTTAGTTTTTTGAAGTTGTAATTTTTTCCCACAATTCTTTGCAAAATTAAGATTTTTTTTCACAGGTTATTTCTCTCACACAGCATGTGTATACCACAAATTACACACCAAAATACGTTCTGCTATTCCTCATGAGTATGGCAATACCAAGTGTGTGAGACTTTTACACAGCCTGACCACATAGCCTGGTCCAACATTGAAGTAGTACCTTCAGGTGTTCTAGGAGCAGAAATTACACATCTCATTTCTTAACCACCTATTACAATTTTGAAGGCCCTGGAGCACCAGAACAATGGAAACTCCCACAAAATGACCCCATTTTGGAAAGCTAACACCCGAACGTATAATCTATGAGGCATAATGAGTCTTTTGAACGGTCTATTTTTTCCAGAAATTTTTGGAAAATGTGGGAAAAAACGAAAATGCTTTTTTTTTTACACAAAGTTGTCCATTTATAAGATATTTCCAACACATAGCAGCATGTAAATAGCAAAAATGGCACCCCAAAATGCATTCTGCTACTCCTTCTGAGTATGGTGATACCAAATGTGTGAGACTTTTACACAGCCTGGCCACATAGCCTGGCCCAACATTGAAGTAGCACCTTCAGGCGTTCTAGGAGCATAAATTATACATCTCATTACTCAACCACCTATTACACTTTTGAAGGCCCTTGAGCACCAGCACAATGGAAACACCCACAAAATGACACCATTTTGGAAAGCTAACACCCCAACGTATAATCTATGAGGCATAATGAGTCTTTTGAATGGTTCATTTTTTTCCAGAAGTTTTTGTAAAATGTGGAAAAAAAATTAAAATGCACTTTCTTTCCACAAAGTTGACCATTTATAACATATTTTCAACACATAACATGTACATAGCAAAAATAACACCCCAAAATACATTCTGCTACTTCTCCTGAGTATGGCGATACCACATGTGTGAAACCTTTACACAGCCTGGCCACATACAGAGGCCCAACATCCAAGGAGCACCATCAGGTGTTCTAGGGACATACATTATGCATCTAATTTCCTGACAACCTATCACATTTATGAAAGCCCTTTATATTTCTAACATATAGCATGTACATACCAAGAATTACACCCCAAAATACATTCTGCTGAGCAAAGGGTAAACAAAAGATTGCCTGTGGGTTTAGTAGTGCCGTTGTCCACAGGAGGAGAGCCCTGATCCAGGCAGCAGGCAGGGACGTGGTCAGCGACAGCGAACTGAATTGTCCAGGCAGCAGGCAGGAATATTGTCCATAGTCCGTACAGGCAGGGGTACTGTCCATATACAGTCCAGGGTCAGTGCAGTTGGAGATATACACCAGCAGTGCCAAAATATTGATCAGGACAGGGGTAGAGGCTTTTCCCACCCAAATCGCTTTGAAGCCTCCGAGTCCCCAGACCCTAATCTGGAAATGAGAAAACTAAAAATGTCATTTTTTCATACAGAAAAACAAATTCTGGAGCCCCTCACATATGTGAGACCCCTATGTGTGAATCCCATTACTCCAGCAGCAGGCTAAAAGATCAGTCCAAGAGGTAGGCAAAAAAACGTGGTCAACTAGTCCAGGGTCAGTTCCAGAGCAGGCAGAGGTATGTTTACATTAGGCAGAAGCGTGGTTGTATAACAGGCCATGGTCGGTTCCGGAGCAGGCAGAGGTATGTTTACGTTAGGCAGAAGAGTGGTCATGTAGCAGGCCAGGGTCAGTTCTGTGCAGGCAGAGGTATTTTTTGCGTGAGGCAGAAGCGTGGTCATATAGCAGGCCAGGGTCAGTTCCAAAGAAGGCAGTGGTATGTACAGTGCAGTGCCGTGGCATAAGGGGTGTGGCTGCAAATGACAATTATGTTTACCATACTTCTCTAATAATGTAGTGAAGTATGGTAACGGCGGAAACATCACCTCCCCTCTTTGTAGCCTTTCATTAACAAGCCTTTGCGGGAAGCCCTTTCTGCTGGTTCTGACCGTACCGCATGCTGGAGTTGCAGAAGAGGGGCAAACTTGAATAAAAGTTTTCCACATAAAGATCATAGATCAAGAAGGCATAGATGTAGCCAGACTCTCGGTCACAAAGCTTGTACAGCTTAACCCCATATCGGACCCTTTTGCTGGGGATAAACTGTTTGATGGGCAGCCTGCTTGTGAATTTTACAAGGGACTCATCGATGGATATATTTTGGTCGGCGATATATATAATGGGCAAATTTTTCAGAGAAATAATTTCTAAGTGGCTGAATTTGAAATAATTTTTCCAACTAGTGGATAAATGAGCTCCCAAACAACCTTTCCACTGGCTCCAATATAATCAGGGCATTCACGGGGATGCAGTTGGGTGTCCTTTCCTTCATAGATCAAGAAGGAATAGACGTAGCCGGTGGCTCGGTCACAACGTTTATACAGTTTAACCCCATATTGGGCCCTTTTGCTGGGGATAAACTGTTTTATGGCCAGCCTGCCTGTGAATATTACAAGGGAAACGTCAATAGAGATGTTTTGGTTGGGGGTATATAATAGGGCACATTTTTCAGAAAAATAATTTAGAAGGGGGCGAATTTTAAATAATTTATCGAAAGCTGGGTCATTGCGGGGAGGGCACTGTGCGTTGTCATTATAGTGGAGGAACCCCATAATTATAAGGTATCTTGACCTTGGCATGAGGGATGAATAGATTGGCATGTGTGGATGGGCTTGGTAGACCAATAGGAGTACAGTTCATTTTTTTGTGATTCCCATATTAAATGTTAGGTCTAGAAAAAGTCTAAATTCCTCCACTATAAGTTCTCTCCATTTAAAGGGTCGGGCATAGCTAGAACCAGGAGTGTTTGCGATAAACTGCTGGGCATAAAGGTTGCACTGAGCCACGATGGATGACAGAAAGTCCTCTGTAAAAATTAAATTTAAAAAATCAATTAGGGCAAAACCTTCGGTGTTCACCTAGACACCTGGCTGGGTGGTGAAAGGGGGGAGGTTTGCTGCTCTGGAAATAGATGGAAGCCACAGGGGGTTCTGAAGGGCATAGGGAAGGCTGGCATGCGTCCTTGACCTTTGGGGCTGAGGTGACACCCCACTAGTGCTTGGCATTCGTTGCAGTGGCACTGCACTAGAGGTGGATGGCACTGTGCTAGATGTGGATGGCACTGCGTCAGAGGTGGATGGCACTGCACTACTTGTAGTAGCCGACTGCTCCTCGCAAGAACTCCTTTGTTTCATGGGCACCAGTTCTTCTTCCTCCGATTCTGAAACAGACCCACTGCTTACAAAGGGCTCATAATCCGAATCAGACGCAGACTCAGAGAGATCCCCGCTGCTCTCTTCACTCAGGCTCAGAATCTGGTATGCCTCCTCAGCGGAATATTTTTTTGCCATACTGGTGACTGGTGCAATGTGAATACACTAATGGGTGCTGATGAGGTTGCACTGATGGGCACTAATGCACTGTGGCTGCATTGATTAGCTGGCACTGCTGAGGTGGCACTGACAGGCACTGATGAGGAACCAATGATAGGGTGGCACTGATAAACGCTCACTTATGGGCACTGATGTGCACTATTGGGCACTGGAGTGGCACTGATGGGCACTTTAGTGGCAATGAAGGCACAGATGAGCACTGTAGTGGCACTGAGTAGCACTTTAGTGGCAATGAAGGCACAGGTGGCACTGGTGTGGCACTGGTGTAGCACTGTAGTGACACTGATAACACAGAAGCACTGTAGTGGTACTGATTGGCACAGGTGGCACTGATGAGCACAGGTGGCACTGGTGGGCCCAGGTGGCACTGATGGGCACGCTGGTGGCACTGATTTGATACTGATGGCAAATATGATTACTGTAGTTGCACTAATGTAGCACTGATGAGTACTGTAGTGGCACTGATGAGCATGTTAGTGGCAATGAAGGCACAGGTGGCACTGATGTGGCACTGGTGTGGCACTGATGGCACATGTAGCACTGCGGTGACACTGATGGCACAGATAAGCACTGTAGTGCCACTGATTAGCACAGGTAGCACTGATGGGCACAGGTGGCACTGGTGGGCACATGTGGCACTGGTGGGTACAGGTGGCACTGTAGTGGCACTGATGGGCACTCTGATGGCACTGATGGCACAGATGAGTACTGTAGTTGCACTGATGAGCACTGTAGTGGCACAGGTGGCACAGATGATCACTGGTGTGTGGCACTGATGTGGCACTGGTGTGGCACTGAATGCACAGGTGAGGGCTGTAGTGGCACTAATGGGCACAGGTGGCACTGATGGGCACAGGTGGTGCTGGTGGGCACAGGTGGCACTCTGGTGGCACTGATGGGCACTCTGGTGGCACTTATGGGCACTCTGGTGGCACTGATGGGCACTCTAGTGGCACTGATGAGCGCTATAGTGGCACTGATGGCACTGTAGATCACTTTAGTGGCACTGATGGCACTGTAGGGCACTGATGTGGCACTGTGGTGGCACAGGTTGCACAGGTGGCACAGATGTGGCTCTAGCAGCAGAACTTTAACACTGCTGGGCACTGCTGGGCACAGTATATTTGAAAAAAAACTTACAGTCTTGCACTGCAGGGCATCGATCTCTTTCCTCTTCTCACAAAGTGGATCGGTGTGAGGAGAGGAGAGAGCTGACACTCTAGATGACCCTGCAGTGTTTACATTGTGGTCACGTGGTAAAGGGCTGATGCCATTGGACCTTACCGCGATCTGTGACCTGCCGGGTCCCGCGAACCCGGCAAGCACGGAGACTCCCGTGTGCACGCCCCAGGGGGTGTGCAGGAGTGCAATTCTGGGAGGATGTTATAGTACACCCTCCCAGAACAATGGATCCACCTTACTGCCGTGTAATTACATTACACGGTCGGCAAGTGGTTAATGGTGATAATATAATAACAATATTAGCTATAAAAATAAACACAATTTTCAAGAAGAAAGTTTACAAATTCACAAAGAAAGTAAAACCCTAAAGCACTATACAACAATTTTTTTCCTTTAGATTTAAACACTTTCAATTTGTATGCAATCAGGCAGGGCCTTGCCCTACATAGTTGAAGGTAAAGCTAAAGAAAATCGAACAACAAAAGTTGTATAATGTCAAGCTTAAATTAACATAGAAATATAAAAGAATATTGCAGCACATATATAAAGAATGGAGCAGAAATTATATCTTCCAGATGAAGAATCCTGATATGCACTCTTCGGTTATACACACCCTTCTGAGTATATACACACCTCTACTGGCATTCCAACACCCCCAGGAGTGTCCAGATGGCTTAGATATAACCAGATATCAACAGTCATAGTTACATAGTTGGTAAGGTTGAATAAAGACACCAGTCCATCCAGTTCAACCTGTGTGGGTGTGTGTTCATGTCAAATACAATTTCCCATATCCCTATATACAGGCGGTCCCCTAGTTACAAACATCTGACTTACAAACAACTCCTACTTACAAACGGAGGGAGACAACAGGAAGTGACAGAAAATCTTCCCCTAGGAAGGGAAATTCACTCCTGTAAGAGTTATTATGGATAAAAAGGGGTCTCCACTGATGCTTTATCACCAAGGTTTGTTTCCACAACAACCCAAAATTTTCAAAATCCAATTATTATTGGAACAGGAAGTGAGGTTAAATCTTCTGAACAGAAACATAGACAGCAAAACAAACATTACAGGGGTGTTACCCCTTCCCTATGCTATCCAAAATGCTTAAAAATATTTTTTTTGGCTGGAGCTACACTTAAAAAATGTACCTGTTCCGACTTACAAACAAATTCAACTTATGAACAAACCTACAGTCCCTATCATGTTTGTAACCCGGGGACCGCCTGTACTCTGTTTACTAAGATGCTAATCTAAGAGTATTTTGAACCTATCTATACTTCCCGCTGACAGCACCTATTGTGGAAGGGAATTCCACACCCTTACCGCCCTTATGTAGGTCTTCTTATGTAGGTCTGCAGCAAACTGAGATTTAACTATTTATACCAACCTCTACAGTATATCATTAATAAATAAAAAAACAACAGAATTGGACCCAGAACAGAGCCTAGTTGTGGTATACCCCACTTACTGCAGACCAGTCTGAGTAGTCAATGTTTATACCCACCCTTTGGACATGAAACAGTAACTAGTTTTCTATCTAGAAACACACCCTGTGCTCCATGCCAGCAGACCTCAATGTATAAATTAAGCATTTATGTGGAACTGTATCAAATGCTTTTGCTAAATTTATATATGCCACGTCCACAGGCCTTCCCTTGTATAAAAGATAGCTCACACCAATGTTAACAGATTGGTTTGGGAAGAACTACATTTTGTAAATCCATGCTGATTGCTTCTAATGATACTGTTTTCATCAGAAAATTCTTGTATATACAGTTCAGTCCAACAGTCCAGAGTCATCTGATATTAAAAACATGTTGCACCTTCCAATAACAAATAGAACAGAATAATATAGAATAGAATTAATATAGTCATCTTCTGAAATTCAAATTGATTCAGATAGAATAGAAAAACGTAGAACAGAATGGAATAGATATAGCCACCTTTTTTTCGAAAATTTGAATGTATTCAAATAGAATAGAATATAAAAAAATAGAATAAAATAAAACAGAATAGAATAGAATAGAATAGAGTAGAATAAAATAGAAAAAATATAGCCATGTTCTTAGATTGAAATCGATTTGAAGAGAATAGAAAAGAATAGCATAGAAAAGAATAGATTAGAATAGAATAAATAGAATGAATATACCTGTCTTATGAAATTCAAATTGATTAAAATAGAATAGAATAAAAAAGAATAGAATAGAAAAAAATATAATAGAGTAGAATAGGATAGAATAAAAATAGAACAAATATAGCCCTCTTCCAAAATTGAAATGATTCGAAAATAATGAATATACTAACCAAATCTTAACCACTTTAGCCCCGGAAGGATTTCCCACTTAAGGACCAGAGCACTTTTTGTGATTCAGCACTGCATCGCTTTAACTGACAATTGCGTGGTCGTGCGACGTTGTACCCAAATTAAATTTGAGTCCTTTTTTTCCACAAATAGAGCTTTCTTTTGGTGGTATTTGATCACCTCTGCGTCATTTCTGATCGCCGTTATAAACAAAAGAAGATCGAAATTTTGCAAAAAAAAAACAAATTTCTTACTTTTTGCTAAAATACAAATACAAAAAATTATATAAAAAAACAGTTTTTTCCATCGGTTTTGGCCGATTTATATTCTTCCTCATATTGTTGGTAAAAAAAATCGCAATCGACGTTTATTGATTGGTTTGCGCAAAAGCTGCCGCATTTACGGACGATGAGAATTAATTTCTGGGGTTTTTATTTTTTTATTTTTTACTAGTAATAGCGGCGATCTGCAATTTTTACCGGTACTGCGATATTGCAGCGGACATGTCAGACCATTTTGACACTTTTTTGGGGCCATTGGCATTTATACAGCGATCAGTGCTATAAAAATGCACCGATTACTGTGTAAATGCCATTGGCAGTGAATGGGGTTAACCTGCAGGGAGCACTCTAAGGGTTAACTGTGTTCCCTGGGCGTGTTCTAACTGTGTGTGGGCTGGCTGGGGAAAGGGGATGGTCACAGCTTCCATATAGAGGAAGCCTGTGATCACCGCCCTTCCCCATATGAGAACGGAGATCCGTGTTTACTTACACGGAACTCCATTCTCTCACTGCGGGGGGGGGGCCATCGTGGGTAGCCGGTGGCGATCGAGTCCACCCTACCCGCTCCCTGGCCCCCCCGGACACAATGAGCGCGCGAGCGCTCACAGCACTAATTATCGCAGCCACCGTCATATGACGGCAGTTTGCGATAACGAGCCACTCTGTCGCCATCAGACTACGGTCGGCGGTCGACAAGTGGTTAATATGTGAAACAAATTCCAAAAACAAATCATCCTAACATAACAAATATGGCAAAAGAAAATTGATAACTTAACGAAGGAATACAAAACAAAACACATTTTTCCATCATGCACATCTCTAGTGATCACATGGCACAGGGCCAATTTCATTAGCCAATCACAGCAATCACAGTAGTAAACAAGGGCATCATGAGAAAAGCCTTTGTTTACTATTGCTACTGTGATCGCTGTGATTGGTCTGATAGGCACACCGCTGTGTGGCCTTGAGGCAGTGCACAAGCTACAAGAACAGAGGAGTGTATGGGTATTATGACGTAACCACTAGGTGCTACCATCCGCCAAACAGCACCTCCTGCCCTCTAAGCTGTTCTGAGCAGATCAAGAGCTAATATTAGCCCTTTTTACCCCAAACATCATACACAGACAAGATGTGAGGTAAAAATCAAAGGAATTACTTTTATTGAAACTCAGACACATACTTTATACCCCACAGAAGGACATCCCCCTCCTGATCATACTACCCTAACAATACAAACTCTGCACAGGAATATAATTACCATAGCTAAACAACAACCAACATATACTTTAAACATTACTTTATTTAAACAACTAGCCACCTGGACAATGTTGTGATTAAGTTCAACATCCCCACAGCACAATTAAGACTAGGTGAAAGCAGTGGCGTCAGAGACCCCATCCCCTTGTGACGTCATGGACCCATTATGCCCAGGTATCAGGTCGGTGGCGGAGGAAGACATTGTGATTGACATTGGACCTACATCCGGGGACATTATTCCTTTTTTAATAAAGGACTTGTCAAAAACTGCCTCATGTTTTTTATTACACTACATTTTTTTGGGGTGAATGGGTAGGTGTATTATTACCCCATACTCATTCACATGGGGGGCAGGATCTGGGGGCTCCCTTTCTTAAAGGGGGCTTGCATATTCCAATAAACCCCCTGCCTGCAGACCCCTACAACCACAGCCCAGGGTTTTGGAGGAGAAGAGACCCTTGTCCCCATCAACATGGAGACAAGGGGACCCCATGCTATTTTTTTTTAAATTTTAGCATGGGGTTCCCCTTGAAATCCATACCAGACCTAAGATATTTTTTTCAATACATTTTACACTGCTAACATTGCCTCTGAGCACAAGTCACATGTCACAAGTCGGATCAGTTAAGATGTTGATCCGACTTGGATGTGATTTCCATTCAATTTTATGGACTGAAGTCGAACCAAAGTAGTGCAGGAACCTTTTCAAAACTTGGACCGACACAAGTTGGACCAGTTAAGACAGCTCTCAAAGGGAACCATTGATTTTGACATGTCATGTGATTTGTGCTCTCAAAGTCGGAGCGCTTGTCGCACCAATGTTAACTGGCCCTAAAGGACCAATATCTGTTCTCGACAACAGATTGCCAGCACTTTAGCTACTTGTTTATATTAATTGAGGTATTTTCCTTTTTCTTTAGATTCTGGCAGGCATGGTTTGGTAAAAATTGGCCCACACTAGGTCAATACCTGAACGTGACAAGATAGAATTGGCATAATGTGGGCACATAAACAAAACAGGTGTACATTAGAAATTCAAGCGTATGATGTCAGAGACATTTAGTCAGTTTTATGACCAGATTAAAGAGAGAAAGGGCTTAGACACAATATAGATTATTACATCTAAAATAAAGGCATACTGTGCAAGAACACTTCAGAAAACATTGATCAGCAGCAAGGTGGTAGTTTAATCTATCCAGGTAGAATAGTCCAAATTGTGCAGGCACAAACAAGGCAAGTGTGTTTTTGCTACAGTAAAAATAACAGTGTAATATATAAAATATATAGATATGTGGGTTGTGCTAGAGTAACAATACAATTAGCTGTTATACAATGGTGCAAACTCAGCATTAAATGAATTCGGGCCGAGCATTGGCTGTTCGCCCGTTTAATGAACACCCGAATTATGGTGGCGTTCGACCATTTGTTCGGCCTGCCAAATTACCACAATGCACCGCACAGTGCATTGGAAGCCCTGATTGAATGAAGCAATTACAGTTTTGCCCAATCAGGGCACAGAGCACTGTCAGAGCCATGATTGGAGAAAGTAATGATGACTCTATCCAATCATGACTCATTGCTCTTAGTCCCGCCCCACACTATAAAAATAGAGAGAGATAGAACAGGGCTCTGTTCAGTGCTGCTTGCAAGTTGGTGTGCTATAGTGTGCTATTGTGCTTCTATTGTCAGTGTAGAATATCAGCTCACTGTGAATTTAGTGATAGTTCAGTGTGAGTGTAGTGTGGCTATTGATTTTTACTTAAGACCCCTTTCACACCAGAGTGCCACTGAAACAACGATAAAACGGCAGTAATTTTTGCCATGCTTTAGCGTCTGTTTAGTGGCGCCGGTTTTCCGGCGCCAGCGGACCATTTTTTTTGTGACAACATGACCCTAAAAGGATACAAACAAGACCCACTTTCAGGCACTTTGGAAGCACTGTCCATTCATTGCAATGGCCAGGGGCATTTTGGGAGAGCTATTTACAGCACTCCCAACACACCCCTAGATGCTGCTTGCAGGACTTTTCCTAATGTCCCGCAAGCACAATCGAAAGTACACACTGCAAAGAATGGTAGGCATTTTTCAGAGGTTATTTCTTGCGCTAAAACACCTGAAAACTGCCTCAGTGTGAAAGGGGCCTTAGTGTATGTTTTTGTGAGTGTAGTGTGACCACTCATTTTTACTTCAGTGTCAGATTTTGTGAGTGCAGTGTGACTATTCATTTTTACTTTAGTGCCAGTTTAATTTGTCCGGGTAGGTTTCCTGCATTATACAGTATATCAGGGCATTACAACACATTTAATGCAGTATATATCCATGTGTTACTGTACGTTTAACACAGTATATATCCGTGTGTTACTGCATGTTTAACGCAGTATATACCCGTACGTTACTGCACGTTTAACGCAGTACATGTCTGCGCCTTACTGGGCGTTTAACGCAGCATATATCAGTGCGTTACTATACGTTTAATGCAGTATATCCAGTTGTGCTCAAGTTTACATACCCTGGCAGAATTTATGATTTCGTGGCCATTTTTCAGAGAATATGAATGAGAACACAAAAACATTTCTTTCACTCATGGTTAGTGTTTGGCTGAAGCCATTTATTATCAATCAACTATGTTTACTCATATTCTCTGAAAAATGGCCAAGAAATCATAAATTCTGCCAGGGTATGTAAAACAGTATATATCTGTGCATTACTGCATGTTAAACGCAGAATATTTCAGTGCATTACTGTACGTTTAATGCAGTACACATCAGTGCATTACTGCACGTTTAATGAAGTATATATCAGTGTGTTACTGTATGTTTAATGCAATATATATCTGCGTGTTACTGCTCGTTTAATGCAGTATATATCTGTGCCTTACTGCACGATTAACACAGTATATATCAGTGAGTTACTGTACGTTTAATGCAGTAAATCTCAGTGTGTTACTGCACATTTAACAAAGTATATATCAGTGCATTACTGTACATTTAATGAAGTATATTTCAGTGCATTACCGTACGTTTAATGAAGCATAATTGAGTGTGTTATTGCATGTTTAACGCAGTATATATCAGTGCATTACTGCACGTTTAACGTAGTATATATCCGTGCATTACTGCACATTTAATGCAGTATATATCTGTGTTTTACTGCACATTTAATGCAGTATATATCCGAGGGTTACTGCATGTTTAATGCAGTATATATCCGTGCATTACTGCATGTTTAACGCAGTATATATCCCTGCGTTACTGCACATTTAACGCAGTATATATCCATGCATCACTGCACGTTTAATGCAGTACATTTGAGTGTATTACTGCACGTTTAACGCAGTATATATACATGCATTACTGCACGTTAACGCAGTATATTTGAATGCATTGCTGCATGTTTAACACAGTATATATTCGTGCATTACAGGACATTTAACGCAGTATATATCAGTGCATTACTGCACATTTAATGCAGTATATATCTGGGGGTTACTGCATGTTTAGCACAGTATATATGGGTACATTACTGTACGTTTAACGCAGTACATATCAGTGCATTACTGCATGTTTAACACGTATATATCCATGCGTTACTACACGTTTAATGCAGTATATATCAGTGTGTTACCGTACGTTTAATGCAGTATATATCAGTGCATTACTGCACGCTTAATGCAGTATATATACGTGCATTCCTGCACGTTTGACACAGTATATATATGTGCATTACTGCACATTTAACACAGTATATATCAGTGCATTACTGCATGTTTAACGCAGTATATATTTGTGCGTTAGTGCATGTTTACCACAGTATATTGCAGTACTTCAGTGCAGTTTTACTGCAGTATATTGTAGTGGGTCAGTGGAGTCTGTCTGTGTAGTGAGTACTCAAGTTAAAGTGCACCAAACATCACTTTCCATTGATTAAAGTGCATCCATGTGCATGTTTTCACATCTTTATTACATTTTGTTAATAAGCACCCTCCCATCATGTCTGGGAGGCCAACAAGGAGAGGCAGACAGCATATGTGTCCACAGGCAAAGGTGGACATGGTTCACCCTCAGGTAGGGCATTATTTCCTCTGTTTAATGATGTTCCCCGTGCATCCAGCCACAGCATGCAGAGGAGGTAGTGGATTTGCATGCTAAATTATCATCCTCCTCCTAATCCTTCGTCACCCAAGCAGAGACTAGAGCACAGTCCACTGTAGCTGCCAGAGTGGCTTATTCTGCCTCCTTGTCCACAGCTACTCTTGCCATAGCCCAAGCATCAATCATGGAGGAGTCAGGTTAGGTATTTGAACACAGCGTCAACCACTTGCTCCTTGACGATGCACAGACATTACTTGATTCAGATCTTGTTTCTGAGGTTGAGGAAGGTAGGGACATGAGCCTACAGTCATGTTCCCCCAGCTGCAGTGTATTAGCAAATTGTCTCCAGTGATAATGAGGATGGAGGGGATGAGGATGATGATGAGGTCACTGACGCGACTTGGGAGCCGGATAGAGCAGACGAGGAAAGTGAGTGTGAGGCGCAACCCAAAGGCAGCCATCATGGAAGAGTAGAAAGCAGCCACCCCATTCTACCAGATTGTGGAGCTGTTTTCTCCTGGACCACTTCCCACAGCTCAGCTGTTTGGGCCTTTTTTAGAACATTTGCAGCCGATCACACTGTCGTAATTTGTAAAATTTGCCTAAAAAACATCAAGCATGGCAAAAACACCAGCCGTTTGGGTACTACAGAAAAGGGACACAATTCTGCTCCTCCTCACTCCTCACCTTTCTGGTCTACTCCCTGCTATACATCATGACCTCTCAGCAGCCTCCACTGACAGGGGTGATGGTATAGTGCAGGGTGTCCCAGGTCCTTGCAGAAGTCTGCCAGTAGCACACCACCAGCTGTAGACTACAGCAGGAAAATTTCTCTGCCCCATTTGCTTCAGTGGAAAAATAAACTGCCCAGCATCTAAATGCAAGCTTGTCAAAGCTGCTGGCTTTACAACTCCTGCCTTTCTGTCTGGTGGATTCTGCCCCTTCCATGAATTTGCAGAATGTGCAGTAACACAATGGCAGGTTCCCAGTCGCAATTTCTTTTCACATAAGGCTATTCCAGCTCTGTACCATCATGTGGAAGGCAATGTTTTAGCATCATTGGGCAAGGCAGTCAGCTGCAAGGTCCACATTACTGCTGACACGTGGTCCAGTAAGCATGGTCATTCACAGCACACTAGGTAACTCTGTTTCCAACTTGGAAGGATGCAGGACAGGGTTCAGTGCTATGGCTTGTTGTGCTACCATGTCTCCATACAGCTACTGGTGATGATGTGGGATTTGTCAGCTTCACCCCCTCCTCATCTTCCTCCTCCATGCCCTCCTCTGCTGAATTGTCCCATGAAATACAAGTACCCCCTAAGCGTTCAAGAGGCTATTCAATGAGTCAGGTTGAAAGGTACCATTGAGTGCTTCAGCTGGTCTGTCTAGGGGATAGGAGCCACACCGGAGCAGAGATTCTGGCAGTTCTGCAGCGGCAGGCCCAGAGGTGGTTCTCGCCATGCCAGCTGGAGCCAGAAATGGTGGTGTGCAATAATGGCACAAACCTCCTGTCCGCCCTTAGACAGGGCAAGTTGACACATGTGCCCTGTATGGAACATGCCCTCAATTTGATATTACAGCATTTTTTAAACAGGTACCCAGGGGGTTTGAAGATCTGCTGAAGCAGGCCAGTAGTAGAGTCTGTAGCCATTTCCGGTGGTCATACACAGCCAGTGCTTGGTTGGCTGAAATTTAGGCGTAACTCCACCTGTCTGTAAACTGCCTGATTTATGACATGCCCACCAGGTGGAACTCGACTTGGGCAATGCTGCAGCCGCTGCACATGAGTATGGCACAACAACAGGCTCAGACCGGCTTGGCATTTTTTCCCCACGCCAATGGCTGTTTATTAAAGCGTGCATGCACTGTACTGTCCCCATTTGAGGAGGCTACAAGGTTGGTGAGCCATGAAAATGCATGCATTGAAACAATCCCCTGTTATTCTCCAGCTGGAGCAGACTCTTCATGGCATTATTGACAGGGCACTCGAGGCAGAGCAGCAGGAGGAAGTGGAGGACTTCCTTTCCTCTCAAGGACCGCTTTATGCAGACACCATTTTTTCTATGCCAAAGAACACACAAAAGGAGAGGGAGGAGGAGGAGGATTCTGGCAGTCTTTGGAGGCATTGAAGCAGAGGAAGACATACGTCAATCCTTAACAGATGGTTTTCCATCCCCAGAATCTTTGGGAGTAGTACATGGCTGGGAGGAGGCATTTCCAGTTACTGTTATCCTCAGTGGCCCCCGAGGAGTCTGCTTCTCATGCCTCCACAAACTTGCAGTGCATGGGCTCCCTCATTCTTCAAAGCCTGTGAAAGGACCCGAGAATACGTGGCATCAAGGAGAAGGATCACTATTGGTTGGAAACCCTCCTTGACCACCGTTACAAGGGGAAAGTCTCTGAACTCATCCTGTCCCCACAGAGGGAGCAGAAGATTAAATATTTTGAGGAAACCTTAAAGAGGAGTTTATATAATGGCTTTCTCGACTCTGGTAGGTTACAGTCTGGTGGAAAACATAGTTTTGAGGCTTCTGTTGGTCAAGAGAGGAACGGTGGAGAAGGGGGCTGCCTCACTGATGCCTTTTAGAGTTGAGCGAACCCGAACTATAAAGTTTGGGTTCGTACCGAACTTTGGGGTGTCCGTGACCCGGACCCGAACCTGGACATTTGAAAAAAGTTTGGGTTCGAGTTCTGGGTTTGGGTATTTGATCACGCATGTTGAATAGCTGCAGGACAGCCAATCAACAAGCGTTTCACTGGTTTGCCCTTAGAAGCCATCACAGCCATGCCTACTAATGGCATGGCTGTGATTGGCCAGTGCATCATGTGACCCAGCCTCTTTATAAGCTGGAGTCACTTAGTGCTGCATGTCACATGCTCTCTGGGTAGTGTAGGGAGAGGATGCTGCCGGTGCTGTGAGGGACAGATTGCAGATAGATAGATAGGTAGAGATTACTACTACTGCTTTTAGGGACAGATTGCAGATCTAATAACATCTCATCCTGCATTACAGAACGATCTGACTGGACTAGGTAGAGTCTACTGCTTAGAGGAACAGATTATTGTTCTAAAATCATCTTCTATTTCTATAGGGTCAGGTTCCTGCTGTTGCTGTAAGGGACAGATTATTGTTCTAAAATCATTTTGCAGCCCTCTAGCACTTTCCAGGACTCTTTTACAGTCATTTTTGTGCTGCAAAATTCGGGTCCCAATTGAATTCAATGGGGTTCGGGGTAAATTTCGGGTCAAGTTCGGTACTGAATCCGAACCCACCGAACCCGAACATCCACGGGTTTGCTCACGGGTTTGCTCAACTCTAATGCCTTTTAAAATCAATTACAAGCTAAAATCTGTTTTTTATTGCTAGAAAATTATTTAGAACCCCCAAACATTATATATATATATATATTTTTCAAACACCCTAGAGAATAAAATGGCGATCATTGCAATACTTTTTGTCACACGGTATTTGCGCAGCGGTCTTTCAAGCGCAATTTTTTTGAAAAAATTTCACTTTTTTGCGTTAAAAAATAAGACAACAGTAAAGTTAGCAATTTTTTTTGTATATTGTGAAAGAGGATGTTACACTGAGTAAATAGATACCATACATGACACGGTTGAAAATTGCGCGCACTCGCGGAATGGCGACAAAGTCCGGTACTTAAAAATTTCCATAGGCGACGCTTTAAAAAATTTTATCGTTTACCAGGTTAGAGGTGCACAGGAGGTACTTTGCTAGAATTATTGCTCACACTCTGGCGATTGCGGCGATACCTCACATGTGTGGTTTGAACACCGTTTTCATGTGCGGGCGCAACTTATGTATGCGTTTTCTTTGCTGCGCAAGCTCGCGGGGATGGTGGCGCTTTACATTTTTTTTTCATTTTATTTATTTTTAACACTGTTCCTTTGAAAAAAATTTTTGATCACTTTTATTGCTATCACAAGGAATGTAAACATCCCTTGTGATAGTAATAGATGGTGACAGGTACACTTTTTGGAGGGCTGGAGGGTCTAAAAGACCGCCCATCCCTCCTTTGCACTTCACAGTATTCAGATCACCAAAAACGGCGATTCTGAATTCTGTAAATTTTTTTAAATTGGCGCCGTTAGCCACAGAGTAAACCGGAAGAATTTGCCGAAGGAGACCCGATCTGAGCCGATCCCAGCTTCTATCAGGTCTCCTTCTAGCCGGCGGAGGGGCCGGATCGTCGCTACGGTCTCCCGATGGGACGGGAAGCCGGAGATGAGCGGTGGAAGGCGGCGGGAGGGGGGGGGTGCTGGGCTGCCTTGCATCCAGTGTGCCTTATGAATGGGCATTCAGTGCTGCCAGAGGTTTTGTGACAGATAAGAGAGCATGTCTGTTCACAGACTAGGCTGCCTAGATTTGTGGGTGTTGCTTTCATCTGGAAGACATTTTTTGGTATAGGTTTCATGGGCACAATTAACACCCAAAGACCAATGTTTCCACACCTGTTTGACAGGTGCATATCATTGCAATTTTTGACAGCAAGGCTAATTCTTGCTTTCATCAAGAGTACCTGTATAGGGTTATGGTGTGAAGGCACCATCGACACCCAAAGACCAATTTTTCAGAACCTGTTTGACAGGTGCATATCATTGCATTTTTTGACAGCAAAGCCAATTCTTGCTTTCATCAAGAGTACCTCAATAGGGTTATGGTGTGAAGGTGCCACCAACGCTCAAAGCCCCATTTTTCTGTACCTGTTACTTCTATCCAAAGTCTACGAAAGAGACACCAGAATTCATCTAAAAAATCTCTAATCTTGTTTTGAGTGCACTAAATTGTGGCCTCATCATACAGACTGGCTCCCCAAGCCGTTGTTTATAAACAAAGAAACCTTGAATGGAAAATTACTTTTTTTGGCTTTATAAATGTCATTATTGCAGCAGCATTGTTTAGACACGGTACAGTTGTGCCACTTTACAGGCAGACTAAGGAGACCCCCTCAGGCACTGCATTTAAAGGAACTTTTCTTTTTTATTGTTATTTCTCATTTTGATGGTTTCACTTTAAGCATCAGTAAATCACTGCTCATTTAAAAATTATGTTTTTTATAAACTTTTTTTCATTGATACATGTCTCACAGGGCAGTACCCAGACCACCATAACCATTGTATGCCCAATTACTTGCATATAAGCCTTCAAAATGGGCACTTTTGATTTTTCCAGTTTTGGCGCTATATAAATCCTGTATAATAATAATTTAAATATTTTTGGGGAGTTTTTTGAATTGTTTGTTAATTTTTTTTAGGGCCAATAAAAACAAAATTAAAGAAAAAAAAAGCAAAAAACGTTTAAAACTATATAGCGAGTTTTGATGGGTTTTAGCCCTTAACTGGCATACCTTCTTCCTGCAAATTAATGTCATAATGCACTAGTATGCAGTGAAAATGGAAATGAAGCCCTCCATCAGCACGCTGTCACTTGTGACAGGGCTTCCATCCTCTCCTGGTCTTACTTCTGGGTTCGCAGGCAGCTGGCGTTATTACTGGCTGAGCTGTGATGATGTCACGCCGTCCATTGAGAGTGCAGTGCGCATGAGCCGGTGATATCACTGGCGCTGCTAAAGTAAATATATCCTAAATGGTGCATGTTTTTTGAAATATTTACTGTACCTACAGGTAAGCTTTATTATAGGCTTCCCTGTAGATATAATAAAAAAAAGCCTTTACTACCACATTAATAGGAAGTGGGATTACTGATCTTATTATTAAAGCTCTTTTGTCACTAATGTGTATTCATCTCACCTGATATGTTTGCATTCCCTCATTTGATAGAAATTCTATATGCAGTAATACTCCAACATGTTATCTTTGCATATACTGTATACCTTTCACAGTTATGGTTATTGGCTATTTGGCTTTGATTATAAAAAGCAAATTGCTTATATGACTTGAACTTGTCTTGCTGTTTTTGTAATCAGCATTTGCTTTGCACTGATGGATATGTTGCACATCTATTTGTTTTTTTTCCCTTTAACATTGTCTGCCCAATCTGGATAGTCTTAAAGATGAATTTGTAAACATGTAAGTGTTTCCATCTTTGCTTTCATCTCTCATTTTGCATGTTGCCTAGTGATAATGTTGTGATGTATTGGTAACTGGGGGCACACCGACAGAAGGAAGAGAAGTGATTCCTACTCTATCAGGGCCAGCAAGATCCTTTGCCTCCTGCCTCCACCCCAGTGAGGCATAGGCTGCATGAGGCTGAGAAGGAGTATGAAGAGAAGGATGAAGGTTGGGGCGCTGGTGGATTATGAATGAGGGTTCTGACAGTGAGGAGGAAGAAAACATTTGGGAAAGGCTCATGGGGGATGTTTTATCTCTCCCTGATCCAAGTATAAAATCATAGGGGTTCTATGCCACCATCCATGCAGGTAGGTATAGGTGGTGAAGGGGAGAACACTAATGGGAAAAACGCTGGAAGCCTTCCCACATGGTGACCATGGTTTTACACTTGTTGCTGAAACAAGCAAAGCTGCTCTTTGTGTGTCACTGCATACTTTTGTGCAACAGAGAATTGTGCATTAAAGCACCCAGAAATGTTTAATATTTTTAAAATTCATATATTATTTAATGTTATTTTTTATAGGTTTTTGTTTTCTTAATTTTTTTATCAGATACTGGCCATGCAGAGTTGTGTATTGCAAGAAATAGTTTTCTTAATAACACTATCTGCACTTGGTTTGTGCCTGTTTGTGGTGTGAGATCTGTCCTTGAGATAATTCTAGTATGGGCATGTTCTCTTTTAATTGCTAGCCTAGTTTATCTTTGAATGTGACATGCAGGGCTTTTTTGGGAGTTTGTAAGGGGGCTTTGCAGTAGCTTACTAATAAATGTATTTATTTCATGTATTTTTGGTCACTTTACTTTTTTTTATGAGTAAGGGTTGTATCCTTTGGAGCATTAGGATTGAAGCGTGCCTCAAAACACATCATTAATAAATGTATATATATACCTTTTTACTGCATATGAAGAGACTTGAGGTGTGTTAAAAGCCCTGCTGCAGGCCACTGCAACCCAGCAGGAACCCATCGCCAGGTCACATAGGCCACTGCAGCCCAGCAAGAAACCAACCGCCAAATCGCAGAGGCCACGGCAGCCCAGCAGGAGGCAAATTGCCAGTAGCTGGAGGCAAATCGCCAGGCCATTGCAGCTCCAGCAGGAGGCAAATCTCCAGGTCATTTAAGCTCAGCAGGAGATGAATTGCCAGTTTGCGAAGGCCCTGGTGGAGTTAAAAAAGGGGTCCCCAAGTCCTTAGTCGGTAGAACAGAAAATGGTGCTTGCCAGCTATTTCCTGCAGAAGATGACATCTGCAGATGATGTGGCAGCGTACCTAGCAAATTTTGAAAGAGTCGTTGTTTGAGAAGGGTGGCAAAAAGAGCAAGGGGCAGGACTGCTAGCACCCTTTCTGACTGGAGAACCCCAAAAGGCCTATTATGACCCGGAACCAGATGCAGCCCAGGATTATGAGACAATGAAAGCCAAGATGCTTGCATGCATGGGCGTCACCATTGCAGTCCGGGCTCAACAAGTGCATTGGTAGTCATACAGTTCTGACAAGCCACCCCGCTCCCAATTGCTTGACTTGATACACATCACCAAGAAATGGCTGCTGCCAGAGCCTTTGCTGAGCCCTAAGATTGTGGAGCGTGCTGTCATGGACCATTATTTATGGGCGCTCCCTACCACTTTGAGGACATGGGTCAGCCATGGGGGCCCTAAGACTGCAAATCAGCTGGTGGACCTGGTGGAGAGATATACTGCTGCCAGGGATTTGTTTAACATATTCATGCCCCACTCCAATGTCTCTAGGGGTGAAAAATCAACAGGAGGATCTGATAAGACTGTTCCAGGGTTCAAGGGCGTGGGGAAAAATTACAAGACTGTTGCCACAGATAATGAGACTATGGGGTCAGGACCTAGAGACTGGCCAAATAGGTCAGGAAGGTCTCTGAAGTAATTTAGAGGACTGGGTACAGAACACATTAAAATGTTATCACTCCCAGGGTTTTGGTCATAATGCTGCTAACTGTTCCCTAAACGATGAACCAATGCAATGGGATATACTGCAACATGTCAGTAATGCATGGAAAAGCAAATATGTGTGATTATAGTTGATGGAAAGCCAGTCAAGGCTCTGCTAGATTCTAGTAGTGTGGTGACATTAGTCAAAGGTGATTGTGCAAATCCCATAAAGTTACACCCTAGCACTATTGGGGTTATTTGCATACATGGTGACACATGTGACTACCAGACTGCTGTGGTTGAGACTGATACCCCTTGGGGTATGGTCACACATTCAGTGGGGGTGGTACCCTCACTGCTTCATGAAGCCCTAGTGGGGAGAGATTTTCCCCATTTTTGTAGTTTATAGGAAAACAGAAGGAGTCAGGACAGAGCTCCCCTACTGAGGAAACACTGGAACTCACACCAGACCTTTTTGCTTAAAAAATTGAAAAGAAAACTGTTGGCATGTCTGAGGAAGGAGATTATTTTCCTTTTTCTGTACTGGCTGGGGAGCAGGAGGAGCTGGAATCCAGCCCCCAGCTGGAGGGTAATGAACAAAAAATCATCTCTGACTCTAAGTGAGAGTGGACAGAATGTGGTTCCTAACTTAGAGGTCAGGAAAGATGATTTTTGTACGGAACAACTAAAAGACACCCCACTCAATAGAGCCAGAGAAAACATTAAAATGATAGATGGGTGTCAGGAACCATGAATCAAACCAAGACAGAAGTGCAGTAAAATCACACTTTTTAATAAAAAGGTAAAATGGTCAAAACATAGCAATGGTTTGGAAACCAGAGCAGATAGTCAGAGCAAGCCAGTGAAACAGGAGTCCAGAGATCAGCGATGTCAAACAAACAGCATACAGGGTCAGGAGCCAGGAGCAGAGTCAGCCGAGCAGGGTCTTGAATCCAGGAATCAGAAGGGAATGTCAAACAGGCAAAGTCTTTCACAGGAAAACACAGCAGACATTTCTCCAGAGATGTTTACCAAGGGCGAAGGCATCTGCGATCTGATCCAGGCAGTTTATATAGCAGCAGAGCTGGCTTAATGAGGTAGGAGTGGAAGCTGAGACTGGCAATTAACCCTTAGCTAAGCAGCTTGCTCAGAGTAGGGAGAGCTGAGCCCAGCCCTGACAGTACCCCCTCCTCACCAACCCCCCCAACACCAGGTTTGAGGGGAAAACGCTTATGGAAAGCACGGAGGAGGACAGAAGCATGTACGTCCGAGGGTGAGACCCAAGAACACTCCTCCGGACTGTACCCTTTCCAATGAACCATGTAGTGTATGCGTCCATGGAAACTACGGGAGTCAATAATAGATTGTATCTCATACTCCTCTTGGTTCTCAACCTGAATAGGATGAGGACATGGTACCAAGGTGGTGAAGCGGTTGCATACCAAAGGTTTTAACAAGGAGACATGTAATACATTAGAAATGTGCATATTAGAAAGCAGGTCTAAAGCGTAAGCCACTGGGTTGATCTTGCGGAGAATATGGAAAGGCCCAATAAACCGTGGTGCCAGCTTCAGTAATGGGACACAAAGTCAGAGGTTGCGAGAAGACCGTCAGACCCTTTCCCCAACTTGGTAAGAAGGCACAGGTAAGCATCTGTGGTCAGCATGGCATCTGTACCTATAATTGGCACGTTGCAAAGACTCCTGGACCTGTACCCAAGTGGAACGAAAACCACGGAGGCGATTGATCCTCCAAAGCAGGAATTCTCTGAGGAAAAAATGAGTCAGGCAACATGGCTGGTTGGAAACCATAATTTGCCATAAACTGAGGCAATCGGGAAGCGGTACTGACGGCACTATTGTGAGCAAACTCTGCCCAAGGTAACAGGTCAGACTAGAAATATAGCAATGTAAAAACTGTTCTAAGGACTGGTTGGCTTGTTCTGCGGCCCCATTGGATTGCGGGTGATATGCAGAAGAGAAGGAAAGCTGAATTCCCAACTGTTCACAAAAGGTTCGACAAACCTTGACACAAACTGGCTACTCCTGCCCGAGATGATCACCTTGGGAAGCCCATGTAAGCAAAAGATCTACCAAGCAAAAATGGATGCCAGTTCCTTGGATGTGGGCAACTTCTTAAGTGGCATACAATGTGACATCTTTGAGAATCGGTCAACCACCATAAGGATAACTGTGTTACCCTGACCAAAACTGTTGGGAAATAGCCCAAATGAGTTGATTCTTCCCTGGGTGACCAACAACCTTGGGAGAATGGTAAGTCTGGAGCACAGCAGGATGGAGACTCTCCGGGACAAAGCAGTGGTCACAAGGTTTCTCAGGAGGAGCATGATCTGAGCAGCAAGGATCTTGTCATCCAAAGGTGAAGTGAGACTGGTACGAATTGTAACTAGAATACGATCAGGAGGTATCACAGGAACAAGAACCGACTCCATCTTGGAAGCAGAGGAAAACTGTTGAGACAATGAATCGGCCCTTACTATGTAATTCTGGGGGAGAGGCGTTTGGCCTCAGACAAGAATGTGAGATTCTTGTGATCAGTCAAAATGAGAACTGGAACAGTGGTAGCCTCAAGGAGATGCCTCCATTCTTTAACCACTTCAAGACCGAGCCTGTTTTTTGGGTTCAATGTTACCCAACATGTCATGCTTCAAAATTGCATCCGCTCGTGGAATGGAACTTTGCAACTTAAAAATCTCCATTGGCGACATTTAAAAAATTCTACAGGTTAGCACTTTTGAGTTACAGAGGAGGTCTAGTGCTAGAATTATTGCTCTCGCTCTAACGATCGCGGCAATACCTCACATGTGTGGTTTGAACACTGTTTTCATATGTGGGGGGACTTACATATGCGTTCGCTTCTGCGCGCGAGCTCGAGGGGACGGGGCGCTTTAAAAATGTTTTTTTTAATTATTTATTTTACTTTTTTTAATTTTTATTTTTACACCGTTCTTTTAAAAAAAAAAGATCACTTTTAGTCCTATTACAAGAAATGTAAACATTCCTTGTAATAGAAAAAAGCATGCCAGGACCTCCTAAATATGAGATCTTGGGTCAAAAAGACCTCAGATCTCATATTTACACTACAATGCAAAAAAAAAGAATTTGAAAAAAAATGACATTACAAAAAAAAATGGGCCGCCCTGCCATGTTTTGGAGCCGAGTGAGCGGCTTCAGCCGCTCACTCGGCTCACGGACACTGGGGGGGACAGACGTGATCATCTCCGCCACTGCTGGCGGGTCCGGTAAGCGGCGGAGATGACCGGAAAGCGGTGGGGGCACCCCTCCCGCCACTGATAAAAGGGATCTTGTGGCACATCCACCACTGAGACCACTTTTATCTTGTGCAGAATCGCCTGCACTAAAAGAAGATACAAGGTGTTCCT
>BLSH010500277.1:1646468-1663447 GCA_018402905.1 Glandirana rugosa | reverse complement strand
GTGTGGTACCTAGCTACACCGCCACACTACAGTACGTGCACCGATACTGGTTGCGTAAAGTAAGTTTACACACAGGAGTCCCCTGTTAGTGTACGGAGAGACTATCATACCGTATTACCTATTCATAGACGGACATAAAGAGTCGTAACTCTTGTGGTAACTGGACTGTTTTATAGGTTGAGGTAAACATCTTTACGTCGACGTCTGAACGTTCCTTAAAGGTTGTACGAAGTGACAACGGACGTCTGTGAGTCATAACATGGCGAGAGGCCGGGAAGTCGCTTGTTTGAAGAAGGACGATGTCGGTTCATAAATTATAAAACTGAGTAGTTTGGTTTCATGGACGACGGTAAAAAGACGTGGGGTCAAAGATACACAAGCGTATATAAAACACAGAGGATCATACCGAAAAACCGACGTGCGAACACATAGAAACTGGGGTGCAGAAAAATGGCAGCAGGTACTTTGGTTTGATGAGTCAAAATATTAAATACTTGGCTGTAGCAGGAAGAAGTTTGTTCGCTGAAGGGCCGGAGAGCGGTACAATACTGAGTGTCTGCAGGCAACAGTGAAGCATGTTGGAAATTCCTTGCAAGTCTGCAGCTGCATTTCTACAAATGGAGTTGGATATTTTGTCAGGTCAATGGTGTTCTCAATGCTGAGAAATACAGGCAGATACTTATCCATTATGCCATACTATCAGAGAGGCATGTGATTGTCCCCTGAGGACACACATTTGAATGAAATGCGTTGGTCATAGCCACGTGCATGACATCACACCGCCACATCGATCCATGGTGTGGTGGCATGAGATGTAAGCATACAGTGGCATTGCTTTGTATTTCAGCCTGTCAGTGGGATTATCTAAAGTTGGATTGTATGTGTTACTCTGTTGTTTTTTTGGTTGGTTCATTTGGTTTTAATAAATGCTACACTATGAGATATATTTTACTTATGGTGGGTGGTGTTACTTTATGAGCTTATGAGTGGATGACAGCTCTAAGTGGAGGACTAATGAAGAAGTTGGCTGGACCTGTAGAGACCAGTAGGAGCCATGACTGATGCCCAATTGTTGGATGAATTGAGCTGTTTTGCTGCTTATCACTCTGCAGCCCATCCTTGGAGTGAGTGTGCAATTTGCTCATCTGGCAGAGGAGTTTCACAACACACTGGTGTTAACAGGTTATTGTAGTGGTGGTATGGAAGAGGGATTTATGTCTTAGTGAATACTGACACACCTTGGACACTATTGCTATTTACATTTTCTTTCGGGACTTTATTATTATAGCACTTTATTCAAATTGTGTTTTATACATTAATATACGTTTATTTGTTTACATTTATTTGTAAATGTCCATGATTAGCTGTAAATTAGCCCCACATATTGGAGCAGGGAATAGGAGAAGGGGAGAAGACCCAGAGCTGCAGTAAAGTGAGTACTGTAAAGAGACCAGGGAGAAGGAGGGCAGAGGTAAGCAGTGCAGGGGAGGACTGTTTGCACTCAGAGACAGAGGGTCACTTACTACTGCACTCTGTACTCTGTGTCACTACTGACCTTTGAACTCAGGCATAAAAAAAAAATGATGCAGAGTTCAGAGGTCAGTAATAAGTGATGCAGAGTTCAGAGGTCAGTAGTAAATGACTGAGAGTTCAGGAGTCAGCAAAAAGTGACATAGAGGTCAATAGTAAGTGACACGGAGTTCAGGGGTAAGGGGTATGTAATGCAGAGTTCAGGGTTCAGCAGTAAGTCACGCAGAGTTCAGGTCTCAGCAGTAAGTGACACAGTGTTCAGGGGTCAGCAAAAAGCAAATCAGAGGTCAGTAGTAAGTGATGCAGAGTTCATAGGTCATTAGTAAGTAATGCAGAGTTTAGGGGTCAGAAGTATGCGATGCAGAGTTCAGCAGTAAGTGACACAGGGGGGATTCAATAAAGGTGCCGTGCCACTTTTCTGGTGTTTATCCCTGTGGTTAATGTATTTAAATTCAGGGGTAGAGTTCAGAGGTCAAACGAAAGTGACACAAAGTTTAGGGGTCAGCAAGAAGTGACATAGAGGTCAGTAGTAAGTAACACAGCGTTCAGGGGTCAGGAGTAAGTGATGCAGAGTTCAGGAGTCAGCAGTAAGTGACACAGGGGCAATTCAATAAAGCTGCTGTGCCACTTTTCTGGCATTTATCCCTCTTGTTAATGTATTCAAAATCAGAGGTAGCATTCAGGGGTCAGAAGTAAGTGACATAGAGTTCAGAGGTCATCAAAAAGGGACACCAAAGTATAGTCAGTAGTAAGTAAAGCAGAGTTCAGAGGTCAGGAGTATGTGATACAGCATTCAGAGATCAGGAGTAAGTAACATGGAGTTCAGGGCTCAGAAGTAAGTGACACAGTGTTCAGGGCTCAGCAAGCAGTGAATAAGAGGTCAGTAGTAAGTGATGCAGAGTTGAGAGATCAGTTGAAAGCCGCACAGAGTTCAGGGATCAGCAATAAGTGAAGCAGAGTTCACAGGTCAGTAGTAAGTGACACAGAGTTCAGGAGTCAACATTAAGGGACACAGAATTCAAGGATCAGTAGGAAGTGCTACAGAGTTCAGGGGTCAGCACTAAGTGATGCAGAGTTCAGAGGTCAGTAGTAAGTGATGCAAAATTCAGGGATCAATAGTAAGTGACGCAGAGTTCAGGGGTCAGTAGTATGTGATGCAGAGTTTAGGGGTCAGTAGTATGTGATGCAGAGTTTAGGGGTCAGTAGTAAGTATATCACCTACTACTAACCCCTGAACAAGTGCCTTCATGTATAATGTTGTGCCCTGGCCCCCTCCAATGTACCTCCACAGATACTGTTCTGTACATACCCTATTCAACATTGTCTCTGTTTAACCACATCTCTTTAAGCTATGCCCAGTATTCTTCACAATTAGACACATGCCCAATTTGCACAGCATGTCACATTTTTTTTACTTAGATTTTTATTTACGTGTAGTCATGTACAGCATAAAATGATGTTTAATTTTTTTTCTTACATGTATCTAACAAAGGGTATATCATATAAATGAATAAACTTAAGAACATTTTAACAATCAATGTATTTGAGTATAGGAGTGAAAGGGGGAGAGAGTGAAGGACATAATGCGTTATCCAATGTTTGTGGGTAGCACGTTGTGGTATTGAGGAAAGGGTGATCTTTTTGAGATCCAGAGTGATGAGTAAGGGGGGTGGAGTAGGCATATAGGCAAGGATTTGCTCTAGTAGAGTGAGAATTTTAGGGCAAGAGCATACATTTTGGGTGCGCTAGCCAGGATTTCCATCTGGCTAGAAAGACATGGACTTGTAGATGGGCTCTAGCATACATGTACTCCATCAAGCGTTCGTTGTTCAAGGAGGAGATAATATTTGCAAGAGTAGGTGGGTCAGGCAATTTCCCCTTTTGGGCAATAGACAATCTAGCAGCGATGAGAACATGAGTTAGAATTGCATGAGAGGAGGTAGGCCACGTATTAAAATCGAGGCCCAAAGGAATCATTTGCGGAGATAAGGAGATAGGTACAGGTAAAATGGAAGATAGGAGGTTCGTAACATCAGACCAAAGGGATTTCATTTTGGGGCATGACCACCAACTATGCAGAATCGATACTGGGTGGCTGCAGTTTCTCCAACAGACGTTGGGTGTGGCAGAGAATATTTTGGCAAGTTTCGTTGGGGTTAGATACCAATTATGAAATATTTTTTGCACACCTTCCCAGTGTGTGGTGCATCGTGAGTACTTTGCTAGTCTGTGTAAGGCTTGGTGCTATTGCTGTTTTGAGTATGTGCAGTTTAGTTGTTGTTCCCACATTAGCATGGTACGAGATTTGGTGTTGAGTTCTGGGTCGTTAAGCAGTCCATAAATATGGGAGATACCTCTCGGGTGGGGACGTTCCATGTTGTAGAACTTTAGATAGACTTGTGATAATGCTGAACGAATTCTAAGATATTTGTATAAGTCGTTGGTTGGAAGGAGGTAAGAATTTTGTAATTGTTGAAATGTTACAAGCATGGAGCCACTGTATAATGTCTGACTGTAGTGATTCCAGCATTTATGCAGTTAGAGATGGGGATGTCCGGTAGTATATTCCGTAGTGCTTGTATGGGTAAGTCTTGCAGTAAGCCGTGAGGGATTCCTCCAGATTGTTGGTATATGGCTCAACAGATTCCAAGCATAGCGTTGACAGTTGCAAGGTAAGTGAACTGTTTGTGGTTACGCAACAGTAGTCTGCTGGGAGCGAGCTTGGGGTGGGTTGCTAATACCGTCTGTTCAATTTGAAGCCATAGAAGTTGTGTATCAGATGTCCACCAGTGTTTAGCTTGGTATAAGATAGTTGTCTTATGATACGCCAAAATGTTGGGGGCTCCCATCCTCCGGCGTGCGTTGGTGAGCACAGGGTACATGTTTTGAGTCTGGGGTGTTTGCCACTCCATATAAAGGAGGACAGTGTTGCTTGTAGCTTGAAGAGTTGAGTTTGTAGGAGAGAGATTGGTATAGTTCAAAAAATATATAATTCATGAGGTAGCAAGTACATTTTAGAGAGAGCAATACGGCCTGCCCTTAAGGTTTGTGCAGTTTTCAAATCTTGTATTATTTTTTGCAGTTTGATATACAAATGTGATAGATTGGTAGAGAGTAGGTTAGAGGTAGGTGTAGAGAGGTACATACCTAGGTATGGGAGTGTGGAGTTAGGAGCCCAGGAAAAGGAGGTGTATTGAGCAATATTACGTTTAGTGGTATGATCAATATTGACTCCAATCATGGAGGATTTTGAGTAATTCCTTTTATATAGAGAGGCTTTGCTGAAGAGATTTAATATATGGTGGAGGTGTGGGAGTGTCTGTTCGGGTTTGGTGATTGATTCTAATCATATGATCCGCATAGAAACCAATTTTGTGGACCTGTTCCCCAGTTCTTATGCCAGCTATAAGAGGGTTGTTACAGATGGCTTGAGCTAGAGGCTCCATTACAAGGGTGAAAATTAATGGGGACAGGGGGCAGCCTTGATGAGTTCCGTTAGTTATTTGGAATGGATCAGAAAGAATGCCTTTGGCACTTGGAAAGGTGTATAGTGCCATGATGGCTTGAAGTATACAGAGAAACCGATCTTCAGTAGGACTGCCTGTAGGAAGTTCCAATCTACTCTATCAAACACCCTTCTGCATCTAAAGAGATGAACAGAGAAAGGGTTCGGCGGTGTTCAACCCACTGTAGTGGATTAATATAGCGAGCGGGTACCATCAGAGGCTTGTCTGCCATTGACAAATCCCACCTGATCTGGATGGACCAGATGTGGAATTATAGTGGAGATGCGAGAAGCCAAAAGTTTTACATATAGTTTTGTGTCAGTAACGATATAGGTCTGTAGCTAGCTGGGTCTTCTGGTAGTTTGCCAGGTTTAGGGATGGTGGGAAGAGTTGCTTCCAGCACTTCTCAAGGGACCGTACCTGTGGAAAGTATGTGGTTAAATGATGTAGATAGGAAGGGGACTAGCAACGTGGAGAATTGCCTGTAGTATTCGTTACAGAATCCCTCAGGCCTTGGAGCTTTGTGAAGTGGTAGGGAAGCTATGGCATTCTCAATTTTGGACTCTGTAAAGGGCATAGAGAGAGATTGTAATTGATCAGAAGATAGTGATGGCAATGATAGGTTGTCTAAAAATTGCATTATGTCTGATGTTGTAGGAGGTGGGGCTTCTCCAGCAGCCATTAGATTATATAGCTTTGCGTAGAATTGGCTAAATCTGTCCGCAATGTCCTTAGGGTTCGTGAGACAAGTGTGCTTAGTAGAGTGCAGGTATTTTATTTTGGCATGCACTAAGTGTCGTTTGAGTTGTTTTGCAAGAGTGGCACCTGCTTTGTTATGGTGGGCATAGAATTGCAATTTCAGTCTCTTTAAGGATATCTCAAAGGTTGAGTGTAGATGTTCGCTTAAAGCTTTTCTAGCATTATTCAAGTCATTAGCTAGAAGTGTAATGGGTTGGGATTTATGTGCTACTTCAAGAGAGCGTATTTGTTCTAATAGTTTAGTAAAGGTGGCAGTGCGGTTTTTCTTCTCCTGATCTCCTAACATAATCAGTAGACCTCTAATACATGCCTTGTGCTCGTTCCAAAATAAAGTGGGGGTTTGATACAGAGTTTGCATTGGTAAGGAAAAAGCATGTATTTCGGACGCGATATGTTTCTGGAGGTGAGGGCGGGAGATGAGAGAGGTATTGAGTCTCCACATCTTGCCTGAGTATTGAGAGTTGATTGGGGAGAGTTTGAGCATGTTCAGACCACATAATATTTCCAATTTTGGTTGTTTGAACTGTTTTTAGGGTAATTGTATCCACCAGAAACATATCTGTCTTTGAGTAAGACTTTTTTGCGTGTGCTAATAGAAGGTGTCTATTCTCCATGGGTCGTATAGGTCCTCAGATTTGAGGAGGGACGTAAGGGCTGAGGTTTGTCTCCATGATGGATTGGATGAATGGAGGGATGGGTCCACAATTTGGTTGAAGTCCCCACATATGATTAAGAGGTGCTGTCGGAAGGGCTTTCGTTTTCCCATAACGGTTTTGTAAAATGACACAGAGGTGATAAAATACCCCCAAAATAAAGCTCTATTTGTGGGAAAAAAAGGACGCAAATTTTGTTTGGGTACAACGCCGCACGACCGCGCAATTGTCAGTTAAAGCGACGCAGTGCCGAATCGCAAAAAGTGCTCTGGTCCTAAAGTGGGAAATCCTTCCGGGGCTGAAGTGGTTAAAGGATACTGTGGACTGAATGGCTATGAGAACTCCAGCCTTTTTTTAGAGGAATTAGCAAAGAAACAGTGTGGAAACTGTTTATGGGCGCATGATGGTGGTTTTAGAGAGGAGAAGTGGGTTTTTTGCACGCACATAATGCTTGAGTTCAGTCTCTGGGTTTCTTTCCAAAGTAGGTGACGTTTATAGGCGGAGTTGGGTCCCTTTACATTTACAGACGTAATTGTGATGGCCATAATGAGTGCGTGGGAGGAGTTGCTCTAGACAATGAGAATTGAATGTACAGAAGGAAGGAGAGGGAGTGCCTGTTAGTTGCACAGCAAGTGTCTGATTTAGGATAGAGTTATACACGGATGCGCTTATCAGTTATCAATACACGGTTCAACTAAGAAACGTAAAAAGTAAGAGCAGATTTTTCAATAACACTTGGTAACAGTATAGTTTTGTTTAGGATGCCTAGCACCCTCTAATAACCAGGGGGATTTGTGAAACAACAAAAACCATCAGTATTATGAAGAAAAGAAATGTAGATCTAACAAAACATGTGATACTCATCTGGGACGGATGATATTAGCAGGTCAAGTGCATGTCACGTCATTGATACTAGAACAGGGGTTAATTTCATTGAGACATGGAAGTTAATAGCGCTGAGACAGGCAAGGTGAAACTCGGTTGTGGTTGAGATTGTAGGGGTGTTGCCGATTTTGATCCAGATCCGTTGGAGGTGCAGAGATAAGGCCCCAGTTTAGTAACCTCTTGATGCCTTCTTTAGGAGTAAAGATGTTGACTGTTTGGTTTTGAAATTTCACTATTAGTTTCGCAGGGAAGCCCCACTTGTATACAATGTTGTGGTCGTGGAGGACTGCAGTGACCAGTGCAAATTCTTTTATTTTCTGTGCTGTGGCAGCCTGTGTATAGAGGAATGGCAAAGTAGGGGTCTCCTCTTTAATTTTGAAAAAATGGATGCGGGCCAGTACATCGCAGGGGACCATGTCAGGAAGATAATTTGGCTTTGCGATCCTGTGTGCTCGATCCATGGCAATATCTGCTTGCGAGAGCTGGGGGATGAGTTGAAGGAACAGTTGCTGGAGAAATTGAATAAGGCCTGGCGGCTTGACGGATTTCAGGATACCCCTAAACTTTATATTGTTCCTTCTGGAACGATCTTCGAGGTCAGCCACTTTAGTTTGCAGATAATGGATTTCTTCGGTCTGTTTGTGGAAGGTCTTGGCTGCTTCATGGTGTACAGAGGAATGGCAGAGTAGGGGTCCGGCAGAGTTTTGCTAAAGCAGGCAGCAGACATTATCTCATCTTTAATTTGGAAAAAATGGATGCGGGCCAGTACATTGCAGGGGACCGTGTCAGGAAGGTAATTTGTCTTTGCGATCCTGTGTTCTCGATCCATGGAAATATCTGCTTGTGAGAGCTGGGGGATGTGTTGAAGGAACAGTTGCTGGAGAAATTGAATACGTTCTGGCGGCTTGACAGATTCGGGGATACCCCTAAACTTTATATTGTTCCTTCTGGAACGATCTTCAAGGTCAGCCACTTTAGTTTGCAGATAATGGGTTTCTTCGGTCTGTTTGTGGAAGGCCTCGGCTCCCTCATGGTGTACAGAGGTCTGGCCTGAGTCTTGCTTTTCCAGCAGTTCCAAACCCTCTTCTATTTGATCTACCCTGGTGTGTAGTGAGGATAGAGAGGAGCGAAGCTCATTCCTGAGGTCTTTTTGTAGGGACAATAGCATCATTTTTATTGTGTGCTCTGAGGCCGGTTGGTCGCTAGCAGGGTGGGCAGCAAGCAACTCTTGTGAGGCCTCATCTGTAGTGGCATCATCCCAGTGCTGTTTTTTGTATAGAGGGATCTTGGATGGTGAGGGTGCAGGGGATTGTGCTGCTCTTTTACTTCTGTCCTGCAGGGAGCTCAGAGTGTTCATTGGGCTGAGCTCTGAACTATCCATGTCCTCCTGAAGATGTTCTGGGTCCTGAGGCGCCGCTCCAACACCATTTTGGCTGCGCTGCATGGCTGAGAGGAGGAGATAGTCCAGGAGGCGCCGCGCCTTGTATGTGCAGCGCTTCTTCTTCCTGGACATGCCGCTGTGTTCCCGGCTGTTTTGTCTCCCCTTCTAGACAGAAGAGAGGGAAAAGAAGTGGCTGTGGCTGGCTTGGTGTTGCTCTGTGTCCTAGGGCTGAGCGGAGCTAGTGGTTTAAATGGCCACCTTGCTCTGTAGCCAGCCACGCCCCACAGCATATCACATTTTATCGTTCACTGACCAAGTTGCACAATTTATAGTCTTTTTTACAGGCCCACTGCTTTCATAAAATGCCCCTGTGCCCCTGTACACAGGAATTGCTGCTTCTCTTTGTAGGCCTGCCAAACATGATGCTGATAATATAGGGCTTATTTCCTACTTTTTTCGAGCTATTGAAAGAGCTGTATAGGGGGTGTGGTGCTTGGGAGCACTGTAAACCGTGACTGTTAAAAACTATAAAAATAAAGCTTTAATGTAGAAGAGTCAAAACAAAAAAAAAAGTATTTTGGGTCTTAAAAAATCAGGTGGGCGTACAGTCCACTCTCCTGAGGCAAACAAACGACTCCCTACAAAGTATCAGGAGCAATTATATAAAGCTAAATATATGGTACTGTGTAACGCAATGAGTACTGTATCAAGCACAAAGCAGCAGTAATGCACTACACTAAAATAACCATTCCCTAATAGAAATGTCTGTTGCCCCTCACTCACTAACTGTAACACACTGGCAAAGGGCTACTAGGACAGAAATGTTTAATAGCGAGTAAACGTCAACTTACATTGTAAGCAACATTGGCCAAAGTCAGGTCAGGCACATGACTTTGTCAAACAATGGAACTAGCAATGCTTTTTTGGATGTTCCAAGGAGCAATTCCAATAAGATCCAAATTCCCAAAACATCCGAAAACTTAAAATGAACGTTGAGCTCATCCCTAATCTTGAACCTTTACCCTAAATCTGTTATTTTAGGGCTTTTAGATGTAGAGTTCAGGTTTAGACCCTTTGTACACTGAACTATTCAGCTGTAGTGCATCCCTCCCAGTGTTTTAGTGCACTCAGGAGGGACAGTTGCAGCCTCCAGCCCCACTGCAGGCAGCATTTTAGGGTGTTGGGCTCAGCATTGGGATTAGCATGAACTTAACTTTAGGGGCATTTTAGGTTTAGAGATAAGGGTTTGGTTACAGATAACGGTAGCTTACTTAGTTACCATTCTTTTTTATGAATGTTTTTTGTGTGATCTTTCATATGAAATAAGGTACAGTATCTCACAAAGTGAGTACACCCCTCACATTTTTGTAAATATTTTATTATATCTTTTCATGTGACAACAGTGAAGAAATTACACTTTGCTACAATGTAAAGTAGTGAGTGTACAGCTTGTATAACAGTGTAAATTTGTAAATAACTCAACGCACAGCCATTGATGTCTAAACGGCTGGCAACAAAAGTGAGTACACCCCAATTAGCCCAATGGGCCCAATAACCATTTTCCCTCCCCGGTGTTATGTGACTCGTTAGTGTTACAAGGTCTCAGGTGTGAATGGGGAGCAGGTGTGTTAAATTTGGTGTTATCGCTGCTCTCACTCTCATACTGGTCACTGGAAGTTCAACATGGCACCTCATGGCAAAGAACTCTCTGAGGATCTGAAAAAAATAATTGTTGCTCTACATAAAGATGGCCTAGGCTGTAAGAAGATTGCCAAGACCCTGAAACTGAGCTGCAGCACCATGGCCAAAACCATACAGTGGTTTAACAGGACAGGTTCCACTCAGAACAGGCCTCGCCATGGTCAACCAAATAAGTTGCACATGCTTAGCGACATATCCAGAGGTTGTCCTTAGGAAATAGATGTATGAGTGCTGCCAGCATTGCTGCAGAGGTTGAAGGGGTGGGGGGTCAGCCTGTCAGTGCTCAGAACATACCACACACTGCATCAAATTGGTATGCATGGCTGTCATCCCAGAAGGAAACCTCTTCCAAAGATGATGCACAAGAAAGCCCACAAACCGTTTGCTGAAGACAAGCAGACTAAGGACATGGATTACTGGAAGGGCTGAAAATAGGGGGGCAGGGGGGCACACGCCA
This sequence comes from Glandirana rugosa, assembly GCA_018402905.1. Taxonomy (NCBI): domain Eukaryota; kingdom Metazoa; phylum Chordata; class Amphibia; order Anura; family Ranidae; genus Glandirana; species Glandirana rugosa. Next base: position 1,652,575 of record BLSH010500277.1, on the reverse strand, counting down.
ACCCGCACTGGGAAGTGCTGCTCTAAGGATGTCACTGCCAGAGCAATGCTTCAGCATGGGAGAGCCTTCATGGAGCTGGAAGGCATTTATTAGGACAAGGAGAGGGGTTTGTGTTCAGAAGGCCCTGGACTAGGAAGTTGGGGTTGGAATGGCAAAGGATTGGGGGTGTGGGGGGATGCAGAGAAGGCCCTGGACTGGGGGGGCAGAGCAGGCCCCAGACTGAGGGGGGTGCAGGGGAGGCCCTGTGCTGGGGAGGGGGTGCAGAGGAGGCCCTGGACTGGGGGGTGCAGAGGAGGCCCTGGAATGGGGGAGGGGCTCAGAGGAGGCCCTGGGCTGGGGGGGTGCAGTGGAGTCCCTGGGTTGAGGGGGGTGCGAAGGAGGCCTTGGACTGGGGAGGGGCTCAGAGGAGGCCCTGGACTGGGGGCTGCTGTGGGGCCCTTGAGATGATGGGGGTGCGGAGGAGACACTGGGCTGCAAGGGTGGAGAGGAGGCCCTGGACTAAGGGGGTGGGGTGCTGAGGAGATGCTAGAGTGGGGGGTGCAGAGAAGGAGGACCTGGACTAGAAAAGGGTTGGTGTGGCAAAGACCCTGAATTAGGAGAGGAGGCCCTGGACAAGGAGGGGAGTACACAGGAGGCCCTGGCCTGGGAGTTGCAGAGGAGGCCTTGAACTAGGGGATACAGAGGAGGCCCTGCACTAGGAGGGGAGTACACAGGTTGCGGCACCGCCATATTGCCACATACCATTTTTCTTGGGGGGGTGGGTGCATAAAAATTACCGCCCCAGGTGTCAGGTGTGCTAGCTATGCCACTGATTACTGGAACCATGTCCTGTGGTCTGATGAGATAAACTTATTTGGTTCAGATTGTGTCAAGTGTGTGTGGCGGCAACCAGGTGAGGAGTACAAAGGCAAGTGTGTCTTGCCTACAGTCAAGCATGGTGGTGGGAGTGTCATGGTCTGGGGCTGAATGAGTGCTGCCGGCACTAGGAAGCTACAGTTCATTAAGGGAACCATGAATGCCAACATGTACTGTGACATACCGAAGCAGAGCATGATCCCCTCCCTTCGGAGACTGGGCCGCAGGGCAGTATTCCAACATGATAACAGCCCCAAACATACCTCCAAGATGACCATTGCCTTGCTAAATAAGCTGAGGGTAAAGGTGATGGACTGGCCAAGCATGTCTCCAGACCTAAACTCTATTGAGCATCTGTGGGGCATCATCAAACAGAAGGTGAAGGAGTGCAAGGTCTCTAACATCCACCAGCTCCATGATATCGTCATGGAAGAGTGGAAGAGGACTCCAGTGGCAACCTGTGAAGCTCTGGTGAACTCCATGTCAAAGAGAGTTTAGGCAGTGTTGGAAAATAATGGTGGCCACACAAAATATTGACGCTTTGGGCCCAATGTGGACATTTTCACTTAGGGGTGTACTCACTTTTGTTGCCAGCTGTTTAGACATTAATGGCTGTGTGTTGAGTTATTTTGAGGGGACAGCAAATTTACACTGTTATACAAGCTGTACACTCACTAATTTACATTGTAGCAAAGTGTAATTTCTTCAGTGTTGTTACATTAAAATATATAATAAAATATTAACAAACATGTGAGGGGTGTACTCACTTTTGCGAAATACTGTGTATATTATATAATAGAATAATAATTAAAATACATGAACAATCACGTTTTCTAACTTGCCAAATGCTCTATCCCATTAAGTCTCTCAGCCAGCAGTGTCTACAGGTGCCCAAGACATTATGTGGATTCAAATGCAGTCTACTACAACTAATAAGTGTGTACTTTTCAGTAAGAAAATAGCACAAAATGGTTTGGTAGTTAATAACACTTACCCGTGTCTCGTAAAAAAAAATGTTAATTGAGTTTGAGCAAATGTATTACAGTTAAAATAAGTAGAGCTGAATTGTTTTATGGCTGTTGGTCTACAAGATTTCCTATTTCTTGTCATTGGTAATTTAGAGTTTCATTATGTTGCATAACAAATATTCCCCACACGTTAATGCTAGTGTATTAGAGGCATTAACATGTTTATATATTACTCATGAAATGGGCTTAGTGGCTCACTCTCAAGTCTGGTGCTAGATACAAGTGTTGTTTGTGTTATATTTAAGAAAAAAAATGAATGACCCTTTGTGGTAGGCAAGTGTTTGACAAGACATTTTTATTTTGTCATTTCAATCCAAACACAGATGAACTATGACAGTCACAAAGGATGCAGCAGGAGAACAATAGATTGCGACTTCTAATACTATCACTTGCAGAGGCTAGGATGCCTTTGCACTATGGAAGTGCTGTATGAAAACTATGTCACAGGAAAATATTATTGTTGCCCGTATCAACCAAGGCTCTAGGTGTCATTTATGCAGTCCAGAATGTAAACTGAACTAAAGATTCTGATTTGTTGATTTAGCTCACATTTTAAACATCAGTGCCAATATTGCATTGGTGGACATGGGGTTTTGCTCCAATGCTCTGTGATATAATATGACGAGGTGGCGAATTCACATGATTTCTCTACCTGTTCAATAACACTATATAGGGTTTCTATCTGTGCTGTGACAACAATGCTCTCACAGAAATGCTGTCATCACAGCAAGGTTCACATGATGCAAGTTATGCTTGGGCCAACTATAAATTAGAGTATTTCCACAAAGACACTTTTCAAAAGAGAGAGTTGCTCATCCCACTATCCCTCCTTCCATCCATCCATCCCTCCTTGCATCCCTCTATCTAACCATCCATCCATCCCTCCCTCCCTCCATCCATCCCTCCATCCTCCATCCATCTCTCCCTCTATCCTCCATCCCACCCTCCCTCTATTTAACCGTCCCTCCCTCTAGCCAACCATCCCTCCCTATATCCGTCCATCCCTTCATCCATCCAACCTTCCCTCCCTACAGCCATCCCTCTATCTAACCATCCATCCCTCCATCCCTCCATACATCCAACCATCCCTCCCTCCATCCCTCCCTCTATTCATCTATCCATCCCTCCATCCATCCCTCCAACCATCCCTCCCTCATCCATACATCCAGCCATCCCTCCCTCCAGCCATCCAACTAGCCCTCCATCCATCCAACCAACCATCTCTTGTTCCATCCATCCAAACATCAATCCATCCCTCTCTTGCTCCATCCATCCATCTAACTCTCCCCCAGCCATCCATCTCTCCCTCCCTCCCTCCCATCCTCCCTCCATCCCATCCTCCCTCCATCCATCCCTCCTGTTCTCCATTCAACTATCCCTCCCTCCCTCCCTCCAAGGCTCTTGCACACAGGTGGCTGAGCCCATTCAGTGTAATTGAAGCCCAGGTGCAGTGTACAGCCCATCACCGACATGAATAGCTGTGTGCTGCTGTACTACTCTAAACAGTGATCATAAACATGAGTACAGCAGTGTACAACTATTCATGTTAGTGATGGGCGGTGCATTGCCCCTGGGGTGCAATTACACTGAATGGGCTCAGCCACCTGTGTGCAAGAGCCCCAAATCTCAGTAAAATTAATGTGAACTTTCTCTTTGTACTATCTTTCTCTTCTCATGTTAGAGCACATTATATCCCATATTCAATTTGGTGGTCAGTACCATCACCAAATGCAATCTTTTCATGCGAATCAGATAATTTGCAACTCCGCACTCTATGTAGCTCATGCCTGAATGCTACACTCTGTACATAGCGTGCTACTGACCCTGCACTGTATACATAGTGTGCTGTGTATGTAGTGCACTCCTGATCTCTGCACTGTGTACGCAGGGCATTCCTGATCTCTGCACTGTGTAGGTAGCGCATTCCTGATCTCTGCACTGTGTAGGTAGCGCATTCCTGATCTCTGCACTGTGTAGGCAGCGCACTCCTGATCTCTGCACTGTTTAAGTAGGGCACTCCTGCTCTCTTCACTGTGTACGCAGCGCACTCCTGATCTCTTCACTGTGTATGTAGCGCACTCTTGATCTCTTCACTATGTACGTATTGCACTCCTGATCTCTGCATTGTGTACGTAGCACACTTCTGATCTCTGCATTGTAAACATTGCATACTATTGAACCCTGCACTCTGTACGTGGCGCACTCCTGAACTCTGTATATAGCACGCCCTTGAACTCTGCACTCTGTAATGTTGTGCACCACTGAACTCTGCACATCGTGCACCCCTGAACTCTGCACTCTGTACATAGCCCACCCTTGAACTCTGTACATAGCGCACCTCTGAACTCTGTACATAGCACACCCCTGAACTCTGCACTCTGTACATAGCACACCTCTGTACTTCTTTGGTAAGAATCAAATACAAAATATGCATTGAAAATTTTTTCTCTATCTTATCTTCTTAAGGTTAGGTAGTCATTTCCCAAAAAATTATAAGAAGTATCTTTTTTTTTATCTTATGGACGAAATTTGAGAAATAATGTATATATCATACAATCATTCCATAAACATATAGCACATACACTGCATATATAATTCATTTAAAAATCTAGTCACCTTACTTTTGTATCATTTATTGCTTAAGTGTTTAAAGTCATTTATACATTTTTAAATACAATTTTCGTAAACCTGCAGCTATTTGAGAGGATAATTCTAAACTGTATTCAAAATGTGTAGTGGGTAAGAAAGACTTATATATTAATCTTAGAAACATCCAATTATTTCATAAGAAAAACCTCTTAGGATAAAATTGGAATCATTTATGCAGCTCTTGAAAACTTTCACTAATCTCATCTTTAGAGTTCTTCATAAAATTATATTTCCGTCAATCAAAAACTTAGAAAGTTATATTCGTACTGTGACAATTGAATTTTTTTAATAAGAACACTTACTTGCCTATTAAGATTTCATCATTTAAAATATTTCATCTTTCTTACTGATTTACCCATAAATAATTCAGATTGTACATGTGACATTTGGGGGAAAAGTTATATTAAATCACCGAGCTGTGTAGAAACACATGGGCCATTAAAGCTAAACTCAGGGATCAGCAAAAATTGGCTAAATAGGAGGCATACTGTATATTTTTTCTCGAATCTTAGTGTGTTTTATGTAATTCTTGTCAGATATATGCAATAATTGTGAATCTTTGTCTCTGTACAGGAGCTTCCTGCATTAGGGCCAGTGCTTGCTGCTCTCTCTCTCATATATAGTCTTCTGCAGGCAGTCAGTAGTGGGGGTACCTGTTGGGTCCCTCTCACAGCTTTGCAGGGCAGTAAAGTCACCACTATTTTTTCAAGGTATTAAATGGGCTTGCAAAGGCATTTGGTGATGGTGAATGTATACCCTTTACAGCTTTTATTTGCCATCTATGTCCCTGTTGGGAAGATTTCCTATCACGTCCTTTACATTGTTTGCTGTCCTTGTCTTCCTGTTCTGAGACAACTACACCCCACCCACCCATTTAATGCACAGACATCCTTGGGACTGGAAGTGAAAGAAATGCTCTCCAATGGGGTCACAGATATAAAACATGGCAGATATTGTAACTATTCTCCACCCTACTCTAAATTACTAGAGTTTGCAGAAATCATTCATTATGGTTATTACAGTCAGGTCAATAAATATTGGGACATCAACACAATTCTAATCTTTTTGGCTCTATACACCACCACAATGGATTTTAAATGAAACAAACAAGATGTGCAGACTTTCAGCTTTAATTTGAGGGTATTTACATCCAAATCAGGTGAACGGTGTAGGAATTACAACAGTTTGCATATGTGCCTCCCACTTTTTAAGGGACCAAAAGTAATGGGACAATTGGCTGCTCAGCTGTTCCATGGCCAGGTGCGTGTTATTCCCTCATTATCACATTTACAAGGAGCAGATAAAAGGTCCAGAGTTCATTTCAAGTGTGCTATTTGCATTTGGAATCTGTTGCTGTCAACTCTCAATATGAGACCCAAAGAGCTGTCACTATCAGTGAAGCAAGCCATCATTAGGCTGAAAAAACAAAACAAACCCATCAGAGAGATAGCAAAAAAATGAGGTGTGGCCAAATCAACTGTTTGGAACATCCTTAAAAAGAAAGAAAGCACCGGTGAGCTCAGCAAAACCAAAAGAACCGGAAGACCATGGAAAACAACTGTGGTGGATGACCGA
>BLSH010500277.1:1630266-1640679 GCA_018402905.1 Glandirana rugosa | reverse complement strand
TCACCAAGCAAGGGCGTTTTGCGGCAGTATGCTGCCGCCGACGCCCTAGCTCGAATCACTCGCGCGCACGCCGCGGCCTCCGCGCGGGCGCGCACGCGCGCTCACTAAGCTCGATCCCGCAGCCGCCGTCGTATGACGGCGTTTTGCGGGAACGAACCACTTTGCCGCCGTCAGATGCCGATCGGCGGTCGGCAAGTGGTTAACCTCGTTTGGTACCTTATCTGCATTAAATTAGCCTCAGTACCTGTGCAATTCATATGTGTCCTGTATTAAAGGGATGGTGTGGCAACCCTAGTTGGGACACCATGCTAATGTGCAAGTACTTATTACTTTTGCACTACTACACCATTGTTTTAGATTTCACATTCTTCAAGTATCAGTAGAGGAAAATGATATGTCATTGAGCTTTTTTGTAAAAAAAAAAAATGCATACCCCCCCCCGCATTACTAAAGCTGCTGATGCCTAAGAAATAATTACCATCCTTTGATATTCTTATCTTTAAATTATTACCACCACACTGGCAAGTTTTCAATCTCAACTGCTCTTTAGTTAAAAGATTTCACATTTTTCGCTGTTAAGTTAACTAGTTTATGGCTCGGGAAAAGGAAGAGATACATTAAAATGCTCAGTGTTTTAAATGTGATGTGGTGGGGGAGGGGGTTACAGACAAATACAATGGAGAGGAAAACATTGCAGATGGAATAACTGTTTTCCGCAGTGCTGGTGCAATTCTAGATTTGGCTAACAATATCATTGGCAAGGAACATCAGGTGCTCCTCTACTACTTATGATGCATCTGACTCTGGGTCAGTTAATGAACTAGAGTTAACTGGAAAGAATATAGAAAAAATACTCAGGGTGGTGAAGAGAACCTATCAAGGGAGATACCATAGTCTACAGCCTACCCTGTCATAAATTGATTTGCAGTCTTTCCACCTGATTAAAATGCAACCCTTTACATCCACAGGCAATTAAAATCAGCTACATTGATCACCACCATGATCAAAGCAGGGAATGTTTGATTGTCTGAGCCAAGGTAATTCATCAGCAGAACTCTTCTTATTTACCCTGCTTAGTTTAGAAACTATATTTAGTTTAATAATTGCATCAGTTGTTGAACAATGCTGTATGCTTTTAAAAGATGGCATCCTGCCTTATGCTATTTTTCTCAGTATAATTGAATTTGAACAGAAAGATGACTACTGAGTAGCCAAACTTTTTTGAAGCATCTTTATTAGTGTTACTAAACCCAGGGCTGGACCCTGCATTCACTATATCTTGTCTCCCACTGTACACAGAACATGGAATGCAATTATTGTAGTAAATATAAACTGCTAAATACCCTTTCTCATCATGGGTATATAGCAGTCTTGTGACTTATATCAGTGTCCGGTTAAAGCTTGTAGGAGGAGTTTTCATTCTACTCTGACTGTTCTATGAGACCGTGCTGATTGGCCCTGTGCTTATCACACGCACCCTCCTAAGAAAAACAAAAAACTCTCTAGCAATACACACCAAACTGAGCATTTGCAGAGTGACTCCAAAGCCTCTGTCTTATCAGGATATTTATTGGGGACAGAGGACAAAGGGGAGAATCAGAGAAGACAGGATCAGACAGTCTTTTTACACAATGTGGAAGATTAACCCCTTAGGTTTCACAGTGAATATAACAAGCATATTTTACTGCATACACAGACTGATTTTACTGTTGTGGGTTTAGTAACACTTTGAGTGTATAATGAGGGAATTATATTAGTCTTTGTATGATCAGAAATTGCCATCCTTGTCAATTCTGACAACAGAAGCAGCAACAGTGAGGCCAGATATAGCATTTGGGCAGGTTGTGCAGCTACACAGGGACCCTCATTAGTCTCAGGGGAACATTTATATAAAAGAGGGTTATGTGGGTACTGGGGTCCCTTCTGCTGTCACGTTTGCCTGTACAGTGCTCACTTTCTTCATGGTGCCCTAACTGTTCTCTTGGTTTTTTATTTTTTTTAAATGGCAGCAAACATTTCCATTAATGCCTGCCTGACTGGTGCTGATACATGTATAATGCTTCTTCCATTTTTTGCGCAGAGCCCTTTAGGCTAGCTTCCCACTATTGCGAATTGGAATGCGGCTCTCAATGGAGCCAGTTCGCACAGCTCTGGGATGGCTGAGGAGCGAATTGCACAGGAGTCCTGTGCATCATCTGGTCCATTTCAAGTCTGAATTCAGTCAAAAATTCAGACTGAAATCGAACTTGAAACGGTGATCTACCACTGATGAAAAGCATCAAAAAACCTGACAGTTATTTTCCAGCTGATGTATCAGACCAAAGTCATATTCTGAAACTGGAATGATAGGCAAAGCGTAGCTGTACTGTAGGCACAGCTTAGTCATACTGAAGTGTACCTAGTTCAGTTTTGTGTTTGCTTTAGCAGCTAGACTGTAGCTAGCCTGAGCTTTATTTATTCTTTCTGTGCTCAGCAGGTTTTCTAATCTCTACAGGACTTTCCTAACTTTAGGGTATTGATTGCTCCTGCCTGATACTGGGAGGAACAACTGACTGAGTTATAAATAATTATCTTCTCCAGAAAGTTTGCTTAGTGGTGTGGACTAGGGGAAAGAGATAAATGCTTGGAACCACCTTCCAGAATGTTCTTTCCTCCTTTTTCTGGACAAATGGGGGCAGCATGTAATGCTCATATAGAGAAATTAGGGTGGTATTGGCGCTGCTCTTTTATGTATTAATATAAATATTGATAAAAACATTATGTGAGAAATTTTCCAGTATGCTGGTAATAAAAATATTTTGTGAGAAATTTTCCAGTATGCTGGTGATAAAAATAAAATATGTTATTTATAAATCGGGCTGTGGTACTTGGTAGTAATGGGTCAGTGTAAAAAATGTTGGTGGGTCATATTAGATCAAGGTGCAAATGGCTGATATGTATTATACAGAACCTCCCACTTAATACTGGTGTGTGGGTTTAAATAAATTTTAAAAGCAATAAAAGTAGCAACAATATCATGTAAAACAACAATATACAAGGCAAATGCTATGAAAATAAATGCAGTCAGATATCAGTTGTTTAAAAGGAACACTTGTGCAGTCTTTGGATCTCTATGAACAAGATAATGAAACTTGTGTTTTTCAACTCAACTATTAAAGTGCTGAGTGCATAGATGTGCCACTGTAAGGAACAAGGTTTGAAACAGTTCATGCAAGGGTTAAATCGTACACATCAGTTCCAATCAATTGGTATTTCTCTGGTCAGTAGTGAAGTGACTTTCAATGTGGGTTCTTTCAGTGAATCTTAAATAGTGACTTATATTGTCTCCAATCAGTGCGCCGGGTGATCCCTCCAGACAGACAGTGTACCTGCTTACCAGAAAAACGTTCCCCACTCAAGGGGTCCACGCTTTAGAAGGAGTGCACAGCTCCCACTGTGCTCACTAGGTATGGCACTCCTCGATTCCTCTGGTCATAGGGCTCCCCTCTCCTTCTCCTCACCGTTTCCCAAGAGTTGGATCATATGGAAAGAAAGACTGGATCTTTTGTTATTCTGAAGAAATCCCTCTGTGTTTCTCTGTGCCTCTGTTGAGAAATACCAATTGATTGGAACTGATGTGTTCCTTTTAAACAACTGATATCTGACTGCATTTATTTTCATAGCATTTGCCTTGTATATTGTTGTTTTACATGAGATTGTTGCTACTTTTATTGCTTTTAAAATTTATTTAAACCCACATATTAGTATTAAGTGGGAGGTTTATTTTTATATCATTTGCCTTGTGGATTATTGTTTTTACATAAGATTGTTGTCACTTTTATTGCTCTTAAACCCACACACCAGTATTAAGTGGGAGGTTCTGTATAATACATATCAGCCATTTGCACCTTGATCTAATATGACCCACCTACATTTTTTACACTGACCCATTACTACCAAGTACCACAGCCCGATTTATAAATAACATATTTTATTTTTATCACCAGCATACTGGACAATTTCTCACAAAATATATTTTTATTACCAGCATACTGGAAAATTTCTCACATAATATTTTTTTCAATATTTATATTAATACATAAAAGAGCAGCGCCAATACCACCCTAATTTCTCTATATTTACTCACTACCCTCGTCTGGGCAGTTCGGTGGTGGCAGCAGCTCTTAGAGCATATCTGATCCGGTTGCGCGGAACATATATACATTTCTTTCCAGCATGTAATGCTCAGCTGAATTACAGTTGCCCTGCAAGCAGGACTGTTCAGAAAGGGCTATGAAGATGTTTTCCTAGAGCAGTGGTTCTCAACTCCTGTCCTCAGGGCCCACTAACAGGCCAGATTTTAAGTATTACCTTGGGGAGATGCAGACTAGAATACTGCAATCACTGAGCAGAAAATTATATCACCTGTGATGTATTTCAGTTATCTTGCAAACCTGGCCTGTTAGTGGGTCCTGAGGACAGGAGTTGAGAACCACTGGCCTAGAGGAAGCATCTTGAACAGAGTTCTCTGTGCTGGAAAATGTTCATTTGGAGCTGGGAAGAAGCAGCAGTTGGACTGGCAAGAAAAACGTACTGCTTACATAACAAGGTGCCTATCGGAGCTCTGAAATGGTCATTGTGAGTAAAGAGACTCTTACAGGATCATAGGCTTGATTTCTGGCCTCTCTTAAAAGGGCCATTGTTAGCAAGTGCACTAGAAAAAAGGAAAACACAAGCTGTATTTAAATTGATGTCACCTTGCTATCTGTGTGGGCAAATTTTGAGACATTTTTTCAGGTATCCTGTATCCCTAACCCTCACTTGCAAAGTTTAATCCACAATAAAAAAATAAAGGTTAAAGTGACTGGTGCCCAACTTATTCATGCCACCATTTGACAAGTATTCCGCCTTGAGAGTGAATGCACCCAGGAGAGGAAATTACTGGGGCATTCAGAGGTGTCAACCTGCTATACCACCTCAGGGTCATTACACACTACCCTGAGAGTAGTACTGCAGGGGGATGGGGCTACAGGGACATTTCCAGGGACACTGTGGTGACACCCCTAATTCTTTCTTCAGGTGATAGAGATTTTCTGATGAAATGAATTGCTGAGCCACGGATTAGGGAACAGAGATAATTTTTAAGGACACGGTTAAGTTGATCAAAAAAATGTATAGGAAACATAAGCTAAGTAAAATTGCAGTGTGAGCAGATGGATTATTGTCACTGCTGCTGTTGTTGATGTTAATGTATTAAGTGTTTCTCTCCAGTACTAATAAGTTTAATCATTGGGGTTGATTTGCTAATGGAAAATAGGCTGTTCACTTTGCAAGGGAATTTGTGCCCAAAGCTCAGTGAATGGGATGAAGTTTCACTTTGCATAGCTAATCACCTGCAAGGAAAGTAAAAGAAAAAAAGCTTTTTTTCTTGCATATGAATGGATGGTGGACATCAACAGAGCTTCACCGTATTCACTAAGCTCTGGAAAGGTTCCTTTGCAAATCCAACCTCCCTTGCAAACTGAACAATCCATTTGCCTTTAGTAAATACATCTCCATTATATTATAAGTGTCTATAGTTTGTTCCTTGCCACTGTGTAAGATGCTATACATCAGGCAGCCTACTGTTTTACTTGCTGATGACACCTTTATATACCTGTTTGTAGAAATGTGTTCATGGGATGTGTTTGGATGGAACCCCACCTCCAAAAGTCCATTTGAACCCCAAAGTCTATAGTGAAAAAATTGTAATTTAGAGTAGATCAAAAATATACTTAGAGTTAATTTAGTTGAATGGGAGGTGTGTGATTTTAACAAAGTCACATCTAAAGTAAAAAGTGTTTTCTAAATACACTATGATATTTCTGGGTAAGGGTTATTTAAATTAACAACTCTGAAAAAGAAGCATTGGTTAGTCATACTTCCAGGTATTCATTTGTGCTATCTTGGTTTGAAGAAAAACAGTTTGACACTGAGACGCCATGAGACAGTGCAGAGTAACATTTTGAAGGGAGGACATTACTGATATGTTAAGCACATAAAATCATAATTGTAGGTATGTTTGAAATAATACAAAGCTTTGGTGACCACTATCAATAAAAATAAGCCACTTATATAAAGTACTTATATTTTGCTAAAATCTGAACTATTCAGATAACAACATGTACAGCGCTATTCAATCATTAAAAGTCCATAAATGAAGAAACAAAGAAGAAAAGCTCCCAGTCTCCGTGCAGGAAACAAAGCACTCTTGTGTCACACAGCACCTTCTGTACTAAACTCTTACCCCAGAGTGTGTGACCCCCTGAATAAGAGCGGTGTAGCACACTTAATTACAGAGTATCAGTTGAGTGTGGATTGCCTTCTCAGGTACTGCAGGTACGATCCTTCACCGTGGGACGCCGTGGTATGTAAAGCAGCCTTCCCACATGTAAAAAAGGGTGCTCACATAGTGTGATATTGCTAAAATCCAACAGTTTATTATACTTAAAAGTTGCACTCACATGTAAGCAATGGTTTCACAGCATTCAAACGTTCCGCCAGGAACCAAAATGGCCGCGATGGGCCACACATGCGCAGTAACGTGGTGGACGTATGAGCGTGGCTCCTACCGGTTTCGTCACATCTGACGTCATCAGGGACATGCCCACACACCCTCACCACGTTCATTTATACCCCTCATCAGCCCGGGAGGGCCACTCACTATCTCCAACAAATCAGGATGCCAAATAGCTAATCTACATGTTCGGGACCACCCCGAATCACATGACCTATATAGCCCATGTCTGAAACCTTCCAATTCAATGGCGGCCGGCGTATTAATAAAAAATGAAATGCAGCAATAAAATGGTAAGGGCCCCCAGTATTAAAAAGGGGAACGCCAGTAACTATAGAAAGCCCCACGGACTAAAATAGTAAAATCTTTTTGTAACCAAGGCCATCTCTGAGCTGACCAGGGGTTCACAATGTAAATAGGAATACAAAGATATCAGACCTAACAAATGAATATAACCGGACAGTCATTTTCACATGTGGCAATAATAAATGAATGGATTGAATAACACATATATAGCCCATGCCTAAAACCTTCCAATTTGATGGCGGCTAATATATCGGTAAAAGAATGAAATACAGTGATAAAAAGCGATGGTGAGGACCCCTAGTGTTCAAAGAACGGAATTACAATACCTCAAAAAAGCCTCATAGGACTACAATAGTAAAGTCTCTGAAATGACCAGGGGTACACAATGAAAAATGAAAATACAGAGGTGTCAGACCTAACATATGGATATAACCAGATGATCCTTTTCACATATATGGGACAGCAATAAATAAATGGACTCAATACCAATGAATAAAAAAATGAAAGATAAAGTATAAAATAAAACAGAGCCCAAGGTCTAACCATTATTAATAAAACAATTGATGTCCCACTCTATGTTCAAGCCAAAGGGTGAGTAACTCTTTAATCTAAAAATCTATCCAGTTTCTGCCTGGGAAATGCTCCTTTTGGCATCTGCTTCCCTCCAATGGGGGGGGGGGGACTTTTCCAGGCCTACAAAACTAGTGCCTGTCAGGTCCCTTCCATGTTTCAAATCATAATGCCTGGAGACACTGTGACCTGGGAACCCCTTTTTGATGTTGGAAATATGTTCGCCCAATCTAGTGGACAGACTACGCTTTGTCCTTCCCACGTAGTCCAACCCACAGGGGCACTTAATGAGGTATACCACATTTCGGGTGTGGCAGGTGATACATGATTTAATCATATACGTCTTCTCAGTGACAGAAGAACGAAAAGATTCAACTCTCCTCCCCCTTAAGGCATTGTGCTCACAGGCTTTGCACCGCCTACAAAAATAATAACCCTTCAGTTTTTCAAAGAAAGTTGGTCTAGAGGGGGGGTCCGGAACATTTGGTGCCACCCGATTGCGCAAATAACCAGAACCTCTAAAAACCACCCCTGGTTTGTCAGGGAGAATGGGGCCCAAGATCCGATCCTGTTTTAAGACTGGCCAGTGCTTGGTCACAATCCTTTTCACTAAATGATTTTGCAAGGAATAAGTAGTTAGGAAAGTGGAGGTCCAATCACGAGCTTGTCTAGCTCGGGGCACATCTTCCCGAACCAAAGACTCCCTGTCATGATGTTCTACCTCACCAATAATACGGTCCAAGTTGTCTTTGTTGTACCTTTTTTGCAAGAATCTCGTTCTTAAAATCTTAAAATCTGGGCCTCCATACGGAAGTCCTCCAACCTTGAACAGTTCCTTCTTAGTCTGAGGAACTGTCCCTTAGGGACCCCTGATATCCAGGCCGGATGGTGACACAAATCAGTTGGGATATAACTATTCCCGTCAGTATTTTTAAAAAAAGTAGTGGTGATTAGGGTATCCCCTAGGGCCTTGATATTAAGGTCCAGAAAGTGTAACTCCAATGCACTAATCTCATAGGTGAGGTTAATACCCCTGTTGTTCAGATTGAGAAAATCAAAAAACTTAATGGCTGACTCCTTGTCTCCCTCCCATACACAAATTATGTCATCTATAAAGTGTCTCCAGAGTATTATTTCCGGTCTGTGACATCTTAGGACTACCTCCTCCTCCCATTTTGACATGAAGAGGTTAGCCATACTGGGGGCAAATTTGGCCCCCATGGCTACCCCCTTCTTTTGGAGGTAGAAGGAGCCCTGACACCAAAAGTAATTGTGAGACATCGCAAAATTCAATAGATCCAAAATAAACTGTTTTTGCAAACATGGAATTTGAGGGTCATGGGACAGAAAATGTCTCACCGCGTCCAACCCCAAATTGTGAGAGATTGAAGTATATAGCGATGAGACATCCGCTGTAATCAGTAAATAATTTGATTACCACTCAATATTTCCCAGTAAGTTTATAATCTGCCTGGAGTCCCTCAGATAAGAGGGCGTACCCATCACCATTGGCTGGAGAAAAAAATCAATATATTTCCCTACTTGAGAAGTAATAGAGTCTATGCCGCTGATGATGGGCCGCCCTGGAGGTGACTCCAGGCTCTTATGAATCTTGGGCAGGTAATATAAAGTTGGTAGCCTTGGGGCCAAGGGAACCAAAAATTGGGCCTCTTTCTTGTTAAGGATATCCAAGCTTTGTCCCTCTTTCACTAAAGATTTTAATTCATTCTTATAGTTGTTAACCGGGTCACTCCCCAATGGGACATAGGTGTCCAAATCGGAAAGAACCTTGGAGACTTCACCTTGATATGCGGCTTTATCCAAAGCCACTATGGCCCCACCTTTATCCACTGAACGGATCACGATGTCTTTTCTCTCACATAATTTGGCAATACCCGTTTCAATGTTCTTATCCATCCTAGCCTTCGGATATTTCAGAGAATCTACAGGGTGGGCCATTTATATGGATACACCTCAATAAAATGGGAATGGTTGGTGATATTAACTTCCTGTTTGTGGCACATTAGTATATGTGAGGGGGAAACTTTTCAAGATGGGTGGTGACCATGGCGGCCATTTTGAAGTCGGCCATTTTGAATCCAACTTTTTTTTTTCAATAGGAAGAGGGTCATGTGACACATCAAACCTATTGGGAATTTCACAAGAAAAACAATGGTGTGCTTGGTTTTAACGTAACTTTATTTTTTCATGAGTTATTTACAAGTTTCTGACCACTTATAAAATGTGTTCAATGTGCTGCCCATTGTGTTGGATTGTCAATGCAACCCTCTTCTCCCACTCTTCACACACTGATAGCAACACCGCAGGAGAAATGCTAGCACAGGCTTCCAGTATCCGTAGTTTCAGGTGCTGCACATCTCTTATCTTCGCAGCATAGACAATTGCCTTCAGTACGTGACTTCGACCGTGCAAGGGACTCAAAAAGGTCGTTCTACCACGTGGTGGTGTAATACCCACAGTCCAGGCTCGTAAAGATCTACTTGTCAAAGGACCTTTCATCTAACCGGCAGCACCCGGTCAACTGACCGGGGGTTCCAGAGGGCTAGACTGGGGGAATCTGAAAATAGAAACCCCAGTAGACTTCCGTTAACAGATACGACGCTTCTATTCTCTACACGTCGTGGACTTTGATGCCTATGACCTTCGGACACGATCGTAAAGAGGACGCCACAACGATAGTCACACACTTCTCACCCTCTTCTCCCAACGTAACTGTTAGGTTGTGTTACCCGTCGTGTAACTTGTGTAAAATATTCACCAGTCTTTGAACATTTATTGAGTACTTTTTTATTTCAATGCAATTTTGGTTCGTGTGGTAACAAAAAGAACACTTTAAGGGTTATCCAAACTACACAGTGTACTGGGAGAAGGATAACTTTTTTTTTTCAACCTAAGTTTTACCGGCTGAAGTTTTACCGGCGGTACCAGTGGTGGGTAGAACTTTTCAAAGGGGGAGTGTATATGATTACACGGTGTTTGTC
>BLSH010500277.1:1616166-1630256 GCA_018402905.1 Glandirana rugosa | reverse complement strand
AATAATCAGCTTGTAGGGAATCCGCCTATAATCGATGAGTGTTTACCGTGGGAATGTTTGAGGTCGATGACGTCGTAGAGTTACTCCTACTGGGTCTAGCCGCGTGACTTAAACGTCTTACCCGTTTTGTTTTTAACCTTGTCCTGGGAGTCAAATGTGTCTTCTAAAACAAGTCACTACTCCGTTTGAAAATACACTTACCACTTCAATTGTTTGTTTTGGTGGTGATAACCAGACTGTGATTGGGTGTAACCTATCTAGGGAGGTTCTGACAACCTTGGTTTTTTAACTACCATACCACACCATATACCCCATGTTTCTATCACCCCGGTAAGAAGTAGTTACCTTTGGAGTTCCTTTGTTTTGCCCATTCTGCAAATTCAGTGCGCCGATCTGGGTCATCCTCATTGAGATGCTGCAGTAGCTGGAGTTTGTAAGGGTGCCATTTGTGAGTAGCTAATATCCGCCTAAGGGATGTTCGACTAATAACACTCTCCAGTGACATGCGGCGAGTGCTACGCTGTGGGCTCTTGCTGAATGAAGCTAGGACAGCCACTGTTGTTTCTTCATTAGTGACAGATTTCATGCGTCCACATTTTGGCAAATCCAACACTGAACCAGTTTCACAAAACTTAGCAAGCAGTTTTCTAACTGTAGCATGGGAGATGGGTGGTCTCGTAGGCTGTCTTGCATTGAAATCTGCTGCAATGACCCGGTTACTGCGTTCACCAGACATCAACACAATTTCTATCCGCTCCGCACGTGTTAACCTCAGCGACATGTCAATGGCTGTAAACAAAGAGAAACTTGTAAATAACTCATGAAAGAATAAAGTTACGTTAAAACCAAGCACACCATTATTTTTCTTGTGAAATTCCCAATAAGTTTGACGTGTCACATGACCCTCTTCCTATTGAAAAAACAAAAGTTGGATTCAAAACGGCCAACTTCAAAATGGCCACCATGGTCACCACCCATCTTGAAAAGTTTCCCCCCTCACATATACTAATGTGCCACAAACAGGAAGTTAATATCACCAACCATTCCCATTTTATTAAGGTGTATCCATATAAATGGCCCACCCTGTAGATCCTTGAGATCAAGGTCCCTAAAAATAGCTAGGTTATGAGACCCACCATTGGGAGGATTAAACAGTGAGGCATTGCTCAAATCTGAATGCTTATTACTCGTGCTAGGGACACACCGATCCTTCACAGGATTGGACAAGAGATAGCGCTTAATATTGAGCTTTCTGACAAATTTTTGAAGATCAATAAAGGTTTGAAATTTGCTATTATTGTGCAGTGGGGCATATTTCAAACCTTTTCCCAGAGTGATAAGTTCCTCTTTAGAGAGATTCTTACCACTCAGGTTAATAATCCCCTCCGTATTTACATTCTGCGTCTTTTTGGCGTGTAAACGCCTCCCCCCTCGGGTACCTCTCTGGCATCTATATTCCACTTGTATCCGGCCCTGGGAGCCCATTGAAAATCTCTCTGACTAGGACCCACTCTAGGGCTGTCAGGGGGGTAGTTGTGATGATGATAATCCCTTTCCCAGGCATTATCATTTCTTAACTCCCTCAATGGGGCAAATCTATTAGACCCATTTGCCAATCCATTGGAGTTACTATAATCCACTCCTCTAGGTTGCTCTAATATGCGACCTCTTGGGTCATTTGTTCTACCTCCATTGTATTGCGTATAGGTATTACCTGAAACCGGGTAATGTTGAACCCGAGGTTGAGGGGCAGAATTGTTACTCACTTTAGGAACTCTATTTCTAGGGTGGGGTTGAGATAAAGGTTGAACACCATTCTGGTTGTTACGCCTAGATGGTGAGGCCTGATAAATACCCTTATTTACATCCCATCCTTTAACAGGGTGTGTCAGGATATGACGTGATGGTGTATCACTATTAGTGATCTGCGGCTCATTGGTTATACCTGAGCTGACACAGTCCGCCTGCCATTTGAATACTAATTTATCCTGATAATCCTTCACATCCCTATTATATTTTTTCTGCTTTTTGTTCTTTTGCTCCAACTCCTCTTTCTCTAAGAGTTTTTAAAACTTCAGATTTCTTTACATATTCAGGGCTGTTAATAAAAGGAGTTAGCCTGGTTTTTACCTCACTAATGTCCATATCTAGTTTGGAAAGTTCCCGTTTCTTTCTGTCAATCATAAAATTAATGAGTTTAATACCCTCTGCGTTAAAAAACTGGAACCAACCATCTAATTCATCATCCCCCTGTTGGGGGGTAACCTCCCATCTCAAACTCTGAGGTACCATCCCATCTTTAGTATACTGTTCCAGAAATGCTACATCCCAGCGGGTCTGAATTTCAGTAATCAGGAGGTTTTTGAGCCTCAGAAAACACCCATTAAGGTCATCATTCTCAATTATGGAGCCATCAAAAACACCCTCAGTGTTTAATCTATACTGGGCTCTGAATTCAAAAATGTCCATGTCTCAGACTAGCTGCGGATTAATTTAGTGTATGTAAACTTTATAGATAAATATAGAAAAATCCGTGCTTACAAATCAATAGAAAATGATAAAAATATCCGTTTTTATAAAAGCTGCTATACTTAGTATCCTACACGTGGACATAAATACATAGATAACAACATGTACAGCGCTATTCAATCATTAAAAGTCCATAAATGAAGAAACAAAGAAGAAAAGCTCCCAGTCTCCGTGCAGGAAACAAAGCACTCTTGTGTCACACAGCACCTTCTGTACTAAACTCTTACCCCACAGTGTGTGACCCCCTGAATAAGAGCAGTCTAGCACACTTAATTACAGAGTATCAGTTGAGTGCGGATTGCCTTCTCAGGTACTGCAGGTGTGATCCTTCACCGTGGGACACCGTGGTATGTAAAGCAGCCTTCCCACAGTCAGCTTCCCATAGGGTATAAATACTCCCCGCCAGCTGTCACATGTAAAAAAGGGTGCTCACATAGTGTGATATTGCTAAAATCCAACAGTTTATTATACTTAAAAGTTGCACTCACATGTAAGCAATGGTTTCACAGCATTCAAACGTTCCACCAGGAACCAAAATGGCCGCGATGGGACGTGCATGCACAGTAACGTGGTGGGCGTGTGAGCGTGGCTCCTACCGGTTTCGTCACATCTGACGTCATCAGGGACACACCCACACACCCTCACCACGTTCATTTATACCCCTCGTCAGCCCGGGAGGGCCAATCACTATCTCCAACAAATCAGGATGCCAAATAGCTAATCTACATGTTCGGGACCACCCCTAATCACATGACCTATATAGCCCATGCCTGAAACCTTCCAATTCAATGGCGGCCGGCGTATTAATAAAAAATGAAATGCAGCAATAAAATGGTAATGGCCCCCAGTATTAAAAAGGGGAACTCCAGTTACTATAGAAAGCCCCACGGACTAAAATAGTAAAATCTTTTTGTAACCAAGGCCATCTCTGAGCTGACCTGGTGAGGTCTGGAGGGAGTCTTTGGTTCGGGAAGATGTGCCCCGAGCTAGACAAGCTCGTGATTGGACCTCCACTTTCCTAACTACTTATTCCTTGCAACATCATTTAGTGAAAAGGATTGTGACCAAGCACTGGCCAGTCTTAAAATAGGATCGGATCTTGGGCCCCATTCTCCCTGACAAACCAGGGGTGGTTTTTAGAGGTTCTGGTCGTTTGCGCAATCGGGTGGCACCAAATGTTGCGGACCCCCCCTCTAGACCAACTTTCTTTGAAGAACTGAAGGGTTATTATTTTTGTAGGCGGTGCAAAGCCTGTGAGCACAATGCCTTAAGGGGGAGGAGAGTTGAATCTTTTTGTTCTTCTGTCACTGAGAAGACGTATATGATTAAATCATGTATCACCTGCCACACCCGAAATGTGGTATACCTCATTAAGTGCCCCTGTGGATTGGACTACGTGGGAAGGACAACGTGTAGTCTGTCCACTAGATTGGGCGAACATATTTCCAACATCAAAAAGGGGTTCCCAGGTCACAGTGTCTCCAGGCATTATGATTTGAAACATGGAAGGGACCTGACAGGCACTATTTTTGTAGGCCTGGAAAAGGTCACCCCCCATTGGAGGGGAGCAGATGCCAAAAGGAGCATTTCCCAGGCAGAAACCAGATGGATTTTTAGATTAAAGAGTTACTCACCCTTTGGCTTGAACATCTTATTCAATTCATTCATTTATTATTGTCACATGTGAAAATGATTGTCCGGTTATATTCATTTGTTAGGTCTGATATCTTTGTATTCCTATTTACATTGTGAACCCCTGGTCAGTTCAGAGATGGCCTTGGTTGCAAAAAGATTTTACTATTTTAGTCCATGGGGCTTTCTATAGTTACTGGAGTTCCCCTTTTTAATACTGAGGGCCCTTACCATTTTATTGCTGCATTTAGTTTTTTATTAATACGCCGGCCGCCATTGAATTGGAAGGTTTCAGGCATGGGCTATATAGGTCATGTGATTCGGGGTGGTCCCGAACATGTTGATTAGCAATTTGGCATCCTGATTTATTGAAGATAGTGATTGGCCCTCCCGGGCTGACGAGGGGTATAAATGAACGTGGTGAGGGTGTGTGGGCGTGTCCCTAATGACGTCAGATGTGACGAAACCGGTAGTAGCCACGCTCACACTCCCACCACGTTACTGCGCATGCGCAGCCCATCGTGGCCATTTTGGTTCCTGGCGGAACGTTTGAATGCTGTGAAACCATTGCTTACATGTGAGTGCAACTTTTAAGTATAATAAACTGTTGGATTTTAGCAATATCACACTATGTGAGCACCCTTTTTTACATGTGACGGCTTGCGGGGAGTATTTATACCCTATGGGAAGCTGACTGTGGGAAGTCTGCTTTACATACCACGGTGTCCCAGAGTGCTTAGTTTCCTGCACGGAGGCTGGGAGCTTTTCTTCTTTGTTTCTTCACTTATGGACTTTTAATGATTGAATAGCAATGTACATGTTGTTATCTATGTCCAAGTGTAGGATACTAAGTATAGCAGCTTTTATAAAAGGATATTTTTATCATTTTCTATTGATTTCTAAGCGCAGATTTTTCTATATTTATCTATAAAATCTGAACTATTGTGGGCTGACCTGTAATTCACCCTTCTGGTTATGTATAATATATTTTTATAGGTGCTTAGAATGTTCAATGTTTCCAATTGGAAGCATTTTGTTTGCTGCATAAAGCTCAGTGATGGAACATTATGAAGATGCTGGTTATTTAAAACACACATTTGTGTCTACAATTTCTATATACAAAGACCAGACTTAAAATATAAAATGTGTTACACAAATATAGAAAATAAACTAAACATTGGCTGGGTATTTATTTTGCAAAATTTAGACCAAAAAAAATAAAAAATGCATATGTGTGATTCATGCTCTCAGATTAGGTTTCAAGTAAATTTCATAATCAATTAAATAGATTATAATCCACAACAGGCTCAGTCCGCGTAACTGTAATTGTCACATCATATTGGACTAAGCTGACTTCTTCCTGGTGTGTTAGTTTTTTAAAATGTGCCTAGATTTTCAAGACCTATGGGGTAGAAAAGCTATGTGATAGTGTTCATATTATTTTATTAACAATATTGTTTTTCCTAACAATGGTTTTAGATTATCCCTATACCCCTGTGTGAAATTGCAGTATCTCCTATAGAAGTTACTGTTCAGCTTTTCTTGCTTTCATTATTACCCTAGTAATAGGCATACACTTTATCCAAATCTAATTTAGAGGTTACCTACTTCTGCCTTGACCACTATTCTCTGCAGAATTCTCCTGTGAGCCTAGGCAGCTTCATAACATACAATGAAGGTTATGTCCTTGATACCATGTGCTCAGAGGAAGAGGGTTGAATGGTGCTGGGTGTCATTCAACCCAAAAAAAAAGACTGGCCCTATAGTGCAGAGAGATGAATCTGTAGAAGATGACACTGTAGATAGGGTGAGTGTTGTTTTACTTCTTTACTCATCAAGTGCCGGTTCACACTGGGGTAGCTTCAAAGTCTCCCGACTCTGAAGCCGCCCCGCACAGCGCATCTGCAGCGCAGCTTGCAAATGATTTCTATAATAGAAGTCAATGCAAGCCTCTCCAAAGTCACCCCAAGGAGTACAGGAACCTTTTTCTAAGTCGGAGCGACTTGAGTCGCTCCAATTAGAATGGTTCCATTGCACTGAATGGAGCGTGACTTATCAGGCTGACAAGTTACCTGACAGGTTGCCCCAGTGTAAACCGGCACTTATTTGCTGCAGGAAATTATTTTTTTCTCAAGCTGGGGCTAGGCCTTGAAACAGTGATAAATACTGAAGTGCCTATTGTCAAAGACAATGAGACACTAAAGAAACTTTTACAGAAATATCTGGCTCAGGAATGTTCAGCTGTTCTGGTAAATGCCAGAGTTGCCAGTTACTACTTTGGGTTGCAATAGGATTCACTGTCTTGTCACTGGCTATCCAAAAAGTTTTGATTTACAGGAGGGTAAAGAAGCGAAAGAGAAGGGTTATACACAAAAATATACCTGAAATTGTGTTTCTTTTTACCATGATTAGATGATGCACTGCTATACACTTTATTATGAGAACAGAACTAGTAGATGCAGTGCAGGGAAGCTGTGATTATGTTCTTAAAAGTGGCTATGAACTAGTGCAGTGGTTCTCAACCCTGTCCTCAAGTACCCCCAACAGGCCATGTTTTGGGAATTTCTCTTAGATAAAATAGCTGTCCAAAATACCAAGCCATTCACTTTGATTTAAAGCATCTGTGCAAGATAAAGGAAAACCTGCAAACATGGCCTGTTGGGGGTACTTGAGGACAGGGCTGAGAACCACTGAACTAGTGCTTCGATTATGGACAGGATACCTCTAGTCCCAAGATAATTATCCTGATTATACAAATAAGTGTTTTTTTTTTATTAAAATGTAATAGCTCTCATTTTAAAATGAAAATATGACTCTGTAGATAAAAAAATAAATGGTATTTACCTTGGAAAATTAGAAGATATACTCCCAAATTTTATTTTCATGTGGATTGTTCACATTTGATTTTTAACAAGTGTCAACTTATTTGTACTTCATCCCACTCCAGAACCATTTGTGTCTGTCTTTTACTGGCTTCAGGACAAGACAAGAGAGGATGAGTTTTGCTGCGCCTGCTAGCCAGTTTAAAGCCAGATTGTCAAGACAGTTTATAAATGCCAAGGACCTGACCTTTGTTTGCTCTTTATAATAAGCCCAGCTTTTGAAAAAGCTGAACGAATCTAAAGAATCTATCTTTAACATTTGTATATTTAGAGAGTATTACCTTTACTTAAAAATCATAAAGATTATCTAAAATTAAAGTAAGAGAAATAACAAGGATTTGCATAAGCAGTCAAGATAAAATAGCAACTAGATGAAGGAAGCCTAAACTGTCTGCCAATTTATTTTTAGCACCTGTGGTATGAGCAGACAACCACAGCACCTTTCTTGTCTCCGGAGAACTCTAGTGACTGCCTGTAAATATGTGACATGGATGATTTACCATTCCCTCAAGAACAATTGGCTAGAGGTAGCTGTTCTTATCTAAAGACACAGTCCTTATATAATTGGGTTTTAGATGTAGAAACTAGAAAAACAACCTCATAGATATTGGCTTTTGGTAAAGAAAATTACATACAGGTTAACTGACAACATTCTTCACAAAGGCATACCTATGTATAGTTAGCCATTGAGATTACATTTTTTGCAATGCGGACCTGTTTCTAGATGCAAAGGTAACACATGTGTAGAAGTGACCAATAGTTCGGCAGTGTAGACAGTTCTTCGCAAAGATGTATCCTTTCACTGAAAACAGGATAGAATATTAGCTAGGTACTGAAGATACACACAAGCTTCTACACTTTACTGACAAGATTCTTTGATGTAGCGCAAAGCAGGTTCTGTCACTTCTGTCACTTTCCAAGGAGGTTTACTTCCAACACTCTATATTCCTAGTACAGAAGAGCATACCCTACAGTGCTTGACCCCACTGCAAGAAACTTCTCCGTAATGGGGACACAACATTTAAAACGTGGCCAGTCCTAATTATTCTCTGCTCTATCCAAAACTAAAAGAGATGGTCAAAAGCCCACATGCATTGGTCATTTTAAGTTGACCACATATGTTACCATCTTATTGGATGATCTTCGTTAGAGTTTCCAGTACAGAGACTGTAAAATTAGCTTGTAATGTGTGTGGCCAGTTTTATATCTTTAAGCCATGTTTTAAAAAAATTCTACTATTCACTTAAAGGGAATCTATCGCTTTAAGAAAACAAAGCTCTTGATATATATAACATGCACTAGCTGTCTCTGTTTTCAATTTTTTGCTGGACCCTGGTGGGCAAAGCTCTAGCAGGTCACTGCATTCCATTGGTTTATCAATTTGACTGGCTGCCTTAAAGGCCAATAGGAGTGTGAGGCAAGATGGGGTGTCAGTCTGGCATTTAGCATTAGGTACTAAAAGCTGCTGCTGCTATCTTCAGGAGCCCGTGGGTGCTGTGAGAAGCTTTTTTTTATGGTTTCTTTAACAATGAAGTGCACATATTTAGTTACTTTTCCAATAGGGTGATGGGCAGACGAGCGTCTACTTTTTTGCAGATAAACTCCGCTTCCTCAAGTAGCAAGTAATGGATGTAGATATTTAAAATACATAGTTTGATGATATTTTAGGTATGCTAGATATCTACATTCATTTTTTGCTGCTTGAGGAAGCAGACTATATCTGCAAAACCTTAAGCTATAAACAATTGTCTGCCACCCACCCTATTGGTAAAATAACTACAATTAGGTGGTGTCTGTATTAAGATTCACATATACATGTGCAAAATAGGAGAGTTAATGTAGGGTGAAAGGTGGATGGTTATATATGAATGCCAGGATGCTATTTGGTTATTGATTTTTTTTTAATATATGACTAAATAATAGCCCCTATGCTATTAGCGTTTTTTGAAATTCCCCCTTTTTTTGTATAATTGTTGCGGGATGTGGTGCTATGACCAGTATAGGAGGAGAAATGTTTATTTTTTAATGCCTTTATAACAGCCATTCTGTAAAGATGTGACTGTTTTTTTTAGAAATCATATAATAAGAATAAACACAGATAGATGTAAGAATATGTGGGCATTTAAATTGTGTGTTGGAGTACATCTTGGTTCATCAAGTTAGCATTTGACCCCTAATGTGTGCAACAGACTATACATGAGGCATCCAAATTATGTAACACTGCGTCAATATGCATCCATATTGAGACATCACTTTTCAGTGTGAATATGTCTATCTTTTTGTCCTTGTGAATCCTTCTCCATTAGCTTAGAAAACGCATGTCTATGCTTTTGAACAACACATTAATTTTAGAAGGAATATGCTTATATTTAGTAGATAAGTTTAGAGTTGCAATAAATCTTTTAACACTGGAAGGTTTTTTTTTTTTTTGGATTGTAAAAATTATAATTCAAAGATTTTATGGCATGTATTTACAGAGTTATAGAGATGATTGCCTCATCACAGATTTATAATGTTTAGCCCATTTTACTAGGCCATCATGCAACAAAAACTAAATATAAGGAATATCTCACTTTAGACATAGTCACTGACAGTTTGATTTAACATCGGTGATATCTTTCAGACAAAACCCTTAATTTCCCAGTAGGCCCAGCTATTACTTTAGTGCTAAAAGAAAGTAGGGAAATTTATCAACACAACCACTTTGAGAAAAACTTTCTACTTGAAGGGAGAGCCTGAATATGAAAAAGCAAGCCTTGCTGTTATTTGACAATGCAAATCTGTAAGCCTTTTATTTTAGATCCAATTTCTCCCTCAGGAGTTTAAATTTAACAAGATCAAGTAATATAGATTTTAAACAATACTTTGTTGTGCAGAATTTAGTTGAATCAGCATTAAATGACAATTCATTTGTAAATTGAAAAAGAACTTGACAGGCTCTCCCACAGGAGATAAACTTTTTTTTTTCTTTGGAGTGTAACTAAAGCAATCCTGCTGCACAACAACACACTCTAGATTTAATAAGCACATACAAACGATTGATGAAACCAGACACGTCACATTCAATACTTAATTTCCTATCAAAGCTGCACTCTGGGAAATGATGACAACTGCAGTGCAGACTGTTCTTTTTTTCCTTTTACAGTTTTCTGAAAGTTTTTTAGCTTAGAAATCAAATGCTTCATATACTTCTATGGGATGATCATATGTAATCAGGACTAGTGCCTATCACTATCTCACTGAGTTATGCCTACAATTTAGGACCCATTCATAAAATGTGGCCATGGGGAGATTGGGGGAGAACCAGTCATGTGAGTTTGACTGGGCACATAAACAGGCCCTCCATACATTTTTTTTTTTTTTTAATGTGACTTTCTAATAAACTTCACTGACTTTGGACATCCAAAGCCAGCCCATCATGGTGCTTTCTAAATATGTAAGTATATGTAAACCCTTACCTTTTAAAAAACCCCATTGAGTTTAACCACTTGCCGACCGCCGACCGCAGTCTGACGGCGACAGAGTTGCTTGTCATCGCAAACCGACGTCATATGACGGCGGCTGCAATAACTAGTGCTGTGAGCGCACGCCGCCGGAGGCGTGCTCGCACGCTCACTGCGTCCAGGGGGGTCCAGGGAGCGGGTGCGGCGGATTCGATCGCTGCCGGCTACCCGCGATGCCCAGTAACATAAATCAAACCTCACAAGCGGCCAATTGATATGGTGGACTAACTAAAATGTGAGAATTCATCTAATCTGTCAACCCACCATAAATACACATCACAATCACAGGATAACTGATTGTGGAGGTCAATGACTAAAGGGTAAAGTGCTTAATGCAACTGCAATTCAGCAGATTAAGGATGTGTTGCAATGGAAGGAATAGGCATATATAAACTGTCCAAATATAATCTAGTGCATGCTGCTTCAAGGTTATATCAATCAAATGGCAAGGGGCCAAGTTGTAGTTCATAAATAAATTCCCACTACTTGTACAGCATGGATGGATGTACTTCTCACATGAGATATCTAAATATTGCCACAGTCACAATATCCCTTTTGACTCCATTGCAGCAGCTGACATCTTTGCCCAATCTTGTTCTGGGTTCATCATCTTTGGTAATTTTGATTGGTCAGCCCGAAGCGACCCTAACTTTTGCCAATGTACAGGGGAGTTAAAGCGTTTGTTACTCCAACACTTCATGTGCCTGCTGTACCATGTACTTGTATGAGATAGTACCTGTTCTCTTTGTATTGCTTCCTTTGTGTGAAAAGTGTTGTATTCATGTTGTCCACTTGCTTTCCTTTTAAAAACTGACCACACTAAGCAGGAGAGCACACTGTGGTCAGTTATCTAGCTATGGGAACTCAATGTACTGTTTTCCAATGATCAGACTTGTCCTGACATGCCCCCACTACACAGCCATTCACTGGAAAGCTCAGTGTACTGCTGCTTTTCCTCCCCCAGCTCCTATGCAGCTGAGAACAGAG
Organism: Glandirana rugosa; assembly: GCA_018402905.1. Lineage (NCBI taxonomy): Eukaryota > Metazoa > Chordata > Amphibia > Anura > Ranidae > Glandirana > Glandirana rugosa. The sequence continues at coordinate 1,618,723 of BLSH010500277.1, read as the reverse complement.
GGGATGTGATCACTTATAAAAAGGGGGGAAAAAGGGTATTTATAATATTTTTTTATATCTATATAAAAATGTTTTGCTTTTCAATTCTATTTTAAACTGAATGGGTTGTTTTACAAGTTGATCGTTTACAACCACTTTAATTCATTCCTTAAATGGCAGATGCCATTATTGTACACTGGGCTGTGCATACGTGGCTCAGTACACATTCACAAAAGCATTGCTGACAGGCAAGTAAGACTTTTTTTGGATAGCACCCAGAGTCACTTTTGAAATAAAAGCTTGCCTGCCAGCAATGGTTTTTAAACTTGATTTTAATTTCACTTTAAGGCAGTGGTATGGCCATGGTATGGCATACCTCTGGTTTTGTATAGTACTACTTTAACAGACTAGGCAATCAGTTGAATGATTGGACAGGGAGTAAAGCTGGCCATTGACGTCCATCGACCTTAATACAACTAGCCTGCCCATAGATCAATGGAGATTAGATCAGTTCAGAAGAATGCCCGGCAGGCAAAATTTAGCCAAACCTGTGGTTGGACTGAACTGAAAGCTCATCCCTAACCACGTCAGCAGTCATGTTTAACCAACAGAAACACATACAGCTTGTCTCTTGAATCAGGTAAATGTTTGTGACCCCCCCCCATGTCTCGCTTCTACATGATTTTTTTTCTGCCACAGAGAGGACGCAGGCTGTGGGCATATGATCTGTCAGGTCAATTCTGAGTCATAACAATATTCTCTAGTACAGTATACCATCCTCATATGACAAGACATGACCACTCGCCCAGCAGTTTATTGGTTTCTGGCAATAACAGGGTGATAATACAAAAGGAAGTCAAACTATACCCGGTGGGCTGTCCAAAATACTCTGAAACACCAAGTAAAAATGTTTGGAGATGTTAAAATGAATTATTAAATGGCCAGACCCCAAACGTGGTTCTTGTCAGGTACTTGGCAAAGCGTTTGGTGACTCCCCACTCAAAAGCTCACAGCTACAGCTTAAAGGAGCTTAAGATTTCAGGATGTATGTAGGCTTCGACTGGCAAGGGCAATGACCCTCTCTTGACCACTTTGTACCTTGCAAAAGTACAGCACCTAAAACCTGAGTACGGGTGTCAGTTATTAGCCAGGTGGAAGAGAGAAGTCAGCAAAGACCTTTACTGTTCTAAATGGCTCCCGCTGCCCATACTTCCTGAAACTTCCAGAATGTCAAATGCATGCCAAAAGTTTCAGGAAGTGGGGGCAGTGCGAGCCATTTTGGACAGTAAAACAATGTTTGATGCTGGCATTTAAAGAACCTTTGAATGGTAGTGCATATTTTGGATATTCTATCTGTTTTTTAATACAGAATTACCTCACTATGGTTCCTTTCTCCTGTGATGTATCCCCTGGTATGGTTAACATAGCATTGGAGGAGTAGTAAAGAGATGTATAAGAGGTCCATCTGGAGGTAGAAGGAGGTGACCTGGAAGGCTACCTGGAAGGACAGCACTGATTAAAGTTGTTGTGAACCCTCTTATGAGCTTAAGGGAGCCACACAATTTCTATTGAGTGCATATATTTGTGGGTGTGCACATTTGGGAGCACAGACTGGATTAAAATTAGGTGGTTTAAAGCTCACAAGTTTGATGAAGAAAGATTTTGGTTAAAGAGCATTGACAGCAAAGAATTTATGTTTTTGTTTTGGTCTATTCACGATTCACATTGATGAATGAAGCATTATTTGGGAGCACTGTTATTTGAGAGACTTTATACCAGTGTTTTCCCTCTTTTTGGGTTGCTTCCGATCTTTAGTGGGGTTAATTTCGGAACCAGTCCACAATGTAAACACTTTTCCACAAAGTAAAGACTTTTTAAACAACTTTTTTTCTTCCCAGCAGATTTTTCCTTTCCCCTTGTGGGTCCCCTCTTACCAGAGTTATGATTTCTCAGTGCAGTCCTGCTTCTTATGGGCAAGCCGGTAACCCCTTTGGTCTTTTCTTTTTCTCCTGTTATCGTTTCTCTCTCCGTTGGATTGTATAGCATGTAAAGATTAAAGGGTGGAGACTCATAGTGTAAAACCGTAGGCTTTATTTATCACATATCCCCCTTTCCCCTAAAAACATGCTTACATTGTTCCTTAACCACTTGACCACTGGGCACTTAAACCCCCTTAACAACCAGACTAATTTTCAGCTTTCAGCGCTCTCACACTTTGAATGACAATTACTCAGTCATGCAACATTGTACCCATATGAAATTTGCGTCTTTTTTTTCACACAAATAGAGCTTTCTTTTGGTGGTATTTAATCATCGCTGGGTTTTTTATTTTTTGCGCTATAATTAAAAAAAGACCGAAAATGTTGTAAAAAAATGAATTTTTCTTCGTTTCTGTTATAAAATTTTGCAAATTAGTAATTTTTCTTCATAAATTTTGCCCAAAATTTATACTGCTACCTATCTTTGGTAAAAAAAAAAAACAAATTAGTGTATATTATTTGGTCTTTGTGAAAGTTATAGAGTCTACAAGCTATGGTGCCAATCACTGAAAATTGATCACACTTGATTTAACTGACTC
>BLSH010500277.1:1575751-1614719 GCA_018402905.1 Glandirana rugosa | reverse complement strand
TGCCCTCGTAGGCACTGGCAGCCCAGGCCCCCTGGCCTGACTAGTGCCTAGCGCCACTTACCGGCGACACTCGCCGGAAAATGGTGCACTAGCGCGGCAGTTTACTGCCGCACTAGTGTACATTTGTTCGGCCGCCTTCGCGGCCGAAAAGAGAGGAGAGACGTGGCTAGCCACGTCACACTCTCAGCATGGATGGATGGGTGAGCATGGATGGATGGATGGATGGGTGGGGTTGGTGAGGATGGATTGGGTGAGGATGGGTGGGGGGTGGATGGCTGGGTGGCTGGGTGATGATCGCTGGGTGGGTGGTGGATGGCTGGGTGATGATCACTGGATGGATGGTGGGGGTTGCCAACTGTCACTAGGCAGCGCTGTGGGCATTACACATCACCCACAGCGCTGCAGCACCTCCTCTCTCCCCCGTCTCTCCTCTCACACTGCACCGATCGGTGCAGAGAGGAGAGAAAAGCCGGCGCTTCCGCCGGCTTGTTTACATGTGATCACGCCGTCATTTGACGGCGCGATCACGTGGTAAAAGGCCGCTCACAGCGGCCATTCACCGCGATCCGTGATCAGTCCGGTCCCCCGGACCCGACGGTCACGGATGCTCCCGTGTGCCCGCCCCAGGGGGCACACGGGAAGCGCGATTCTGGGAGGACGTCAATAGACGTCCTCCCAGAATTAAGCAACCGTTCTGTAGACGTCATTTGTCTATAGGGCGGTTGTTAACTGGTTAAAACATAATGCTTTTTGTATATTGCAATACAATGTATCACCGTGTCTCTTTTACCTGCGCTCTCCTTCCGTGGTTGTAATTCTCTGGTAGTGGGGCGGAAGCTCCCTATGTCTTTCTCCTTCTCTGAATGGTAATGATAGTGTTGATAGTAAAGCCGTGTGATCACGCTCAGACGCGTTTCGTCATTCCGTCTTTGTCAATGGGCGTGATCACACTGCACGGCTAATGTTATTTTGTACTCACGCTAATGAATGAACTCCACATCAGCTGTGGACTTAAGTGGTTATTCTGCTGGATTTGTTTGACTACTGCGGGAGAGTTACATGCTAATTGTATCATTATTCTGTTTGTATTTATTACTTTCCATTTATGAGATAAAGGTACAAACCTCTTTACAAATCCCTAAACAAGGAAGAGTGTTTTTTGAATGGCTTACTTAAATTAATTATACGTGCTTCTCGTCCTCTCTGTCATTTGGGCGTTGGATCAAAGCGAATGGTTTCTGATAATCTTTTGTGACATTTTTTTTGAAAATTGTAAAATATATATCCCGATTATTTATGATTTATTCCTCTCACATAATTTTGAGCTGTGTATTTTAAATATATAGTCTTTAATTTTCTGTATTTTTCTTTTTGCGATTTATCTTACTTGCCATACTTTCTAAAATTCCGAAATTAACCCCACTAAAGATCAGAAGCAACCCAAAAAGAGGGATTTTATACAAGGGGGACACCAATAGAGAACCCCTGATTTATGGACTTTATTGATGCATATTTTATATATTTATGTTTTATATATGCAAATTTCTTATAGGTCTTTTTATGTCAATCAAGTGTCTATATAGAATTGTATGAATTTGCAGTCTTATAGAATTTTACAGATTTTAAGCGATAAAATTAAGGCTTAGGAATTGCACAAAGTACAGCTATAGCCTATAGCAGAAATTAATAGAAAAATATTTTTGGCGCTGCTTACATTGACAATTGTTGAGCAAAGAACAGAAAGCACACCAAGGGTTAATGTCAACACAGAGTATTATACTCACAAACCGACAGATGTATAACAGCTTGTCAAGTTACAACAATAGCAGTGGATCCACGTTACATCATAGATTATAACAGACCATCACAAGTCCAACAGGCTAATACATTTCAAGGGTCTTCCCTCTTCCTTAGAAGGTTTGTGAGTATAATACTTATTTTTTTTACTAATAATAAACATGCTTTGAGGATAATGCGCTAGGCTGGTATGCCCTCTGTTTTTGCTCTATGATTTTACAGATATGTTTTGGCCACTTCTAACAGTTCATGGATTTTAAAATTGGGGTTCATCCTATCTTTCTCTTGCAAGGTTTCTATGATCTTGTTGGTGAACAGTCCATCTACAAATCGTTTCATCAGCCATTCGTCCACATCACCCCAGATTTGTTCCTCACCCTAGGCGAAGAAGTAAAGGGAAGAAGTATTAGCTGTTGGGGCCACAATGGAAAGAAACGTGTTGCTTTGCCCTGCATGGACAAAGCACAGGATCACTTTAAGCTTTGGAATAATATACCCATTGGTATTGTCAAAACCTCCAAAGTATATATTGTAAATATTTATTAAATAAAATATATGATGCAAAATAGGCACAAATACAAAAAAAGTATTGAGGTCCTCCTAAATAAGTGCCTACAGCAACCAATTACTTGACCATTTAATTTTAAAACTTGCAGTGAAAACATGAAAAATGATGGTCAACACAAGCAGTCCCTTTAACATTTGCCAACCTATCTGATCATCCTAAATGTCAATTGTTAAGAAAAGTCATTCAAAAGGCATGCAAGACAAAAGATGGTATTAAAAATGCTGAATACTATTATATGTGTATTATCCACATTCTGTTTTAAGAATACTTTTGTGACAAAGATTCTATAAAGTTGTAATTGATGTTTGACAGACTGTTGCAGAATACGTTAGTTTGGATTTCAAAGATAACGTAAAATTATTTTATGTAACTTTAACAATTTATTATTCCATAACAACTAGTGATTGCATTTTATTTTCAAATGTGTAGGGGTACCTCCTGTATATTTATATAATCTGCACTTCAGCTGATCAAAAGAGATAGGGGGAAACCAACATTTATTAGTCAACGGAAGTGCTGTAAATTGCAGTGAAAGTCCATTGTGAGAGGATCATAGGGTGTAGGTGGTTATGTTTAGAGTCAGCAGGTTGTCAGGATCATCGTTTATTATGATTGATTCTCAATCTACGGATCTAAGGACAACGCAATTTAGGATAGTTTACACTGTGGGAATTTTTTGGGGGTGGGACTTTTTTGTTAATAAAGGAGTTTATTGTGGCATTTGTTTGTTTTACTGTTTTAATTTGTCCAGTTATGGTTCAGGATGAGGCACATGTGACCATTTGTGTTCAAAGACATTACCTGGAATTCCCAGGCAATTTGTTCACAAACATAAATAGAACAGAATATGTAATTTAGCGGGGAATTATATAGATTTCTTTCTAAATGTCATTTTTGCTTGGGTACATTCTACAGGTGTGGTTTAGGGGACCCCAACCATGTAATTTGAAGGAATTGTGCATTTTCAATGTTCCAGTTTAAGCTTACATGCTGAACAGTTTTATAAAGAATATTATTATTATTATTTTTTTTTTTGCATTTTGTACATGTCCCCTCTGGCAGTTCCCGGCTCCCCATGCTCTTGCTTGACAAGCCCTTGCCTATTAGCCTTGAACATGGCCAGGTTTGATTTTCAAGATTTAACTCCCATTGACTTCAATGGGGTGTGCATTAAAGTTTGCAAAGTGGTGTTTTGCCAAACAGCTCACAATTGACTATTGATACACTAAAGAGTCATTTTTAACTATAGAGTAAAAAAATGTATATAACTTATGTACAACATATAATATTTGAAGGTGAATAAACACACCTTCACAAAACAAAATAGTTCAGCTGCTATAAGACACATTTAATATTTTATGCAGGCATATGTAACAACAATGATAATACTTTAATACAATAGCAGGATTTGGTGTCACCATATAGTATGTTGAAATGATTACAATATAAGCTCCTAATTACACAGAAAGCACTATGTTCTAAATACTCTATTACACATGATATGGCTTGTGGACTCTTCATAGTTTATTTGTTTGAGCAATATTTAATTTACCCCAAGACACCTCCGTTCATATGATTGAAATAAGAAACTACAATTTGTTAACTTTCTCTTTGTTGCTTCTATGGCTGTCAAGTTGATTCTATGGCTTCACCATTTACTAAGGCTGGGTACACATGAGCCAAATATTTGCCAGTATCCGCCGGTTCAACAGCGGCCGACATTTGGTCAGTGTGTACAGCGGTCTTTCCGACAGAACCCAGTCTAACGACCGGCTTTTGTCGAAGGGACATGCTGGAAAATCACCATCTGATCACCGCTGGCAGCCAATGGCTGGGTTCTGGCAGGAGAGGTGGGGGGGGGGGCAGTCCCCAGTCAGTACACAAGGCACATGGGGGGATATTGCCACACTAACATCACGTGTGTTAGTACACTGATCTGTCAGTTTTTTTTTTCATTCAGCCCGGGCTTAAAGGGGTTGTAAACGATTACGTTGTAAACAACTCACTCAGTTGAAATAGAAATGAAAGGCAAAACATTTGTGTATAGATTAAAGAAAATATGTATGGAAAAATATATAAATAACTTTTTTTCTCTTTTTTTAATAATTGATCACATACACTCTGTTCCCTCTGTTCTCAGCTGGGGGAGGAGAAGCAATGGTACACTAATCTTCCCAGTGATAAGCTGTGCAGGGGAGCGTGTCAGGACAAGTCTGATCTTTGAATGAGAGCAGGCTGAGTTCCCAGCATAGCTAGAGAACTGACCATGGTCTGTTCTCCGGCTTAGTGTGGTTACCAGGGATTTCACATAAAGGAAGCAAAACAAAGAGAACAGGATTATTTCTCATATACTGTATGCATATACATATACTGTATACATATACAGTCAGGTAAATAAATATTGGGACATCGACACAATTCTAATCATTTTGGCTCTATACACCACCACAATGGATTTGAAATGAAACAAACAAGATGTGCTTTAACTGCAGACTTTCGGCTTTAATTTGGGGGTATTTAAATCCAAATCAGGTGAACGGTGTAGGAATTACAACGGTTTGTATATGTGCCTCCCACTTTTTAAGGGACAAAAAGTAATGGGACAATTGGCTGCTCAGCTGTTCCATGGCCAGATGTGTGTTATTCCCTCATTATCCCATTTACAAGGAGCAGATAAAAGGTCCAGAGTTCATTTCAAGTGTGCTATTTGCATTTGGAATCTGTTGCTGTCAACTCTCAATATGAGATCCAAAGAGCTGTCACTATCAGTGAAGCAAGCCATCATTAGGCTGAAAAAAAGGAACCAAACCCATCAGAGAGATAGCAAAAACATTAGGTGTGGCCAAATCAACTGTTTGGAACATCCTTAAAAAGAAAGAACGCACCGGTGAGCTCAGCAACACCAAAAGACCCGGGAGACCATGGCAAACAACTGTGGTGGATGACCGAAGAATTCTTTCCCTGGTGAAGAAAACACCCTTCACAACAGTTGGCCAGATCAAGAACACTCTCCAGGAGGTAGGTGTATGTGTGTCAACAATCAAGGGAAGACTTCACCATAGTGAATACAGAGGGTTCACCACAAGATGTAAACCATTGGTGAGCCTCAAAAACAGGAAAGCCAGATTAGAGTTTGCCAAACAGCATCTAAAAAAGCCTTCACAGTTCTGGAACAGCATCCTATGGACAGATGAGACCAAGATCAACTTGTACCAGAGTGATGGGAAGAGAAGAGTATGGAAAAGGAAAGGAACTGCTCATGATCCAAAGCATACCACCTCATCAGTGAAGCATGGTGGTGGTAGTGTCATGGCATGGGCATGTATAGCTGCCAATGGAACTGGTTCTCTTGTATTTATTGATGATGTGACTGCTGACAAAAGCAGCAGGATGAATTCTTAAGTGTTTCGGGCAATATTATCTGCTCATATTCAGCCAAATGCTTGAGAACTCATTGGACGGCTCTTCACAGTGCAGATGGACAATGACCCGAAGCATACTGCGAAAGCACCCAAAGAGTTTTTTAAGGGAAAGAAGTGGAATGTTATGCAATGGCCAAATCAATCAACTGACCTAAATCCGATTGAGCGTGCATTTCACTTGCTGAAGACAAAACTGAAGGGAAAATGCCCCAAGAACAAGCAGGAATTGAAGACAGTTGCAGTAGAGGCCTGGCAGAGCATCACCAGGGATGAAACCCAGCATCTGGTGATGTCTTTGCCTTCCAGACTTCAGGCTGTATATGCATACATGCTCAGTGGCCATGAGAGCGCAGTGAGGTAGGAGTGCCTGCGGAATTCCTTGTTAACGGTAGAGATGTGCAGCTGATGAGTCACCAGACCAGGCTGGGTGGTGAGCGGCAGCAGGTACAGATGCACAGAGGATGCAGGACACCGTCCCCAGGTACTGGATGGAGCAGGATGGAGAAGACTGGAGCAGGGTCAGACAAGCCGGGTCAATCACAGATAATGAGACATGGCATAAGTGGTAAGCAGAGATTGGTCAGTAGACAGGCAGGGGTTGGCAGCAGGATATCAGGCAGAATAGCAGGTATAAGCAAGCATAGTCAAGGAAGCTGGGTCAAACGCAGGTAATCAGATGCAGATACAGGATCAGACTCAGGTAAAGCTGTAGATCAGATAGCAAGACCCTAGTGCATCTCTCATCCTTATATATGGCATTTTGCGCCAATGCTAAGGGGCGCGCATCCGCGATTGAGGATGGGCACACGCACGTTCGTGCATGCGCATAGGTGATTGCGCGGACATGCCTGCCAGAATGGTTGTCCCTGGAATTGTGCCCACGCATGCATCTTGTCCTCTGCCTCCGCCCGCCTGCTGCACTATGGCCAGCATGTCCCTGACACATATATACATATATAATTTACAAAAGCTGATCGTTGCAAACACCCCTGTGACCATTTTTCAAAAAAAGAAAACAAATGTAGCCCCCACATGTAAGAATTAGTGTGCTGCAAGTTAATACTTTTTGAGGTTTAATACCACTTCAAGTGCTAAAACAAATCAGGTTTTCTGTCATTCCAGGCAAAGCTGTACTGTGTGACAGAGCTGTGTCATTCTCTGGATTGAATGGACAAACCACAAATCCTTTAGCAGGTAAAACAGCTCCCATATATACATTTCATCTGTGTATTTAAATGTTTTCCTGGAGTTCAGTTTTAATCTAAATATCATATGTGGTAGTACCCATATTTTTTATCATTACAAGTTTTCTTTAATTCAGTTTCTAAAAGGAAGTACATGTCTGAAATTAGCAAAGGTTCACAGATAACTAATTGAATAAAGCAATAGTCCTTCAAAAACTGACTCTCTTTTTGTTAACTGCTTGCCGACCGTATGCCATCGTTTGATGGCGGCAGGTTGGCACTGCTGCACGAATCGTTGTAGCTGTACGGTGGCTTGCGCAGCCCCAGTTGCAGGCGGGAGTGCGGACATCGAGTCCGCCGAACCCGCGATCGCCTGTTACAGAGGCAGAATGGAGATCTGCCAGTGTAAACACGGCGGATTTCCGTTCTGTCAGCGGATATATAACAGATCTACTGTTCCCAGTGATCAGGAACAGTCAGATCTGTCATGCCCTGGCCAGCTCAGCCACCACACAATTAGAACACAGTGAGGGGACACAGTTAACCCCCAGATCGCCCCTACAGTTTACCCCCTTCCCTGCCAATGACATTTATACAGTAATCAGTGATTAATTTTAGCTCTGATCGCTGTATAAATGTCATTGGTCACAAAAAAGTGTCAAAAGTGTCCGATCTGACCGACGTAATGTCACAGTCCCGATAAAAATCACTGATCGCTGCCATTACTAGTAAAAAAAAGAAATAATAAAAATACCATAAATCTATTCCCATAGTGTGTAGAAGCAATACGTTTTGTGCAACCAAATCAATATATGCCTATTGTGATTTTTTTTACCAAAAATATGTAGAAGAATATATATCGGCCTAAACTGAGGAAGAAATTCATTTTTTACTTTTTTTGGGGGGATATTTATTATAGCAAATACGTAACAAATATTGTTCTTTTTTCAAAATTGACACTGTTTGTTTATAGCGTAAAAAATAAAAACCGGAGGAATGCACATGCGCGGGGGTCCCAGCATGGCTGCTTAAGCCGGGAGCTCTGTGCCATCATCCACCTTCGGAGCCCGCCTTGACTCCACAGCCCAACGGTTCGTTCCCAGAACGGGAGATTCGGTCCCTAAGGCAGGGCAGCATCCCCCCCTGCATGTCAGCATCGACCGCAAGGAAGGACCTGAATGTCAGCATCGACCACAAGGAAGGACCTGAGCCTGCTTTTTGCCGCGGCCTCTTCGCAGGGGTGTACCAAGATGGCCGCCCCTCCGGCCGCAGCTACAGGAGGCATGGAAAGCCTTCGTTCGGAGAGCCTTCGTTCAATACGCCCTGATTCCAGGCAAGTGCTATCCCCTGCTTTGCTGACTTATACCCCGGGGCACAGGGAGGTACCTTACAGCACCCCTTGCCATCTCCCTCCTCCACAGAATCACTACTAGGCTGAATGCAAGGGGAACTTTCCTCTCCTCCACTGGGGCCTAACAGTCTGGCTCTAGCATCACCCAGCCCCCCCAGCCCTAGCATTTCTTTACAAGTGGAAGATCTCTACCACAAATTTTCTTCTCTTCTAGAAAGGGGACTAGCAAATACGATTGCCTCTATAACTGGAGAGATCAAATCGGATTTTCAAATGCTGGGGGTCCGGATTGAAGCAATCGAGAACAAGCTAGACTCAACTGCGGCAATATCTAACCAGAATTCAGATCTTATTGGCTCCCTACAGGATCAACTAGATACGGCCCTATCAAGAATTGACGACCTAGAAAATAGGTCTAGACGATATAATTTCAGAGTGAGAGGCCTCCCGGAGGAGATCAAGGACATTCCTGACGCAATACAAAACTTGATCACCAACTTGCTACCGGACACTCCTAAACACCGTTTAGAACTGGACAGGGCCCACAGAGCTCTAGGACCCCTTCGGAAAGATGGCATCCCGAGAGACATGATTGTCAAGCCCCATTTTTACGCCATAAAGGAAGGGGTCATGAAACAATCCAGAATCACTGCCAAGATCCTCTGCAAAGGGCACCCTGTTCAAATTTTTGCCGACCTTGCACCCTCTACAATACAGAAAAGGAGAGCTTTGAAACCCCTTCTAGCAGTGTTAACAGAGAAGGAAATTAAAAACAAGTGGTCCTTTCCATTTGCTGTTAAATTTTCCCTCAAAGGTCGGGAATATGCATTCTCTTCTCTACAAGAGGGAGAGAGACTTTTCCTCCATCTAAAATTGATTTCTCATGAATCCGATATGGACACCTCCAATAACACCAGCTCCTCTAAGAGACTCCCACCAGCCCCAGGACCCCTCTCTGGATGAAGGCCAAATCAAAGCAAGCAAAAGAAAATGGCCCCCCATGACTTGGGACCCAGGCGAGAATTATATGGCTTCTAACTTGCAGGACTTCTGCTCTGGGAAAATGCCCACTCCACAGTCTTTCCGTTCTGTTTTTGGTCCCTATATAACTCTTAACCCTATGTTCTTTTGGGGCATTCACTGCCTTATGTTCCATCTTAGCCTCTAGTGAGAGCCTTGAACGCATAACCCTTTTGATATAGGCCTGATGCACCATGATTCAGTTAACATTTATTTGCTTTTCAGGCTGATTGAATGTTTTGAACTAAAGACTCTCTGATGCCAAAGAGTCACAGTTGGGGGTGGAGTGCACAAAAAGGTTCTCCCATACTTTTCAGGTTTTCTTGTTCCATCCTTTTGGGTCCTGCCCCCTCATTGGGGGTCCCATCCTATGGAGGCTGCCCTCTTCCTAATCTCGGGGGGGGGTCTTCACGGGTCGGGACCGGAAGGGATGGCAACTATTCCTCCCCAAGCGGGAGGTATCTAAGGCTTGTGGTCAGTTCCAAGCCCTTATATAAGATTAGAATATACGTAATCATATTTTATTATTGTTCATGTTCTTTTTTTTTTCTCACAGGGCTCCTAGGCGGGTGGTGGCCCACTTGCGCCTCCGCCTATCTCTCTGACCCCTTGAGGCAGTTTCGAGATGGGCTGTCTGGCGGTACTAGCCAGACTTTTTGGTCTCTACCAAAGGGTGTCCAAGGGGCTCTATTTTTTCTCCCCCCTTGGTCGCAAATCCCTTAGTTGGAGAAAATGGCCCTTTTCAGGGCTACTTACTTGTCGAGATTGGTTCACATTGTTTAATATTACCTTTTTGGTATTTCTAGTTTCACCTTTTCTTCCCCTCCTTTTTTCCTTCTTTCTTTCTAGAGTGGATGCTGATCAGTGCTCTGTCATCAGGACGCGATATGGTTCCCCGGATAACGGGAACATCCTGGGAAGGGTGAGTGACCTCACTAACATAAGCACCCACTGCTCCAAAAATTATGGCTGACCTCCCACAAATCCCTGTTAGGGTTGCTACCCACATTTTTCAGGGACTTAACTCCTCCATAAAACGCAAGAAGATTGGCAACCACTATAAATCTCTGAAATTAGATATCCTAATGCTCCAGGAAACTCATTTTCCAGCCCGATTCAACCCTAAGTTCCTCCACCCCTATTTTCCACGCTTTTTCTTAGCTAACGCTGAATCTAAACCCAAAGGAGTAGCTATCTTATTCTCTAAAAACTGCAACTTCACTTGGCTCTCAGATGTTAGGGACCCAGAGGGCAGGTATATTTTAGTAAAGGGTACTATTGATGGGCAAATTGTTTCTCTGATTTCGTACTATGCCCCCGATAAGGGTCAGCTGAAATTCTTTCAGAAAATGTTAGCAGCCCTTTTCCCCTTGTTGGAGGGCACAATAATATTCAGAGGGGACTCTAATGTGGCCTTTGACCAATCTTTAGATAAAACAAGACCCCTAGGCAACCAACTTTTGCGCCCAACTAAAGTCAGTTTACGAATAGCCAAACTCCTCCACTCATATAACTTAATTGATGTCTGGAGGGATCGGCATCCCTCTAGCAGGGACTTTACTCACTTCTCCAGCCCCCACAACTCATATTCTAGAATTGACCACCTGTTGACTCCCCTCTATACCTTACCATCCATATTGGATGCCCACATCCATGACACAGCCCTATCAGACCACTCTCTAGTGTCGATGTCTATCCGCATCCAGTCCAGAATGTTTCCTAGACTGCACTGGGGACTTAATGAGTCGTTACTGACCGACCCAGTAAATGCCGCCGAAATTGATAAAAGTCTCCAAGAATACTTCTCCACTAACATGACAGGTGATACCTCGGTAGAATCAGTTTGGGCTGCCCATAAAGCCTTTATTAGAGGTAAATTTATTCAGTTGGCATCCAAGATCAAAAAGGAGAGAGGACTCTCTTTGAAGAAGCTGGAGGAGTCTTTCACAGCAATTAAAGCAGAACACAAGGCGCACCCCTCACAGTCACTTTTTGATAAACTAGATAAGGTGAAATTAGAGCTTAATCTAGCGCTCACGACGAAAAGCAGAGAAGGCCATCTGCTGGTCTAAAAACAAATTCTATACTCAGGGTAATAAAATGGGTTCCTTTCTGGCTAGGAAGCTTACTCCCCGTGTAAGGCATCTATCTATGCCCAAAATTAGGGTGGACGGTAACCCCCCTTCCTCCAACCCCAACATAGTTATTGGGGCCTTTCAAAAATACTATGAGAATCTGTACAGCCCTGGGACCGACGAGAATGCAGAAACAATAACCCGGTTTCTTGGTGACATCCCTCTACCCCTTCTCTCAGACCAACACAGAGATATAATGGATGAAGCAATCTCTGAGGAGGAGGTGATAGAGGTCATCAAGGATCTCAAACAGGGCTCAGCCCCTGGACCCGATGGCCTCCCGGGCCCCTACTACAAAACATTCGCTAAAACACTGGCTCCTCATATGATGCAATTTTTTAATTCCAAAATGAAAGGGGACCCTGTCGAGACACACCTAAACACTGCATACATCACTGTGATCCCTAAACATGAGAAAAACCCAGAAGACATAGACAATTACCGTCCTATTTCCCTCATAAATAATGATCTGAAAATTCTAACTAAAATAATGGCGAACTGGCTAGCATCTTTCAATAGTCAATATATTGTCAAAGACCAGGTGGTTTCATTCCAGGTCGACAGGGTCCCGACCAAGTTTGAAGGGCAATCAATATAGTTTCCATACTTCAATCCAATTGGACAGGAGGGCCGGTTCAGAAGGGGATGTTGCTATCCCTGGACCTGTAAGGCATTTGACTCAGTCTCATGGACTTATCTGTTTTCCCTTTTGAAGCATTGGGGATTTGGGGAGAGGTTATTAGGCCTTATCAGAGCACTTTACACTTTCCCACAAGCTATGATTAAATTGCAGGGATTCTACTCCAAATCCTTTCCGATTAAAACAGGCACTAGGCAGGGCTACCCATTATCCCCGTTACTTTTCGCTTTTGCGATAGAGACCCTTGCCATAGCCAGTAGAGAAAATCAATGAATCAAAGGGTTGCAATGCGGACAGCAGGAACACAAATGTGGACTGTTTGCTGATGATCTACTAGTTTTCATAACTTTCCCGATGTCCTCTCTCCCCTTATTATGCCAGCTCCTTAAAAATTTCTCAGAGATTTCTGGGCTCCGGGTTAATTATACTAAATCTCAAGCCTTGAATGTCTCTCTACCTCCTGAGATAATTGCCAAGCTTAAGACGGATTTCAAGTTCTGGTGGAGCGTCACCTCAATTAAATACTTAGGGATCAACCTCACCTCTAAATACGAAACCCTTTATGGTAGTAACTATCTTCTGATGTTCCGCAAGCTTGAGGATGACCTCAAAGCAGGATATCTCATGGCTGGGGAGAGTTAATTCAGTGAAAATGACCTTGCTGCCTAGACTCCTCTACCTTTTTCGCTCTTTGCCAGTCCCAATCCGGAAGGATCACCTTTCCTCTTTTCAAAGCAAAATCCTCAAATTCATCTGGGGGAACTCAGGGTATAGGATCCCCCAACAAACCCTATTTCACCATAGACGGAGGGGAGGACTAGGTTTACCCCATCTAGTGAGATATTTTCAAGCCGCCAGGCTAGAGCAACTGTCTTCTATTTACTTTAGACAGGAGAAGCAGGACTGGGTGCGGATAGAGAGGCAGGCCACCCCGCAGCACACATTAGATTTTCTCTTATGGTGCTCCTCTAAAGATAGACCTCCAATTTTGGCCCCTACACTCTCCAACGAGCTGGCCCTCTGGGATAAAATCAGACATATCCCCTCCTTAGTATCCTCAGTCAAACCATTAGCGCACCTCTTTAATAACCCGGATTTTCCCCCGGGTTTAAATATTAAAGCCTTTCAATGGTGGCTAAACAAGGGGCTGTTCCGCATAGGACACTTCTTCACGGCTACCGGCCCGATCACTCTTAAATACTGTGTAAACAAATTGGAGCTCCCAAACTCAGAGAAATTTAGATTTTACCAAATATCCAATTTTCTTCACAAAATTTGGAGGGATAAACCACTCCCCCCTAATTTTACTGACTATGAACGTTGGTGTGGTCAGCCATCATTGCAGAAGGGTGGTATCTCGGTCATCTACGAAGCACTCACTCTTCCCGTTAAAAAATCAACTTTTATGATTAACTGGGAATCAGACCTTCAGTTTGAATGGGAACTTGACAAATGGCAAGCCGCCTGCTCCAGATCTTACAAGGGCATCCTGAACACAACTATTTCTGAAGCCAGTTTAAAAGTTATGATGAGATGGTATCTCACGCCAGCTAGACTGACTAAATTCTACCCAACTGCTGACCCGCTATGCTTCAGGGGGTGTCTTCTTAAGGGCACCATGGCCCATGTTTGGTGGGAGTGCCCAAGAAAACTGTCTTTCTGGTCCAAAATATTCCGTATTATTCAAAAGGTAACAGGATGCAAACTACCAAGGTCCCCTACTATCGCCCTTTTAAATGAATACATCCCCAACTCTACGAAAACCAACAGGAAATTAATTCATTTCATATTGCTGGGAGCCAAGATTACAATAGCAAGGGCATGGAAACAAGAGCGGGTTTCTCTAAAAGCAGCTATCCAGAAAACCTCCTGGTTAATGACACAAGAAAGGTTAGCTAGCATCCTAACAGATAATCTGCACAAATTTGAGCTGATTTGGGAACCATGGGCGACCTTTGTGGGAGTTTCTCTAACTCCTGGCATTCCAGGGAACCAAGATCTCTGAGCTAACGATAGAGTCAGCAGCTATCTCGCTACACCCACTCTATGGCTTTCCTCCCCTTATCTTCTCCTTTCCTTACTCCTTTCCTTTCTTTATCTTCCTCATTATGCTTACCGCTACCACTCTGTTCCAGAGGGTGGTAGGGAACGCAAGCATAAGACAGAAGGTTAAAGCATCCACAGTGGTTGTTATTTCGATCCAGCGGAGACAACTTTAGGATTTGATTGGAGATTGTGTCCCTCTGGAGCGGTGCTGTGCGGGGGGGGGGAGTCCTCATCTCTCGGCACAGCTTGTTCCCATCGGGGGTGCCGGGGGTCTGGGGGCTCTCCCTCTGTGTATCTCCAGTTCAGACATGCCTAAAAGTGATCTTAATGAGGTTTGCCATACCTATAGGACCTGAACTGGAGGGCACCAACTTAGTTACAAGGTTTCTGCTGATGGTCGACTTTACCAACACTCTGTACTCATAAGCTATTATATTTGACTTCTGTGACTCTCACGACTTGATGCTCTCCCTGTTAGTCTGTTAGATTCCCTAGACTGTTTATCTCGATCCTTACCACGCCTCTTACATGGTCATAAATGATTGTACTACTTCCCTTTTTCTGTTTGCACTACTGATATAAATTTGTACTCTTTATATGGCTATTGTCAGTATGGTTCTGAAAAATTTTCTGCATAAGTTACTCTGTTATGTATTTAAAAAAATAAAAACCGCAGAGGTGATCAAATACCACCAAAAGAATGCTCTATTTGTGGGAAAAAAGGACACGCAATTGACAGTTAAAGCGACGTGCCGAATTGCAAAAAGTGCTCTGGTCAGTAAGTGGGTAAATCCTTCCGGGGCTGAAGTGGTTAAATGTGAGTAAATCTAGTTTTTCATGCACAAATCTACATTTAGATTCATCTTCTTGGTTCAGCTCAAGCACCATTGGGATATTTTAATTAGATACATACTTATAATGCTGTGCTTCGTAAGAGAGCAGCACACATTACAGTGCAGTTCATGACACTATTGCCTGCATTCAAGGTAATTCAGCATTTACTGTACATTAAATTAATTTTGAAAAGTAGAATTATTGCATGAAATAACCCATAGATGTGAATGTCAACACATTGCCATTAATAGCATTTGAATCATTTCAGAGAAATGCCACATAGAGTATAACATGACTGAACCATCTGTTTTAACAATGCTGTCAAGGAAACACTTCAGTCAAGTCTCCTTGATTTCACAATGTGTATTCGCACTTTAAAGCTTATGATGCATTCACTGTAGGAGTAGATGAATAGACTGGGGCACCAAAAAGATACAGTATGTATATTCCAGTTCTGTTTAAATATAACACAGACATTTAGCATAAAGCAAGCGTTAGATTGGAACCTCTGGTTTTGCATATAATCAGAATGACTACACTGTATTTTTTCAAATTTTTACTGGTGTGTTGATTTTACAATTATATTTCAATATTTTTATTAATAATTTCAGTGTTACAGAATAAACAACATGCTCAGCACAAATAACACACAGATGTTCCGTCTGATAACAATAGAATGAAGCAATGCTATTACCCAATGAACCATCCTGGGTGTATGAATAGATATATCAAACAACATGGCGGGTATAGCCGTTAATGCAAACCTTTAGAATAGTACCAGACGGGGAAGGAGGAAAGGGTATGGGGGGGGGGGGGGGGTACCAGTGTTCCCATCTATCAGTGGGTGATTCCAGGGAGTCAGGCTTTGATGGTGCACTTCGGGTGGGAAAGCCAAGGTTCCCAAGTAGATAGAAATTTAGGTAGTGACAGGTTTTTCCTTGCTAGCATTTTTTCCATTTCACACTGCAGATTTAGGTCTGCAATTGTCGTTTGGAGGGAGGGAGGATCAGGGGATTTCCACTTCCTGGTAATGTTTAATTTGGCGGCCAGTAGAATGTGTATTATGATTGTCCTATATTTCCCGGGGAAGTTGTCTAGGTTTAGGTGCAGGAGTGCAAGTTCAGGGTTAGGGGATATTGGCTTTTGTGTGATAGAGGAAATCAGGGCAAAGATTTGTTTCCAGAATGTGGTTAGCGTTTTACAGGACCAGAGGATGTGGGAAAGGGATCCGATGGAACCACATTCTCTCCAACATGTGTTGGGGGAGTTTGGGTATATTTTAGATAGTCTGTAAGGAGTGAGATACCACCTATGAGTAGTTTTATGAAATAGTTCCCAATGATTACTGCAATGGGAGGCTTTGTAGGTGTATAGGTATGATTTGTTCCATTGGTCTATTGTTGTGGTTCTGTTCAGTTCTATATCCTATTTTAGTTGTGATGGAGGTTGCTGTTGTGAATACTTCTCTAGGAGGAAGTTATAGATTGTGGAGATGCTGTGTTTTGGGTGGATTGGTTGGGATATAAATAAGTTGATCGGAGCTGGGATGGACGCCGAAGGCGGTAGGTTCAAGGTTTGCATAAGGTGGGCAATTCTGGAGTAGTTGTACTGTTCTGACTGTGGTAGGTTAAATTGCTTGTGTAGGGTCGTAAATGGTTGGAGGGACGTATTTGGTTTTATGTCTTTTATGTAATGTATACCTAAGGAAGACCATCTCCTCAGTGATATATCTGGGATTAAGGTTTCTATGGCCGAGAGTGGGATGAGGTATTTTTGGAGGGGCTGCCTGGGAGACTCAGATGATGGAAGACTTTGCCAAGCTTGGAAAGAGGCTTTTAGAGTAGGGGGAAGTATCGATTGTGGCAATTTTATGCCAGCTGACAAGAGTAGTAGTGAGTTTGTTAATTTATTGGTAGAAGGGCCGTTGGTCTCCAGCAGAGACCAGGGTTTGTTGCTGGTGGGGTGCCACCAATAGTATATTTGATCCAGAGCCGCCGCTTTAAAGTAGGTTTGGATGTGAGGCATACCAGTGCTTCCTTTGTGGTGGGGCCGTACAAGTGTGTTGCAGGGGGCTCGGGGGGTTTGTTTGCCCAGATGAACTGCGATAACATTTTTTGTACCGTGTGAAAGAAGGATTGGGGGATTGGGATGATGAGAGTTCGGAAAAGGTATAGTAGTTTGGGTAGAATCAGCATTTTGAATGCCGCGATTCTTCCTAATGTAGAGAAGTATTGAGATCGTACTTCTTTGAAGAGTTTTGGCAGTTGTGTCAGGAATGTTTTGTAGTTAAATTCAAACAATTTGTGAGGCGAAGGCGTTAGTCTGATACCTAGGTAGGGAATGGATTGGTCCGACCAAATGTAGGGTAATGTTCTTTTTAGATGAGCAGCCAAATTTACAGAAATGTGGAGAGGAAGGATGGTAGATTTAGTCGAGTTTAATTTATAGTAGGATATCAGTGAGAATTGGTGGAGAGTTTGCTGAATTGCGGGAAGTGAGCGTTTTGGTTGAGAGAACATAAGTATCGTGTCATCTGCAAAAAGACTTATCTTATTTTCTGTTCCTGAGGGGGAGATTCCTTGGATATTCTGATCTTGTCTTATTTTAGTTGCTAGGGGCTCCATTAAGAGGGCAAAGATGATAGGGGATAGGGGGCATCCCTGGCGGGTGCCATTAGAGATCTGGAGTGGTTTGGAGAGCATTCCGTCAGTCAGAATTCTGGCAGAGGGATTGGAGTACAGGGCCAGAATAGCGTCTAAAAACCTACCCTCAATACCAAATTTGAGGAGGACCTCTCTGAGGTAACCCCAGTGGACACTGTGGAACGCCTTCTCTGCGTCCAGGGATAGAAGCAGAGAAGGCGTTCGGTTTTCTGTGATCTGATGGATTAAGTTAATCATTCTCCTGGTGGCGTCGGGGGCTTGTCTGTTCGGAACAAAACCAACTTGATCCGGGTGGATCAGGTCGGGGAGTAGGTGTTGAAGTCGGGAGGCCAGGATCTTAGCAAAAAGTTTGATGTCTGTGTTGAGGAGTGAAATTGGTCTGTAGCTAGCAGTGGAGGTTGGATCTTTACCTGGTTTTGGAATTGTTACTATGGTGGATTTCAACATTTCAAGAGGGTAGGAGGCAGAGGAGGCAGCAGTATTGAAGACGGCGGCGAGTTTGGGTGAAAGGAGCTCCTTGAGCACCTTATAAAATTCATTACAGTATCCGTCTTCCCCCGGAGCTTTGTTGCTTGGGAGGGAGTGGATTGTCTTCTCCACTTCCAGAGATGAGAAGGGAATTGCTAAGTGTTCTAGTTGCTCGGGGGAGACTTTGGGTAGATTTACTGAATTGAAAAACTCCTGTATCTGGGGTAAAGACGGTTGCGGTGTTTGTAGGTCCTCTTTAAGATTATACAGGGCGTAGTAATAGTCGCTAAATGCGTCTGCAATTTCTTGTGGGTTGGTGGCTTCTGGGTTGTGGGGTGGTGGATCAAGGAGATTTTAGCCTTTGAGGATGGGGGTTTGGATAAACGGGCCAAGAGGGCACTTGGTTTGTTATTCAGGGCATAGTAATTTACTTTTTTTTTCTTAAGCTCAATTTCGTATTTGTAAGTGAGGATGGATCTGAGCTTGTTTCTCCACATATTGAGTTCTGTGGTTGTTTGTGAAGAGGGTTGTTGTTTATTTATTGTCTCCAGGTGGTCAATTTTGGTAAGAGCCTCGTCAATCTGCTGATTCCTCTGCCTCCTAGTAATAGCGCTTAGTTTCATTAAAACTCCTCGCATATAAGCTTTGTAAGTCAGCCATAAAGTAAAACAGTTCACATTGGGAGTTTCGTTTAGCTAAAAAAAAACCTGGTGCTCTTCCTTAATAGTACGAATGTTGGCAGGGTCCGCTAGTAGTGATGGGTTAAGTCTCCAGGAGTTTGTGGCGGTTTTCAAGCGAGGGCCCACAGTGATGGAAATGGGAGAGTGATCTGACCAGGATATGGGGCCAATAGACGAGTCTGATATTTCTTGAAGAGTTCTTTTATCAACAAGAAAAAAGTCTATCCGGGAATATGAGAGTTGGGAATTGGGAAAGAAGGAGAAATCAGTTTCTGATCCATGTTGGCATCTCCAAACATCGTACAGTCCGAGAGAACGGATGAGTGGGTTGAGGGCCGGTCTGCGGTGACGGGTGGTGGGCTTGGCGTCTAGTGATGGGTCTCCTATTAAGTTAAAATCTCCTCCTATGATGGTCCTAGTAGTTGTGGTCAAGGGTATTTTGTGGCAAATTTTTTTGAAAAACCGGAGGGGGTGTTTATTCGGTCCATATATGTTCACAATGGTAAAAGGGGTATTGTTCAATACACATGAGAGGATGATGTATCTTCCAGAGGGGTCCAACGTAGTTTGTTGCACTGAGATGGTTAGGGAGTCCCTCAGGGCTATGAGAACTCCCTTCTTCTTTTTATTTCCGGAGGCCAGAAAGATTTGTTTGTAGTTTGCCAATGTAAATTGGGGGGACTTTTGAGCAGAGAAGTGGGTCTCCTGGGCCATGATTATATCGGCCTTTACTTTGTTCACTTCTTTGGCTAGTAAGGATCTTTTGTACGGAGAGTTGAGACCTCTGACATTCAGAGATAGGATTTTAAGAGGCATCGTGCAGCCTGTTAGTGTTGCAGGTGGCTGATGTGTATTAGAATTTCCTTGTTAAGTGGAGTGGGAACAATGCTGGTATCCAGGTATTATGAATAAAAAAGGGGAGACCGAGAGGAAGGGGTCCCGGTCTCAGGGCGCAGTATTCCTGCTGCGCTCAAAAAGAAGGGCAGGTGGGGGTGCAAGGTCTACCAACAAAACTGGAGGGTGAGACCAAGTCAAACAGTTCAGGCAAACGGCACCGCTGAGTGGAGTCCTGGGCTTTCGGCATCGGTTGTTGCAGGGACAACCGGGTAGGGTGGATCTCTTCATCTCGTCTGTTGCAGCTCGTTGGTGTCCATGGGGGGGTTGTAGCGGTCCTGTTCGGTGGGGAAGTCTTGTGGTAGAATATGCCACGTTTGTAGGAGTGTAGTGTACGTGCTACAAAGGTTTTGTTAAGGTGAGTAATCAAGAGCTTGTTCGGGAAGCCCCATTTGAAAGGTATCTTGTGGTTAAGCAGAGCTTTCGTTATGGTGGCTAATTGGTGTCGATTTTCTAGCGTAGTTTTTGACAGATCCGCATATAGTTGTATGGCGTTAAAAGGGTCTGGCAGTTTATTGCTCCTCCTCGCTGCGTACATAACTCTTTCCTTGGTGTTGAAAAAGTGTATACGGGCCAGTACGTCCCTGGGGGTGGACGGGGGGAGATGCAAAGGTTTCGGCAGTCTGTGCGCTCTGTCGATTTCCAGTTCTCTATCCGTCGGATCCGGAATGAATGCCCGCATCAGAGATTGTAGGAAGGTTTTCAGATCTGATTGTTGGATCGATTCTGGGACATTTCGAAATTTGATATTATTTCTGCGTGAGCGATCTTCTAGATCTGCTAGTTTGAGATGGATCAGTTGAATATCTTCTTCATGTGATGTGACCACGTCCACCATTTCGTTGTGAGCTCTTGGAAGTTCTCCGACCGCCTTTTCTATGGTCTGGATGCGTTGCTCATGTTTCTGTACCGTGGACATCAGGGGGGAGAGTACTGATGAAAGGTCTAGGTGCAGAGTGTGTCTTAAGGATAACAGCATATCTTTCATAACCTGTTCAGAAACAGGTTTGTGAGACACAGAGAGGTCATCCAGGGCTGGCTTAGCGTGGGACGAAGGGATCGTCGGTTCGTTCGTAGGAAAGAGCGGGTGCCCGAACGATGTTTCAGTCAGAACGAGCGGAGGAACGATCGAACGGGCGATTTCTGGCTCTTCCGTCCTAAGTCTAGATTTCGCCGGGCTCGAAGTAGTGGGGGAGGGTGGGGGAGACAACTCACCCGAGGCACCTGGAGGAGTGGAGGATCCATGTAGTTCCCTCGAGGGTGAGGAGAGAATTGTGGCTGTTTCTCCTGCTGTGGGAGCGACGCCATCTTGGGTCCCCATGCGGCCTGGAGCTGGATAGAAATCTGTTAATTTCCTAGGAGCTTTGAAGTCTTTTCTTCTTTTGGACATTCCTGGAGGTGCTAGAAGAGATCAGGTATACGTGGAGTAGTTGAAAGTCCCGTTGTCAGTCGTGGATCAGTCGTTTTTTGCCGTTTAGCACAGGAGCTGTGGATTTAGGCAGCCATTCAGCAGTGTCGTCAGGCCACGCCCCTTGATTTTACAATTACTGTTAAGGCAATATCTATAGTGGTTTACTAAATTAGTAATTGACAGTAAATTATATGTCAAATACACAGGCTCAGAAAAAAAATATTTTTGAATGTTTGAAGACAACACAGGCTAGGATGAAAAATGATTTAAAGGCTAAGTTCACCTTTTTTTGCAGGTAAAAAATGTGCATTTAATATTTTGCACCTTGCAGCCTGCAAAGCATGGCACCCATGATCAGTGAATCATGGGTGCTGTGTCAGGTTCCTGCAGACACACAGTACAGCCGTCTGCCCATACCTCCTGTATGGGCAGACAGTTACTGATATGCCCTCGCAGTTCATTGAGATAACTGTGAATGAATGGTTGTGCTGGCAGAGCTCCGCGCAGCCACACTGTTTTTAAATTGTGACAGCAGGTGTGGGGAGAAGATCTCCTACCCACTGTCACAGGAGAAGGAGGGGGATTGGGGTGCAGGTGTAACATGTACCATTTTACCAAAGGTGAACTCATCCTTAAAAAGAGAACCTGTCACATTGTCTATTTGGGAAAAAAGTGACAGGTTCTCTTAATCCAGCACTATCCCATCCACAGATACTCTCCTTTGATGTGCACCTCCACTGCTCTGTCTGCCTGTAGGAGCAGTGAGTCTAAACCCTGTGTTAGTCAGTGCCCAAGTGAAAGTGTTTGGGCTTGATGATTGGCCAGTCATGCCTAAGCACTGCATCCTGGGAGGCAGGTGTGAAAGACACATGCTCCACAATACTCAAAAGACTGTATTTCTCAGGGCTGACAAATGGGAATGCAGGGAAGCTTGCTGAGGAACACAGAGAAATTAGTGTTATATATGACATTGTTTATCATACTTCATAAATGCAAAATAGCTTTGAGGGTGAAAATGCTTAAAGATGTAAAAATACTTCCATTCTTGCATAAGCATTGAAAATATATTTAAAGTGATTGTAAAGTCTCAAGGTTTTCCATTTTAATGCATTTTATGCATTAAGGTGAAAAACCTTCTTTGCTGCAGCTGCCCCCCAGACCTCCCTTTTTCTTACCTGAGCCTGATCCGATCTAGCGAAGGACGTGAGCCCAGCGTCTCCAGCTGCTGTCTCTCTCATTGGACAGATTGATAGCAGCAGGAGCCATTGGCTCCTGCTGCTGTCAATCAAAATCCAGGGACACGGGAGTGGGGGGCGGGGCTGAGTCCCGCTGTCTGTGCTATTAAATGCAGCAGCGGGGCTTGGGAGTGAGCCCGCACAGGTGCTTCAATGGAAAGCAGCTTTCCGTGGGGGCACCCAAAAAGGGGAGGAGCCTGGAGCGCCGGCGTGGCACCTCAGAAGAGGAAGAATGAGTCTGCTCTGTGCAAAACCCTTGCACAGAGCAGATAAGTATAACATGTTTGTTATTTTTATTAGAAAAAAAAACGAACCTTC
Organism: Glandirana rugosa; assembly: GCA_018402905.1. Classification (NCBI taxonomy): domain Eukaryota; kingdom Metazoa; phylum Chordata; class Amphibia; order Anura; family Ranidae; genus Glandirana; species Glandirana rugosa. The sequence goes on along the minus strand of BLSH010500277.1, from coordinate 1,592,053 downwards.
ACAACCCCTTTAACCACTTCAGTGTCAGACACTTTCACCCCCTTCCTGCTTAGGCCAATTTTCAGCTTTCAGTGCTGTCACAATTTGAATGGCAATTGCACATTGCCATGCAACACTGTACCCAAATGAAATTTTTATCATTTTTTCACACAAATATAGCTTTCTTTTGGTGGTATTAAACCACTTAACAACAGCTCCATAGCCAAATGATGGCTACAGGGTGGTTGCTTAATTCTGGGAGGAAGTACAGTGAAGTCCCCCTATGAACGCACATTCTGCGCGCTTCCTGGGTCGCGTAACTAAGAACATTCCTGCCCCGGCGCTTCACTGATAGCAGTAAATGGCTGCTCGCAGTGGCCTTTTACCATGTGATCACTCTGTTAAATGACGGAGCGTTCACATGTAAACAAGCCGGCGGAAGTTACGGCTTTTCTCTCCCCTCTCTGCACCGATTGGTGTAGTGTGAGAGGAGAGAGGGAGAGATCAGATGCAGCAGCACTGTGGGCAGGATCTCTAGTGCCCACAGAGCTGCTATGTGCCAAGCTGCACCCCATACATACCTATCCATCTATCCATGCTCACCCAGCCAGCCATCCATGCTCACCCAGCCAGTCATCCATGCTCACCCACCCAGCCATCCATGCTCACCCACCCAGCCAGCCATACTCACCCACCCAGCCATGCTCACCCAGCTATTCATGCTCACCCACCTAGCCATCCATGCTTATCCACCCAGCCATGCTCACCCACCCATCCATCCATGCTCCCCCACCCAGTAGTGCTCACCCTCCCTCCGTGCCCAGTCATCCCCATACATGCTCACCCATCCCCATCTGTGCTCAGTCATCCTGATCCCTGCTCATCCATCCCAATCTGTGCTCAGTCATCCCATCCATGCTCAGTCATCCCAATCCATGCTCAGTTATACCATCCCTGCTCAGTCATCCTCATTCGTGCTCAGTCCTCCCATCCGTGCTCAGTCATCAGATGTGCAATTTATGCTCCTAGAATGCCTGATGGTTCTCCCTGCATGTTGGGCTGCTGTATGTGGCCAGGCTGTGTAAAAGTCTCACACATGTGGTATCGCCATACTCAGGAGGAGTAGTAGAATCTATTTTGGCATGTAATTTGTGGTATGCATATGCTGTGTGTGAGAAATAACCTGTTAATTTGACAATTTTGTTAAAAAAAGAAAAAAATCTTCATTTTGCAAAGAATTGTGGAAAAAAATTACAACTTCAAAAAACTCACTATGCCTCTTACTAAATACTTTGGGCATCTACATTCCAAAAAGGGGTCATTTGGGGGGTATTTGTACTTTCCTGGCTTGTTAGGGTCTCAAGAAATGAGATAGGCTGTCAGTATATCAGGTGTGATCAGGTGTGATCAATTTTCAGTGATTGGCACCATAGCTTGTAGACTCTATAACCTTCATAAAGTCCAAATATTATACACAATTGTTTTTTTTTTTTTTACCAAAGATATGTAGCAGTATAAATTTTGGCCAAAATGTATGAAGAAAAATTACAATTTGCAAAATTTTATAACAGAAATGAAGAAAAATGCATTTTTAAAAAAAAAAATAGTTTTCATTTGTAGTGAAAAAAAACCCAGCGGTGATTAAATACCACCACAAGAAATCTCTATTTGTGTGAAAAAAAGGACAAAAATTGAATGTGGGTACAGTGTTGCATGACAGAGTAATTTTCATTCAAAATGTGAGAGCACTGAAAGCTTAGGGAGGTTTAAGTGCCCAGTGGTCAAGTGTTTAATAACCACTGGGTTTTTTATTTTTTGCTAAATAAAGATTCTTGTTTTAAAAAATATAATTTTTCTTTATTTTTGTTACCAAATACATTTTTTCAAATAAATAATATTTCTTCATCAATTGATGCTAAAATGTATACTGCTACATTTCTTTGGTGATAATAACCCAAATAAGTGTACATTATGTTGTCAGTTGAATAGAGTCCACAAACTATGGTATACAGCAGGGATATGCAATTAGCGGACCTCCAGATTTTGCAGAACTACAAATCCCATGAGGCATAGCAAGACTCTGACAGCCACAAACATGACACCCAGAGGCAGAGGCATGATGGGACTTGTAGTTTTGCAACAGCTGGAGGTCCACTAATTGCTTATCCCTGGTATACAGTATACTGTATGTCTTAAAATCGATCAATCCTGATGTACCAATGCTTATCTCGTTTCTTGATGCGCGAAAATGCCAGAACAATACAAATACCCTCAAAATGACCCCTTTTTGGAAAGTTGACAGTCCAAGGTTTTTGGATAGAAGCATTGTGAGTTTTTTTAAGTTGTCATGTTTTGCCACATTTTTTTGGAAAATGAAGAAATGTAAAAAATATTTTTAAAAAATTTTTTTTTTTTTTTACATACTGTCACTAGTGAAGTACAGTGTGATCATATAACTTGTGTGGATGGTGATCCGGGACACTGACTGGCGAAAGTATGTAAAAATATGCTTTAATATTTTTTATTAATTTTTTTTAATACCTTTTTCTTTTTTATTACATTATTTTAAACTGTTTATGATTTTTACATACTGTTACCATAATAACACTGTAATACTCTGGGGAGGTAATCAGGATTTTCCTTTCTTTTTTCACCTTATTACTGCTTATAATAGATGTTTTTTGGTGTACTATTTTGATTATCTGTGATTGGCCACAGCTAATCACATGAATCACATGAATCAGCTAATCACATGAATCACATCTTGCCATGAGGTGGCAAGATGGCTGCTTAGAACAAAATGGCTTAATTATGAAAATATTAATCTGAGCTTATTTCTTATCTTACATGTACACTGGCATACTGCATAAATACTTCTGATGGCTACTGAAACATATGATTTATATTTGGAGAACCTGTGGCAGAGCAAGTTCCTGAAAACCCATCCAGATGGTTATTTTCTGAATGACATCCAAAAGCTACAAGAAATAAACATCCTTTGATTGTGACTTCTAGATGAACCATCACACGACAATTGACTCTATGGCAGTGGTTCTCAACTCCGGTCCTCGGGACCCCCCAACAGGCCAGGTTTACAGGATAACTGAAATCCATCACAGGTGATATCATTTGCTGCTCAGTGATTGCAGTATTCTAGTCTGCATCTCCCCAAGGTAATACTTAAAATCTGGCCTGTTGGTGGGTCCCAAGGATCGGAGTTGAGAACCACTGCTCTATGGGGTTGATTTACTAAAGCTTGAAAGTGCAAAATTTGGTGCAGCTCCACACAGAAACCAATCAGCTTCATGGTTTTATTGTCAAAGCTTGATTGAACAAGCTGAGCTTAGAAGCTGATTGGCTAGCATGCAAAGCTGCACCAGTTTTTGCACTCTCCAGCTTTAGTAAATCAACCCCACTGCTTACTGTAGATCTTATTAAGCTTTGATTGATCAACTTATATCTTGATACAACCTACCTTACACATGTCATTTTGTGTATTTAGTCTGAAGCGTCAAAGATTAAAGCAGATCAACTGACTCAAACTTACTTGATTCTGTCTGGTCTCTATGTAGCTACATATTGCCCTTGAATTTGGTATCACTGACTAACAGGTGTCAGGTATCTGTACCTGAGCTTAAAGATTCTACAACAGCTGTGATTGGCTCTGTCTGCACATTGTGATCACTGTGATCAATCACAGAGATCATCACAATAGTGCATGAATGGAATGAATGGAAGCCATCAATTGTCATGTTACATAGTTACATAGTTACTCTGGTTGGAAAAAGATAGTCCATCCAGTTTAACCAAAATACAAAAAGCACACACACACACACACACACACACACAAATAGAAAACCTCCATATACACTATCCTATACCCATAGTAATTGGTCGCATTAATCACATGGCAGCGCACTGAATCACACAGGAATCAGGTGTGAACTGGCCCTAGAAGAAAATGTGATTCATCAGACCAGGCCACTTCCTTCCCTTGCTCTGTGGTCCAGTTCTGATGCTTGTATGCCCATTGTATGCACTTTTGGCTGTGGACATGGGTCAGCGTGAACATCCTGACTACTCTGTAACTACACAATCTCATATACAACAAACTGCGAAGCCAACTTTTTTCTGCTTTCAATAGATCAACTTCAGGGACAACATGTATACTTGCGGCCTAATATATCCCACCCACTTTCAGATGCCATTGTAACAAGTTAATCATTGTTATACACTTTGCCTGTCAGTGATCACAAAGTTATGCCTGATCGTATGTATATACACACTGTGAATATATATATATAGTATATGTACCCAGTATGTGGATAATGAGATGCATATATGACTTTGTAGATGCCAGCATTCATTGACTATAAATTGACTATATATGAGATTTATGTCCTCATACCCATACAGGACCTTTCAATGTTGAATGTTAGATATAAGATAAGAAGCGCTTAAAAATAAACACCGGCAAACAAGCATGCATGATATCGTCACCGTCAAACCAGTTCTGGTGCTTTTCGTCATCAATGATTAATTCCCAGAAGATCTCATTGATGACGAAGCACAACGGGAGTGGCTTCACGGTGGCAACATCACGCATGCCTGTTTGCCGGTGTTCATGGCCCTGATTCCATATGAGCTGGATCTTTCACTCTGTCATGATACAAGTTGCCTAAAGGTACTTTTTTTTATAACTTTTAAATAAATTGGAAAGTTTAAATGGGCTTCACTATGTCAGTTTCTTCCACCTCTCTGACATTTTTGTGTTCCCGCTGCTGAGTGCCATCCATGTCCATGTTGTTGCTGGTTTCCTGTTCTCTATTATATGCCTATTTGACCATTATAATCTATGGTCCAGCACATTCGGAAAGAGGCATATGCCGAGTGTTTTTTCATGGTAGTGGACCTCATCAATCAATTTGCTGCACGTTGCACTTTTGGATATTGGATTTGATTTATATTGTAAAAGACTGATTGCACTTTATATAGATAGATTTTTCACTTGTTTACATTCTCACTTTTGCACTTTTGGATTACATAGCATCTATTTATCTATGTGCTATTTAAGATAGCGATTATACTTCACTACCTGTTATTGCATTTGGCACTTTATTTATGTTTTTTATTTTTTAGCGCTGCTTATCTTATATCTATGTCACTTTGAACTGATTTATTAGGTAGCTGCTTGTTTAAGTATTTGACTTAGCACAGATTTTTTTTGACAATTTATTAACGTCACATTTAGCCTTGGCTGTCTGTGTGCCACGCTAATTATTTTTTTTTTTCAGTGTCAGACAGATGCACAATACATTCAGATTGTGGTGCTTCTTGGCATCCATACGTATTTTTTATGTTTCTTAGTGTTATTTTGAAATTAACTCGATAATGCATGTGTGGGTTAAAAAAATAAGAACTTATGGTTTAAATTTTTTTCACACACCACTGAGTTTCCATACTTAGTACAGATGTCTCAATTAGAGCATAGTGTACATTACACAAATGTCATAGCTTATAAGCACTATTTCAATTAAAACCATGCAATTAATAAGTCAGAGAAAGAATACATTTTACTGCATCAAAAAAAATCACCTTGGTGAAATAGAAAACAGAAGAGATTATTACACATGAGAAATACTTTTTTACACCTTGGGATATTGCCATTGAAGTTCTCTTTCTGGTGACGTGAAATAGCATGCACATTTCTCCCTGACATTTCATGCCAGGTCTGTGCCTTGTAAGGAAGGCCAGGATACAGGCTCAATGTCATGGATAGGGAAGTACAAAGTGAAGCATATGGGGGGAGATACCAAAATGGCACCACATCCCAAAGCTATAGACATTTAAAAAGAACGAAGTTAAGATTAAAGGATTGTTAAACACAAGGTAAAAAATGATTATTTCATTGTTATTTAAATCATGTTAAAATCAAACATTCAAAGGTTTGTATCCAAAATAAAAACAGAGAAGTAAGGGCAGTGCACTAATGACCCAAATGCTAATGGGTCAGGTATAGGAACAGAATTACTGACTCACCACGTATGGGATTGGGGTTACGGTTTGGACACAGGGATGCACGTCAAAAACAACAACCGGGGGGTGAACCCCAGACGTAAGTAGTCCTTTACTTCTAGAAAAAATGGAAAGGGATCCTACTGCAGTAGTTTCTGAAAAAAACTTGATTAAGCAACTTTATGTGGAGGGAAAAAAATGGAGGGAAATAACATCAAAAGGGGTAGGTACAACACTTACATAAAATTGACAACATTCAAAGGATAAGGAAGCCTTGAAATTGAACCCTCCCCCTGCTCCAGGAAATTGTGAAGCAATAAGTGCTTTTGAAGTTGCCAAAATGCTGGGGTCCAATTGCATTGCATCATTTACAATTCTCCATTTTTACAAATCATCTTACATAAATCCAGAACTCTTTTTGAATAAGGCTTGATTTGGGATGTGGAGAGTACAAATGCCTCATTGGCCACTAGTGCATATGGGAAAGGGTCACCATTTTCTGAAAAAGGACAGGCAGATGGTGTGTTGAATCTTCCTTCCATAGCCCTTTTTTCCCATTGGTGAATTATAAAAAAAACTTGCCAGCAGAAGCACCAAGTCTATAACTATAAAATTGTAGTTGTTCTCTTCATTCATGATGAAAGCAATAGAAAAATAATGTTTATACATGTAAAATTTAGAGCCACTCTTTGGGGGAATGTCAATGCATATACGTGTAGCCCTCTTTTGGAGGTTATTAAAAATGGCCCTCATCAAACAGGATATTGCACTAAACCTGAATGTAAATAAGAGAACCAGAACCTTTGCTAAGTGGAAGTCCTGTCCACCCAGAACAGGGTCTCTGTGAACAGAGGGGATTCCCTTTCTGGGAAATAAACAAGTAATCTAAACAAAGTCATTAGAAGCAGGAGAACTACTGCAACAAGCACACAACATTAGCCATAAGCATATAGATGCACACCAGTATAGAAATAATACAAGCTTTGTATAAGAAAAGTTTAATAACAGTACATACATTCAATGTACAAACAGATATTAAAAGAAAAGGGCCCAATAGGAGCCCTGGTGAAACTGCACATATACCTGGTATATATAGTGATTAATTGACATACCTCCAGATGATTGTTTCAGCAAAGTCCCATTGCAGGAGCCCCTGGGGATGATGCAGCTACTGTCTTTGTGTCTGCATTGATAATGAGACCTTCCAGTCATTATCCAACCAGTCTGTAATGCAGTCCTAGTTATTTGGTACTGAGCATGCGAGAGAGTAATAGGGCAAAGATACTGTTTTTTCACGAGGATTCTGTAATACACTCATGAAGCTATGGGCAGCTACAGTTAAATTATTAGAATATAGAAATACTTGCATAATCATCTCTTATGATCTGGCATTAGTAGCCTGGACAGATCCTTCCAAAATCTTTTCCCAACAACTCCCAAACTAGGAAGTGACATACATAATTTTACATTAAAGTGTGATACTAGCAGCTGACAGTAGATGGCAGTGGGTCCCTACATATGTTAGCTATCCAAAGCTCAAGTGCAATAGGAAAAGTTGTTTATCTTTTAAAAAATGATTACCGATTTCCAGCCACTGTTCCTCTGTTGGCTCCAGCATAATGACATCTTCCAGTAGGTTCCAAAGAACTAACACACTGCACCTCGATAATCAATGAAAACACATAGAAAAGCAAGATGCAAGCAGCGCTAAATAGTCCTTCTAATACAATAGTCCAATCAGACAAATTGGTGATAAGTGCATCCACTCAGGGTTAACAGTGCTCCAATTCTGGCTGCCACCACACCGCGTGAAGAAATCTCGGGAGGGACGACCCCCCTATATGGGAAAACTCACCAAAGGTCAGCTAATAATCGGCATTCAGATCCCAATGGTATCACAGTTCACCTCTCCTCCTCTTTCCACTGCTCAAATCTCTGGTGTGTGTGTGATCAAGGTCTAATTGATCAGGGGCAAACCTTAAACAGATGTGCTCACATAGTGCATGATCCACAAACTTTTATTGGGCACAATAACATCCAAACCCCCCTTACAGATGTACACTCACACGCTAAAATATAGTTAAAAACACATCTCGTAGCATCTTAATAACGTGGTTGAATCAGCTCTGGACTCATCCGTCTCAACGCTCCTATGAACCGTAGCGGCGTTGCCGGGCACGGAGAGGTCCCAGCTGATGCAGACTGACAGCCGTGTGGTCACACTCTGATGCGTTTCGTCATCACCTCGTCTGAGGGCGTGACCACACGGCGCGGCGCCTCTGCTTTGTCACAGATACAGACGGGCGAATTAACTCCCTCTGTCATCGTACAGGAATCTCTTCACATAAGTGTCCTATACATGCCAGCAGGGACAAACCACAGCTGTCCGCACCTGGTGACAGGTTATACTCATAAGAATCCAAAAGAGGTGCACATAAGTGTTTGTAAACCCCAGCTACTGCCCGCGGCTCAGCTCACCTCTTAATAGTGCCCATACACAATACAATCTCAAATCGGGCACAATGATGAAATTACTAAAACCGATGGAAATATAGCCTAGCAATTGGTGTGTCTCTATTGGCAGGCACCTATGCACAGTATCTATCATCTTAGTACATCAACATAAAATGCTGTAAGCAGAAAAGCTATTTTGCCAAAGTTAATTATAAATATACTCAGAACCATATAATCCATAAGATCAGAGATAAACATCTTGCTCATTCTTCCATAAGGAAAAAATCCACATATGTATACCTTAACAACAATATATAAAATTATACATTGACTATTATATTAATACATATAACACAAGATTTAACCAAAAGATTGGCCCAGTACACAAATTAATTGCATGTTGGTCAATATAAAAATTCAAGCTCTCCCGATAAATGAGGGGCTTGTCATAAGCCAACTAAGATGTATTTTAGGAATTACTAATGAAGCAGTTTACATCCAATTTGACATTCAATCCTGCAGGCTGGAGCGAACCAGTAAGGTAGATCCACTTACTCTCACACTTGGAGATCTCCCTCACTTTGTTCGCCCCTCGCCAGACAGCTTTTGTATTCCCCAAAATTTCAACAGAGAAGTATCTCTTTTGTGTTTTTTGTGGAAATGGAGGGACAAATTATGGTCTTTGTAACCTGCTTTGATGTTAGTAATATGTTCGGATACCCTCTTACTCAATTTACGCTTACTCAATTTACGCTTAGTGCGACCAATATGCGATAAATCGCATGGACACCGTATCGCGTACACCACATACTTGGTGCTACACGTAACAAAATCCTTGATGGTGAAACTTTTGCCATTAGATATAGACGTAAAGGAAGTGAAATTACGTAAATGTGTATGTACTTGATTACAAGCAACACATCTGCGACAGGCAAAGAAGCCTGCCCTACCCCAGAACATACTCATAGTTTTAGGGGGGTCTATGATTTTCCTGACCACCCTATCAGCAAAAGATGGGGCTTTTTTGTACACAAATTTTGGAACCCTGGGTATTTGATCCTTTAATACTCGGTCCAGAGACAGAATAGGCCAGTACTTCCTGAATATAGCCTCCACCTCATGGTATTGAGCATGAAAGCTACTGAAGAAGGCCCATTCGTGTCCATCCTCTCTCCTACCTTCAGGCTGTCCCAAGGTGTCCTCCCTTGGAATGGACCCCACTTGCTCCATTGCTTGATCCAGGTTTGTTTGTCTATATCCTTTCTCAAGGAACCGTGATATCACTACCCCAGCTTGTTGGACAAAATTACTATCTTTGGTACAGTTCCTACGTACCCTCATGAGCTGACCCTTAGGGATGTTCTTCAGCCACACCGGATGAGGGCCACTCTGAATGGCCAAATAGCTGTTTCTGTCGGTGGGCTTGAAGAACACCTTTGTGGTCAGCTCATTGTTGCTCAACATTACGGTCAAATCTAGATAGTTGACCTGTTCTCTGCTCCAACATGATTCTAACCTGATGTTTTTATTATTAGTGTTCAACTTCTGCAGGAACTGAGTTAAAGTATCTTCTGTCCCTGCCCAAATAAAGAACAGGACATCTATATAGCGTTTGTAGAAGACCAGTTCTTTAATGTCAGATGCGTAAATGGTCCTGTCCTCCCATTCATTCATAAAGAGATTAGCGAGGCTGGGCGCAAATTTTGCGCCCATAGCCACGCCTCTCTTCTGAGTGAAAAAAGAACTTCCGTACCAGAAATAGTTATGGGTTAGACAAAAGTCCAACACCATACCCAGAAATCTCTTCTGTAGGCCCGGCAGGTCCTCACGTTTGCTGAGGGCCCAATTTAGAGCCAATAATGCATCCTCGTGTGATATAATTGTGTACAATGAAGAAACGTCAGCAGTTGCTAAAAAGACTTCTTGTTGGTCAGTAATCCGGACAGTACGCAATAAATTGATAAACTCCTTAGTGTCCTATAGTAAGCTTTTGTAGAAGTGACACTAGCCTGTAGGAATTTATCCAAATATTCCCCCACCCTTGACGTAACCGAGCCTATGCTGTTAACTATAGGGCGACCTGGGGGGCGGGAAACGTCCTTATGAATTTTAGGCAGTGTGTAAATTGTGGGAATTCTGCTAAAGCTAGGGTATAAATATTGCTTCTCTTTTTTATTAAGAACTCTCATAGAATATCCATAGTCAACCAATCTGCTCAGATCCCCACGATACATCATAGTGGGGTCCGTGCCCAAACATTCATAAGTGTCCTTATCAGATAACATTTCAGTGAATTGGGTATGGTAAAATTCTTTACTAAGAATGACCACGCCCCGCCCTTATCGGCAGGGCGTATCACCACATCCATCCTATTTTCCAAGGATTTAATCCCATCCATTATGTACTGAGGATATAGATTTTTTTGAGGAGTTATTATTTCCAAGTCATTCAACACCAATCTCTTAAAAGTCTCAATATAATGGTTCGAAGGTAAGGGTGGATTAAATAGAGACTTATTACTCAGTCCACTATCAACCCCTATCTGTACTTCTCTAGTTCTGCTGACAGTGACCCCATTTAGGCCCAAAAATATTTTTTAATGTTAATTTTTCTAACACACTTGTGTATGTCCATATAAACTGTAAATTTATTGATTGGCCTTCTCAGTGCACATTTTAGGCCCGCGTGCAATATATTAATCTCCTTTTTGGAAAGATTAACTTGGGCAAGATTATAAATACCACCTACTCGCTCCCCTTTCTCCTTTTTTTGTTGAACCTGCCTCCCGGCTCTACACCCTCTCTTCCTCTCATGGAGTCTTGTTCGCCCATATAACGGGTTCCTTGCCAGGCTGGGGGATTAAACCCTACCTGGTCCGGTTAGGGGTAATGTGGGTGGGGGGCTAGATCTCTCATAAACCCTCTCCCCCTGGCTCTCCTCCCCCTGCCCCTTCCTCTCTCTAAAAAAGACCTATCCCTTCTGGGACTCTGTTGGCTTGGGTGTTGTGCTAAAGATTCAAATCTATTAGCCACCGGAATATTGTAAGGGCTCCTAATTGATGCATCATCGGTACGGTAAGAGTGGTTATTGCCCGACCTAGATGGTGTGCCACCCTGAGCTCTTCCATGATAAGTTTGTGCATTAGGCTCATGCCCTGATAAGGGTTTTATATTGGCTTTTCTGACTGGAGTATAGGTACTTCCACCATAACCATTATTACGCGTATTGATCCCTTTTGAATGGATCGGGATTCCAACTGTCCCAGAAGGGCGTGTGTTAGGTGGGATGGAGAATAGTGGACCCTCTACATCTCTTCTTCCCTCAGCTGTCGTGTGAGGGTTACTCTGTATCTGCCAAGCATAATTTTTTTTATTTTTGAAATCCTGCATATCCCGATTAAATTTTTTGATCCTTTTCTTCTGAGTATCCTTATCTACTTTTTCAAGTTTCTTTTTTAATATCCATATTAAAGGAGACGACCGTAGGTCTATCTTTAACGGCCTCCAATTTACTTTTAAGGTCAGCTATTTTCATTTCCAATTTTTTCATTTTGATCCTTTTCCTTTTTAAAACTAATTCTTGTAACCTAAAACCCGCCCCATTGAAAAATTGTACCCATTCCTGATTAAATTCTTCTTCATCTAAGCCATCCTGAGGACACACATCCCAGCGCAGACTCCTCATGATGATTTTATGTTTCAAATATTGTTCAAAAGTGCAAATATCCCACCAAGTACGCACTTGTTTTTCCAATGCGTATCCTAAGGTGGTCAATATTTGATTAATATCATCCCCTACTTCCTCCTCAAGCTGTGGGGAAAAAATTTCGTCAAGATTTAGTTGACGGTTTGTGAGAAACTGTATAGCATCCATGGTAGCTAATATACAGACAACCAAATATTAAAATCCAGTAATTCAATCGAAAGGAGAAAAAGATCTGCCAGTATCAGCGCTTTGGATGTAAAAACCTAACAATGATGGTTAACACATAAACCCATATAACATAAATAAAATGTATGCATAAAAATCGATAGAAAATAAAATAAAAAGTAGCTGCTGCTTATAAATTACACAAGTCATAACACACTGCACCTCGATAATCAATGAAAACACATAGAAAAGCAAGATGCAAGCAGCGCTAAATAGTCCTTCTAATACAATAGTCCAATCAGACAAATTGGTGATAAGTGCATCCACTCAGGGTTAACAGTGCTCCAATTCTCCAAGAACATTGCAGCAGTGGGGATATATGGAACAAGATATTGAATAGTGCTTACATCCCAAAAATGGAAGTGGAGGGAAGTAAAGGTTTCACCAATTGACAAAAACCAACAAATAAATAAAAACATTTATATTATTTCTTCTATCATCAACCACATGACTTTCCTAACTACCTGTTTCTAATATATGAACTGATATTGTGATTATACACATTTTGTGCGTACAAAATCTACAGCTGCTGATCAGTGTATTCTGACAGGTGCTGTTGTCAGAGTACAATGTCCCTTTTGCGAAGATCCTTTTATCCACCTTTTCTAAAAGAAAAAAAAAAAAAACTAACGACGTAGGACAGACAAAAAGAGCAAAGTGTGCAGACTAAATGTAGTGGGTATATAAACATTTATTGAAGGAAGACAATTAACAACTCACATAAAGTAAGACACATTATGCTTATCATGGTTCTCAAAAGGATTCCCAGTTGGGGAAGATGCCAAGGAAACTGTCACAATGAATACACTGGATATGGTTTGGATGGCACCTGCAATAGCTAAGAGAGACAATAATTGACAACATACAGTTTGTGGATGATCTCGTGTATCACAGTCATTGGCGCATCTGCAGCTGGGAGGAGGAGGCATCCAGGATCCCAAAAAGGAGCTACTGCTACAAGGAGTGGCATGTGGTAGCTGGGATGATCGGGCAGCCTTAGGATAGGAAGCAGCATGTGTAACACGTGACCATGATAAACACAATTCTTCTTACTTTATTTGAGTTGCTATTTATCTTCCTTTAATAAGTGTTTACACATCCGCTACACTTAGAATGCGCACTTCGCTCTTTTTGTCTCAGTGCCGCTTGAGGATCTCTTCAGTCTCTCAGAAGTGTGGCGTTTAGTGTGTTGTATTGGATTCTTTAGCGGTAAAGCCATAAAATGTATCCTAAGGATTTGGACCACACTGTACTTTTCATCAATATAGTTTGTCCCAGTCCAGGCTGCACCTATCATGTCATATTGATTTTTTTTTTAACAGTGTATGACCAGCTTTACATACGCTTGCAATATCCCCCATTCAGATGCCCTGATCCAATAGGTGAACATGAAACTGTAGCAGCATAGTGAATATTGTGTCATGAGCAGATGCCTTCTTCCTGGACCAATGACACAAAAGTGTACATTTTTCATGTTCAGTTCTGTCCAAAAGAAAAAAAAAAATAGGTTTGTGTACACATTGCTTTAGTAATTTGACAGCCATGTGCATAATGACACTATAGCAAAGTGTACAGAAAGAAATACATTAAAATGTGCAACATTGCAGGTACGGATACACCTGCCTGACTCTTGATATGAGAGTATGGTGAGTAAAGCTGGGTATACATGTACCAAAATCCATCTGGTTCAGCAAGAGTCAGCTGAAATTCAGTACGTGTTTACCAGAGGCATAACTAGAACCTTCAGGGTCCCAATGCAAGAAACCATGAAGGGCCCCCAGGACCCTGACCGGGCCGTTTCCCACTGATCCAGGGACCCTATACTCTCATCGTGGGACCCTTTATTACGGTTCCACAGCGGACCACCATCATGTCATCTTGGGGTCCCCTCACAGAGGTGGAATGCCAGAGATCTGTCACAAATGAGACCTTTGCCACCATGGTAGTTCCACCACTGATGCCATTTTACTTTAGTTTTTTAATTTTTTTCATCTTTTTTTACAAATTTATTTTAATTAATTAATTCTTTTTTTTACAATTTTATTTTTTAATATTATTTACATATTTTTAGGACCGCCCTTGGAGGGCCTTGGTGAAATATCAGGCATCTAAACAGACACATGATGTCTCACTTTTGAGACATAGAAAGGGACTAAGGAAAGATTCATCTGTCCTTTTCTCTGCAGCTTCAGCTGCACAGAATAAATGGACAGGAATAGCTCTCTACAGAGCTTCCCATTCATTCATAAACACAGTTTACTATGCTCCAGCTATGAATGGATTAAAAAAAAAATACTGATCACTGACTCTATTCATTTACCGGCTCCTTCCCCACTCTCCATCCTGACAGATCCCCTGCAGCAGCCAGCAGGAGGTGGGAGGGGGAACACACAGGGGCCTGGGGCAGTGGAACAAAGATAGGCAGGTGGCCAGAGTAACATGTGAAGGAACCAATTCCCTTCTGCAGCCACTGAATGTCTGCGGGAGGGAGAGGAGGAGAAATGGACATTTAGTGGCTACATTGGTGGGAGGGATTGGTTTCTCTACATGCCGCCACCCCCGCTGACCTCCTATCCAAGCACACAGGGGGCCACAAGGGCCCCCCAGAGCATGGGGCCGGGTCACAATGGCAACCCCTGCAAACTCTGTACATAAACCCCTGGTGTTTACCATTGTTTGTTCAACAGAAGCCATTCATTAGACTGGATTCTGTTGAACAGACAATGGTAAAAACCAGAGGTCCTGCTGGAAAACCAGCACGCGATCACCACATGCAGCCAATGTCTACAGTGCTGATTTGTGTATTCTGACAAGGTGGAAGCCCCCCCTGTCAGAATACAAGAGCACAGCAGTGAGATCCCTGCATATACATCATTTGTGTGGATGTGGTGATATGTCAGTTTTTTTTCAATGCACTGGCTGATAGAAAAATAAACTATATGTGTATGTCATGCTGACTGAAATCTGTCTAAATAGACAGGGGCTCTGTCATGAGTGTTGCGCAGTTTCACCAACGTAGTGGTGAAAAGTGGTAGTAAAGCAGGGAAACTAAAGCTGTATGAAGATACAACAAGAACTTTTCCACTCTGGAAAAACGGCACGCAAACCAGCATTTGGCATTTATATTATTTGAAGTCAGATTCCCACTCTCTATCCACTAACATTCTCCTTCTACTCTTCCTTCTCACATTGGCATTCTCTATCCTCAAATTATCCCTACTCTACCCCTCCTCTCTACCCCACACCATACACATACAGTATCTCACAAAAGTGAATACACCCCTCACATTTTTGCAAATATTTTATTATATCTTTTCATGTGACAACACTGAAGAAATGACACTTTGCTACAATGTAAAGTAGTGAGTGTATAGCTTGTATAACTGTAAATTTGCTTTCCCCTCAAAATAACTCAACACACAGCCATTAATGTCTAAACCTCTGGCAACAAAAGTGAGTACACTACTAAGTGAAAATGTCCAAATTGGGCCCAATTAGCCATTTTCCCTCCCCGGTGTCATGTGACTCCTCAGTGTTACAAGGTCTCAGGTGGGAATGGGGAGCAGGTGTGCTAAATTTGGTGTTATTGCTCTCACTCTCTCATACTGGTCACCGGAAGTTCAACATGGCACCTCATGGCAAATAACTCTCTGATGATCTGAAAAAAAGAATTGTTGCTCTACATAAAGATGGCCTAGGCTATAAGAAGTCTGCCAAGACCCTGAAACTGAGCTGCAGCACGGTGGCCAAAACCATGCAGCGGTTTAACAGGAAAGGTTCCACTCAGTACAGGCCTCATCTTGGTCGACCTAAGATGTTGAGTGCACATGCTCGGCGTCATATCCAGAGGTTGTCTTTGGGAAATAAACGTATGAGTGCTGCCAGCATTGCTGCAGAGGTTTAAGGGGTGGGGGGGGGTCAGCC
>BLSH010500277.1:1563194-1574946 GCA_018402905.1 Glandirana rugosa | reverse complement strand
GGATCCGTTCTAGAGGACTCACTATTCTTATGATACTGATCTCATGGAGGGTCTCAAGGGTAAAAGAGGTGTCGGATGTCAAACCTCAAATTATTTTAGTCCTTCTAATAACTTGCATTGTAAGGGTATGACATACTTCTACTTGCTATAACGTTTTAAAACAGATTACCCCATTTTTGTCATAGATCCGCTCGTGGGTGAAATCGATTGAGAAATAGTGGTTCGCTAAAATGTTGTTTATTTGTAGTTTCTTGTACCGAACTAAAACACCCTCAAATGTTTACACCGCGTTTACCTACATAAACAACGGGTTCTAACTATACACCTCTAGTCAAAGCGAGGTGCTACTTACCCTTACATGTTATGACATATATGATGTACCGAGTATTGCAATTGACAAAGGTTTTGATCTTGTGGGACCTTCCATTCATCGTGGAGCGAAACTGATCTCCACATATCAATCTTGGGCAACAAATACATCCATTTGCGCCACATTTGTAAACTCCCACAAAATCAAGCCATGTTCTTTGATGTTTATTTGTTGTAAAATCGCTTGGTGATAAAGAGTTAGCTAAAGTGGGTGCTCGCCTAGATACTGTTTTTACCCCATTAGACAAAATTTTGCAATATCGTTCATCTTCATACAGTATGGGAATGTTACGTTCAATAATCTTCCTGATTTTATTAAACTCCAAACTGTAGGCTGTGGAGAAAATGGGAACTCTGGGAGGTACTCTAGTCATAGTATTCTTATCACTCAGGAGATCTTGCCTAGGTGTATTTTCGGCAATTGTCATTGCTCTATGTATGACACGATCATGATATCCTCTGTCACGGAATCTTTTGCACATGGAAGACTTTTCAGAATGAAAGTCCTCCATGTTACTGCAGATTCTCCGCAACCTGAGGAATTGTCCCATAGGAATGCCTCTTGTGACATGTCCAGGATGTCCCGAGTCAGCCCTAAGCAAAGTATTCCCTGATAATGGTTTTCGATACAAACTTGACTCTATTCTTCCCTGTTTATGCCCAAGGACTATATCCAGGAAAGGTATAGAGTCACAACTAGACGACCCTGTAAACCTAAGATTTAATTTATTGGAATTAAAGTACTGTAAGACACTGTCTAATGACTCTGCCGGACCAGACATAATCATTAACAGGTCGTCTATGTATCGTTTATATATCTTGATGGACCCTCGAAAGGGATTACTATCACTATAGACAAACATCCTCTCCCACCAACCCATGTACAGGTTGGCGAGAGAGGGTGAGAATCGGGCACCCATAGATGCTCCACACACTTGAAGATAAAATGTGGTATCAAACAAGAAGAAGTTGTGAGTAAGTAAATACTCTAAGCATTCAAGGATATACTCTCTGTGTGTCAGAGAGTACCCACTATATTTTTCCAAAAAGAAGCTCACTGCCTGTAGTCCTCGAATGTGTGGTATCGAGGAGTACAGGCTAGATACATCACTGGTAATCCAAATATCTCCCTCCTTCCACTCAACCGTGTCACATATTTTGAGTAGCTCTTTACTGTCTCTGAGATAACTGGGTAGCTGTTTCACCAATGGTTGTAGCTGACAGTCTACCCAGAATCCCAGACGTTCATTTAGGGACCCAATCCCTGCTACTATAGGGCGTCCCATCAATGGTTCCAGACCCTTATGTGTTTTGGGGAGATGGTGAAAGATGGAAAGTATGGGAGAAGTAGGAACCATGGCCTCCCCTTCTCTGGCTGAGAAAATACCCATGCGCACCCCTCTAGATATCAGTTGTTCTAAAATAACCTTAAACTGTTTTGTGGGGTTACTTTTGAGTTGTTTATATGTATTAGTATCTGCAAGTTGTCTTATGGCCTCTGCTCGATATGCAGTGGCATTTAACACAACTATAAGGCCATCTTTATCAGAATTCTTAATCACTATGGAGTCATCCTGTCTTAAATTTTGAAGGGATTCTCGTTCATCTTTAGTTAAATTATCATTATATATGTTACTTTGTTTCCTTATTCGTGTGGCTAATCTAGTGAGATCTTTCTCCACACGTTTTTGGAATACATCTAGTGCCTTGCCTCTGGAACTAATAGGATAGAATTCAGACCTGAGTTTAAGTGGAGCTTCTCGCACAGCTGAGTGCTCCGCCATACAACCCATGCCCGATTCTGTCTGTAGGTCCTCTAAATCTTGCAATGCACATATTTGGGTTAAGGTAGTGCTGGAAAATAATGGTGGCCACACAAAATATAGACACTTTGTGCCCAATTTGGTCATTTTCACTCAGGGATGTACTCACTTTTGTTGCCAGCTGTTTAGATATTAATGGCTGTGTGTTGAGCTATTTTGAGGGGACAGCAAATTTACACTGTTATACAAGCTGTACGCTCACTACTTTGTGTTGTAGCAAAATGTAATATCTTCAGTGTTGTCACATGAAATGATATAATTTACATAAATGTGAGGGGTGTATTCACTTTTGTGAGATACTGTATCATCCTCACTCCTACCCTCTCCCTACTACTGCACCCATCACCTCCTGCAATTACTGAACCCACATGCTGACCTAAACACCAGGACAGTTAGACATGTGTGCTCATACACATCCAACTCCCATCTTACCTTCCTCACCCTCCTTCTTCTCCTAATCTCAGGGGACATTTCTCCAAATCCTGCTCCTCCATTTTCTAACTGCAAACTACATATCGGGCACCCCTCCTCCTCTGGCAACCGTCACAATGCAAACAGCTTAATTTCTATCCCCCCGCTTCCTAAAACCAGCCCCCCAATCTCATGCACCCTTTGGAATGCCCACTCCATCTGTAACAAGCTCACATCTGTGCATGACCTTTTTATCTCTCATGGCTTTAACATACTCACCATAACTGAAACCTGGTTTCAAGATTTTGACTCCTGCTGCCCTATCCCATGGTGACCTCCGATGGACTCACTCCCCCAGACCCAACAAACAGAAAGGAGGTGGTGTTGGATTCCTTCTATCCCTTCAAAGCACCTTCCAAGTCCTTCCTACCCCACCCTCTCTATCATTCTCTTCTTTTTTGAGATACACTGTATTTGTCTGTTTTCTCCCATTTCCAGCAATTTATTGGCCTCCTGGACCAGTATCTTAATGACTTCGCTGCCTGACTACCCTACTTTCTCTCCTTCGAAATACCCACAATCATTCTTGGTGACTTCAACATCTCTGTTAATGTTAACAGCGCAGCTAAAGCTCAACTTCTCAACTTAGTCTCATCTTTTGACCTAACCCAATGGACATTCACGTCCACTCACTCCAATGATAATACCCTCAACTTTGTATTCTCCCATCTCTGCACTCCTGGCAACTCTTTGATCACAACCTCATCAGTTTCACAGTATCCTTGCCTCCAACCACCTATCCCTCCAAGCAGCAAACAATTACTTGTAGGAACCTTTGCCACTTTAACCCTTCTCTTCTCTATTCTGCAACTGATCACCTCTATGACATAATCTCTCCCCCATCCTGCCCTGACCTGGCCACCTCTGTCTACAACAGTTCACTCTCATTCTCACTGGATGCACTTTCTCCTTTACCTACACACAGAATCAAGCCCGACCGTTACAACCCTGGCAAAATGACTACACTATAAATCTCAAGAGACACTGCCATGCTCTTGAATGACTGCTGTGTAAAACCAAATCCATGCAGGACTTCACCCTATATAAATCTGCCCTCCTAAATACAATTCCTGCCTCCATGCTGCCAACCAAACCTACTTTGTTTCTCTTATTAATACCTTGTCATCCAGTCCCCATCAGCTGTTCTCAACCTTTAACTCACTGCTTCATCCCCCACCCCCTCTACCCACTAACTCACTCACTGCCAAAGAGATTGCCAATCACTTCAAAGACAAGATCAATGCAATATGTGAGGACACCTCCACTGTGCATACATCTTCCCCACTCAACATACTTTGCTTAACAGCACAGTCAACACTCTCCTCATTTGAACTGGCTACTACTGAAGAGGTTACAAAACTTTTCTCAGATGCCCACCTAACCAATTGCCCCCTGGATCCTGTTACCTCACAACTAATATGGTCACCCTCTTCTTCTATCCTATGCTCCCTCACGCTCATCTTCAATCTCTCCCTCTCTAGTGGCACCTCCCCCCCCCCTCTAAAACATGCGCAGATCGCTCCCATACTTAAAAAGCCCTCACTGGACCCCGCCAACCTGAACAACTAAAGACCCATCTCATTGCTCCCATCCACCTCTAAACTTCTAGAATGCTTAGTGTATTATTATTATTATTTATTATTATTATTATACAGGATTTATATATCGCCAACAGTTTGCACAGCACTTTACAATATGAGGACAGACAGTACAGTTACAATACAATACAGGAGGAATCGGAGGGCCCTGCACGTTAGAGCTTATAATCTAGAAGGGAGGGTCAAGTAAAACAAAAGGTAATAACTGTGGGGGATGAACTGATGAAGAAAATTAAAATACATTTGTTAGGTGTGGGTAGAATAAGCTTCTCTGAAGAGGAGGGTTTTCAGGGATCGTCTAAAAGCTAGCAGAGTTGGAGATACTCAGACAGGTTGGGGTAAGGAGTTCCATAGGATTGGAGAGGCTCTGGAAAAGTCCAGGAGGTGAGCAAAGGAGGGGGTGACAAGGGAGCTAGAGAGCAGGAGGTCTTGAGCGGAACAAAGAGAATGATTTGGTTGGTATTTCGAGACTAGGCTGGTGATGTAGCTGGGGCTAAATTGTGGATGGCTTTGTAGGTTGTTGTGAGTATTTTGAATTTAATTTGTTGGGTGAGCGGGAGCCAGTGGTGGGATTGACACAGAGGAGTAGCAGACACAGAGCGATTGGTAAGGTGGATGAGTCTGGCAGCAGCATTCATGATGGATTGAAACAGTTTTGTATTGTCAAAAATTTGCACCTCGGTCACATAACCTGGTGGGTCCCTGTCCCTGGGTCCCTGTAAGTCAATAATTTGAACAAATTGACAAGCCAGCTCCCCTTCCCCCTACACACACACACACACACACACACACACACACACACACACACACACACACACATCATTGTCAGTGTGTGTCAGTGATAGGGTGTGTAGTGGTTAGGGAAAGCTGACTACAGGGAGAGACGGTAGATTGCAATGTGGTGAGCTACATATCCTTGTGTACCCCCTTATGTTCACAGTTCTGTGGACCTCTATTGTAACTGTCCTTCTTATGATTTCTTTTTTCTGCATCAACAGCAAGTGAGTCCAAAAGTTGAAATTGAACTGAAGAAAATTGAAATGGGTGTTTCAACATAATGATCCATAGCACATTAGCATATCCATCAAGGAATGGCTCAAAAAGATGAAACAGTTATGGACTGCCCTAGTCATAGCCCTAATTTGATTCCCATTAAAATGTTGTAGGGGGATTTTGAAAAGGTAGTTCATGTAAGGAAACCCAGAAAAATCTTAAAATATGTTTTTTGGGGTTGGGGGGCATTGTGTTTGATTTTTCTTTGGGGGGCTTTTTTAAGTTTTGAATGTGCAGCATACACTAGTTGCTGAACAATTGTGCTCTTCGTACACAGCAAACCAATGCATTGCTGTGTAGTAACTAGTGTGCATTAAAAGCAACCCCCATGGCTATAATTTCAGAAAAGCTTAGCATTAGCAATTCACTGCAATGAAAGGCATGTCCAAAATGAAAAGCAGAAGTGCTGCGCGTGGCTGTAGTAGGGGAACAAGCAGGTGCAGCAGGAGTATCTTCCACCGGATACCACTACAACAGTGATCTCCCAGTGCTGTGAAGGTTAATATAAGCAATTTCAGCTTGTCAAGGGACCACCTTTTTGACCCCCATGCTCCATTCATAGAAACCATACTATTATTGGTTTCCATAATAAAAAATGCTCTATGAATGGAGGACTGGAGGATAAATAAAGGGCCACCTTTCATTGGAACAGAGAGCCAGAAAGGGCAGGCATAGTTGATTCTTCACAAGTGCCTGTCAAGAGCCCCCTCTGCACCAGATGGTCACTAGGGAATAGCAGGGGCAGAACACTGAGGATTTCAGGAAAACACAGCAGTAACCAGTACACGGAGGACTCATTTCATTCATAGTATGTACTGTCCCTGGTACTTGGTTTTTTTATTCTATAAACTTTTTGCATATTTTTAGGACAGTGTCTTAGTAATAAATTAGTATTGGTTTTAATTAATTTATTTTTGCATTTTCTAATCTAGGAAAAGAAAATGCATACAGTATAGTTTTCTACATAAAATTCAATGAAGATTAAATGAACCCCTTCTAAGTCCATGTTTCATAATATAAAGTAAATGTTTTGACTTTAAGCAAACTGTAATCTTTTTCTGCTTGAAAGTTCCAGAATCTTCCTTCTATACAATACCTTAATCACCTAACAAACACAGTATCTGCTGAATTATGTCTGCAAATGGGAACATGACCTACAGTTAACTATAGAGCAAGCTCATTGGGGCCAGACCTGGGCCACCATGAAACCATGTTCCTGCAAAGCATCTGCTTTTGAAATGAATTACAAAGTGCTGCTTTGGTGATATACAGTTCCAACTAGATTTGTGCATGTCTTCCCAGACAGTTCTGCACATTGTTTTCATGGTTGCCCTGATACTGGTTCCTTTATTCCTATCCGGTGGCTCTGTGGAAGTGTATCATATCTTACATGCTCTTTTTTATCCAGCACTTTCAATAAATCCATGTGAAGCTCTCCTCAACTGATAGCCCGAGGGGATTTCTAATTCTAAATTTGTTTTCAGACCTACTTCGTCACAACTGCAAAACAAGTTACAGTATATAGAAATCCTGGTTATTGCAAAATATCCCTATATCAGAGGCTAAATCCCAAGTCCAATGGAACATGATTAATGAGAAATTGACAGCTTGGCTCCAGTGTACCATATCCAAATTCCATCAAGTCTGGGGCCCTTCGATCTTGACCTATCTTCTGCAATATTTTGGTCACTGTCTCCTAGTGCTGTGATGGGTTATGTCCCTATGCCATCGCACACACACGGACCTTAGGACCGCTTGACCGACTCCTCCCCCTTTAATTCTACCTCTCTCTGCTTCCTCCTCTTTCCTTTATTCTCTTCTAATTGACACCCACCTGAGGCCTGTAGTGTTGTCATATGCTTTTTATTGCTACTTTATGTCTTTATCTGATGTTTGTACAATACTTTTATGGGGATGCAGTATATGTACTGCTTTTTTTTTTTAATGTAATAAAAATATGGAACAAGAAATTAGCAGAAACAAAGAAACAGTATAGTATGCTATGTTCAAAAATGTGAACATCTTTTGAATATATTTTCGATGAAAAAGTCTTAATGCAATGGTAACAGATTTGCAAATATACATTCTACTCTTGTCTTTTTAAAATTATAAACTGACCATTACACTGATGTATATGACTTTTCAAATTATTACTTCATAAACAGTGTTTTTTTTAATATATTCCAGCCTACAGAATTTGGTGTTACCAGATCATCAAATAAAGAATATCTATGGAAGCTTTTCACAAAGTAAGGCAAACATTTCACAAAGCGGCAACTTTTTCCCCCCAAAGTTAAATACCTTTAAAAGAATGAGTGAACCTTAATGTTAACTATTATTTCTAAAAATTTGAAATGGAAATAATTAGATCTTTCACCTGTCAAATATAAAATAATGAATCAAGGAAAAGAAATGCAATTTAAAAGGCCAGGTCATGAAATAAGAACATCATGTTCAATTTAAGATACACTAAAATGACATTTTAATGAATATTTTTTCAAAGACTTTTAGAATTCATCCATATTGTCAATTAAATTTATTTTATGCTTGACTGTTAACAGGAGTATTAAAGTGATGGTTGGATGAGAACAGCCAGGATGACACCGACCTTGTTATAATGCTAATTGGATCATCTATGTGATTTTAAGGCTATGTGATATTTTTAATAAGTTCTGATTTTCTGTGTCTAAATTTCTAAAAAACATTTACATTTTCTTCTTAATCCTTTACAATTTAGATCAGATATATAAAGGGAATCTTGATGTCTTTAATTGCTTCAATGGGGGCTATTTCTAGTTTTCTGGTATTGTGATAGTTTGATGCATGTATGAACCCTGATGTTTTAGCTGCCTATCACATTTCTTCAAGCCATAAAATGCCAGAATAGTACAAACACCAGCAAAATGATCCCCTTTTGGAATGTATACTGCCAAGTTTTGTCATAAAAGGCATGATGAGTATTTTTAAGATCTAACTTTTTGACACAAATGTTTGGAAAATGAAGAACGTTAATGAAATTTGTTTTTTTTTTCTCACACACAACATGGGTATACTTACAATTATACAGCAAAACAGATTCTTCTATTCCTCTGAGCATGGGGATACCACAACTGCCAAGAGAGGTCCAAAATGTAAGGAGTAACTTTCAAGGGGCATAAATTATGCATCTGATTTCCTGATTACCAATCACAGAGGCTTTTAAGTGCCATGTCAGTAAAGATCATATTTTAGAAAGTAGACATCCCAAAGTATTTGATGAGTAATTTAATATTTTATTTTTTGCCACATTTTTCAAAAATGAAGAAAGAAAATATTAATGTTGTTGGTTTTTTTTCACAAAGTTGTCATTTTAATAGTATATATTTCACATACAGCATGAACATACTTAAAATTAAGATGGAAAAACTACATTTGTGAGACCTTTTCCAAGGATCACCTTCAGGCTTTCAAGTGACCCAAATTATGCATCGGATTTTCTGACTTCATATCATGTTTTTAGGGGCCCCAAAGTGCCAGGACAGTAGAAACACTCTCAATATTACCCCATTGTGGAAAGCAAACAACTTAAGATATTTGCTAAGAAGTCTGACTCTTTTTGCAGCACACTCATTATCTTCTTAATGTGGCCCTTAATTATTATTCTATACATGTTCATAACCTGAATCAGACTGTGAGGTCTTGCCACTGCTCTCATCAGACATTCTAAGAGCCTTCTCATTACTGTACATTTTTTTGGAAAGTATGTGAGCATAGAAAAAACCCTGGCACTAGCTGTGATCAATATACTGGAAATACTGGTGTGGGCTGGAAACATTGGTTCAGGCTGTGAATGCAAATTGGAAGGGTTCCAGGTTGTAGACAGAAGGCACAAGTCACTTTGTAGATGCTTAAAGAGCTTGTTTGTCATCATAAACTCTAAGGAGAGAGTAATAGGGCGTAGAACCCCCAAAATATATGGCACACTCAGTAATTCTATCTATAGTCACCACAGACTGACACCAGACAGGTTTATAATCAAGAAAAAAAGCAGAATGTATTATTTTACTAAAAAAAAGACTCTAAAAGTGATTGTAAATGTATTTTTTTTAAATAACTATCATGTCATACATAGCTGCTCTGTGCAGCCCCAATCCTCCTTTTCTGGGTCCCCTGGTGGCGCTCCTGGCTCCTCTTCTTCATCGGGTGCTCCCTCAGAGAGGTTCCTTCCATGGGGGGCACCCATGCGGGCATGCTCCCGATTCCTGCTGCTGCATCCATTGACAAAGACAGCAGGACTTGGCCCCATCCTCCGGCTCCCGTGTCACTGGACTTGATTGACAACAGCAGGAGCCAATGGCTCCTGCTGCTATCAATCTATCCAATGAGGACCCGAGACAGCACCTGGAGCTGCTGGGCTCGTCCTTGACACTGGAACGATTGGGTTCAGGTAAGTAAAATGGGGGCTCTGGGGGGCAGCTGTGGCACAGAAGGTTTTTCACCTTAATGCATAGAATGCATATGCATATGCAATTTATGCGTGAGAGTCCAGCAAGACTTTAATCAAGAAATCAATTTCAGAGTGTATTTGTTCACAGAAAAAAAACTAAAATTGTACAGACTCAATACACTCTATGTATGAGGCTTTAGTGGAGTTTTAGTGGTGATTTGGTGCACTAAACTGTACCACACAAGTATGCAGTGATATGCTGTAAACAAAGGGAAGCTGCTGAGCTGATCCTGAAAAAAATACCTAGCAAAAGTATAATAAAATATACTTACCTAAAAAAATGAAGCCTGGCGCTTCTCCTGAGCTCCGTGGACATCCTCCATCAATCTCCTTCCATCCGAGCTCTAGATGCCCTGGTGAGACCCATCCACCTCCTGGTACCCATCTCCACACTCCCTCCTACAGCCCAGGCCGTAAATTGAGCGGCGGCGAGGCCTACTCCCACGGCGGCGCTAGGCCTTAAAATCATCCAGGCCTCCCGGCCTTCTCGCGGCTCTCAGCCACCCGTTTGACAGGCCATCCACTCTAGCCACAGACTAATCCACCTACCTGACACCCAGGGACCTCACCTCTGGCCTCTCCCTGGCACACGGACCTTCCAGGAGCTCTCCCCGGACCGAAGGGAAAATCTAGTCCCCGGCTTCAATTGCGGCCTTGCACGGCAGCCATCTTGGGACTCCCAATCGCTCCCTCCTTCACAACAGAAGGTGTCCTGAGGGGGGTTCTGTCTGCAACCCACCACAGCCCCTGACACACTGAATCCTCCCCCCCATGGTGAGCTGGGAGGTGGGTTTAAGACTGTAAAATCCTTTCCGAATCAGGACTCTGAGGCCTATCAACAGCGGCCATATTGGCACACCCAGCACAGTGGCCATATTACTACTCCTAACTACAAAGCCTACATCATCAGCAGCTACCTGGATACATTTCTTTGCTTTCAGACTCTTTTTTAAAGTACACTGAGGAAGGAAACATAGCCTGATCCTCATACTAATCAATAACCTGAGGGGGGGAAAGAAAAAAAAAAAAAAGGATATATATATATAATTTTTTTTTTCTTAACATTATTCGCAGTGATCATTTGATGCAATTTTACAGACCACCTATACCCTCACGGGCCCTTATTAAGGAGCCGCAATTTTACTACCTTTGAGACGCTACCATACATTCTCCCCCCTCTCTATATTGCGAAGGCTGCCTAAAACAGGGGCCTTTACAGAGGGGGTCTTTTATTGTGTATTAAAGAGACGCCGCAAAGCACGGCTCAGCACCGAAAAAGAATGGCAGCTTAACTGCACGGATCCCGCATAGAGAGGACAACATTCACTACCCACATGGAGATATTATCAATTGAAATGGGTAAGGGAGATAGGAGCGGTTCAGCAACAAGATCCCGGTCCCCCCGGGATGGAGATCTGCCACTCAGCCATACACCCCCAGCACTATTCAGATCACAGAGGAAAGACACACAGGCCAACTCCCAGGCCTCCGCTATGTCTCCCCTACGACACACAGCGCGATCTGCCAGCTACAGCCCAGAGAGAGACAGAGAAAGCCGCAATCTTAACAGCCATCAGGCACCGTACACTAACAACGCTGCAACACCACTATGCCTCAATGATATGCAAACTATTGCTGCAGACATTAAAAATACGCTCGCAGCAGCCATCACTGATCTTCGGCTTGATGTTCAGGCAATGAACGACCGCATTGAAAGAATAGAAACGACAACGGCCAGACAGGGATCCGCCATTTCACAGATACAACAAATATCTGACCAACCTCACCGTCTAGAGGTAGGGCCCCCCTGGCCCTAGAACAACGACTTGGCGAGGATAGAGGGAATGGGTAAAGTTAACTATTATAGAGGTACACCCATCACTTACAACAGGAGAGATACGCCCTAGGCACGTCAATTCGACGGTAAGAAAAAGCCACGACTCGGCACGAAA
>BLSH010500277.1:1523574-1534283 GCA_018402905.1 Glandirana rugosa | reverse complement strand
GGCCCCTCAGGTATAGTATGGATTTAAACAGCAACCCCACAGCAAAGTCAACAAAAAACAGGCACAGGGGTCCTCCCAAAAACAAAACCAGACCCCAAAGCACCCTCCCCATGTTGAGGACATGTGACCTGGTAAGATTCAGAGGGGCGCACTCACCCGTCCCCACCCCCCCTGCCATGCCAGGGCTGCATGCTCGGATAAGGGTTTGGTTTGGATTTTGGGGGGACACCAACACCATTTTTTAACAATTTGGAGTGGGGTTCCCCTTAAAATCCATACCAGACCCGAAGTGCCTGGTATAGATTGGGGAGACCCCCAACGCAATGCTTTTTCAGTGATCTTTATCTATATTGCAGGGAACCAGCAATACATTCCAGCCATGACCGATTTTAAATGACAATTTTTCCTTTACAAATGTCATTTTGCGGTGCCACTGTTCTAAACATCACAGAGATCCATACTAAGGGGACCCCCCAAGTACGATATTTAAGCACTTGCCGCCTGCCCGCCGCAGCGTGACGGCGGCAAAGTGGTTCGTTAACGCAAACCGCCCTCACCTGACGGCAGCTGGGAGGACTAGTATTGTGAGCGCGTGCGTGCTGCCGGAGGCACTCTCGCATGCTCACTGTGTTCTGGGGGGGTCAGGGAGCGGGTAGGGCGGACTCGATCGCCACTGGCTACCCGCGATGGCCCCTCTGCAGTGAAAGAACGGAGGTCCGTGTATGTAAACATGGATCTCCTTTCGGACAGAGGGGGAAGGGCGGTGATCACAGGCTTCCTGTATATGGAAGCCGTGATCACTTCCCTCCCCCTGGCAGCCCAGCCCCCATACAGTTAGAACTCCCCATAGGGAACACAGTTAACGCTCTCCAGGTTAACCCCTTCACTGCCAATGGCATTTCTACAGTAAGCAGTGCATTTGTAGACCACTGATCGCTGTATAAATGCCAATGGTCCAAAAAAAAATGTCTAAATGGTCCGACATGTCTGCCGCAATATTGCAGTGCCGCTAAAAATCACAGATCGCTGCCATTACTAGTAAAAAAATTAAAAAATACAACTCCAGAAATTAATTTGCATTATCCCTAAACACAGCAACATTTGCACAAACAAAACAATAAACGCAGATTGCAATATTTTTTTTTAACAAAGATAGGAGGAAGAATATAAATTGGCCAAAAACAAGTAAATAAAATGATTTTTATTTTTTTACAATTGGATTTGTATTTTGGCAAAAACGAAGAAAAACTGGTTATTTTGAAAAATAGTCGCTGTTTTTTTATTTAGAGCGGCCATCACAAATGACGCAGAGGAGATCAAATATCACCAAAAGAAAACTCTATTTGCGGGTAAAAAAGGACGCAAATTTTGTTTGGGTACAACAACACACGACCGCGCAATTGTCAGTTAAAGCAACGCAGTGCCAAATCGCAAAAAGTGCTCAGGTCCTAAAGCGTGAATTCCTTCCGGGGCTGAAGTGGTTAAAGGAATATTTTTTTTTCACTTTAACCATTATTAAAACCACTGCCCCTGAAAAAAAAATATTAGAAACTTTTTTTATCTATTCAGACATGTCCCCTGGGGCTAAAGCTGTTAAAATTAGAGAGAGGGGTGGTAATGTTATTTTTTTTTTTTATGGCAATGAACTTGCATACAACCACAAGTTCAACCCCAGCCAATATCAACACGTAACCTGAGAGGCATCTTCACAGGCAAATAGAGCTTGCATGTGTGCTATTTTACTCGAGTCTGTGAGAGTTGAAGTTGTAATTGCCTTTAATTGGGAGTTATTTTAAGGCACTGCTGGAGTAGATTTGGGAGGTATAGTAAATCAGGGCCATAGTGACAATGTACTTTGAGATTCTACTTTCACTAGCAGCTGAAAACAACAGTTAGCAACTATGTCACATTTCCAACTTTGGCACAGCTCCAATCAACCAAAACAGTTTACTGCACATAAACAGCCAAAAGAAAGCTGAGAACTACAAAACAATTGCAATTAAAGTGGTACTAAACCCAAAACAGTAAAATCAGTTTGTATATGCAGTAAAACATGCTTGTTATACTCACTGTGAAACCTAAAGGGTTAAACCTCTGCATTGTGTATAAAGGCTGTGTGATCTTGTCTCTCTGAACCTCCTCTTCTTCTACTGACTCCAGACCATTTTCAGATAGAACAGAGAATTAGGAGACAGGCTGCACATACTCAATTTGGTTTGTATTGCTAGAGAGTTTGTATTTTCTTGGGAGAGTGCATGTGATCAGCCCAGGATCAGCACTGTCCAGACAGAGGGTTAGAGGGAAATGAAAACTCCCCCTACAAGCTTTACCAGTCAGTGTCACAAGTCACAAGACTGCTATATACTGGTGATGAGAAAAGGTATTTAGCAGTTTATATTTACTAAAACTATTGCATTTCCATGTTCTGTGTACTGTGTGAGACCAGATATAGTAAATGCAGGCTCCTGGGTTTACTAACACTTTAACGTTATTGGGTCATTTATAAGAGCACAATCACTACTAAAAATATTGGTCAACACACATTGCTTATCAAACCACAAATCAGTCAGTAATTTCCAATAAAACTAATAAACAATGATTTGGAGGTAGAGCAAAAATAGACTTTTCCTGGCTCTAAGGAACAACATTAAAGGTGTATGTCAGAAAAAAATTAAAAAAGCAAATATATGTGGTACTTCTCTGAAAGTCAAACACACATTTCCCCATGTTTTATCCCTTTAAAGTTCTTGCAAGTAAAGCAAATACCGGTTGATCTTTCAGAAATGCACTCAGTAGTCCTGTTGTGGGCTGAAAAGACACAGTGTTTTGAAGTACATATTGATTTCAGCCCTGCCGAATTATCTGTTGCTAAACTCCTCAAACTCTCTTTATACAGTCAGGTACATAAATATTGGGACATCGACACAATTCTAATCTTTTTGGCTCTATACACCACCACAATGCATTTGAAATGAAACTAACAAGATGTGCTTTAACTGCAGACTTTCAGCTTAAATCTGAGGGTATTTACATCCAAATCAGGTGAACGGTGTAGGATTTACAACAGTTTGTATATGTGCCTCCCACTTTTTAAGGGACCAAAAGTAATGGGAAAGATTAACAATCATAAATCAAACTTTCACTTTTTAATACTTGGTTGCAAATCCTTCGCAGTCAATTACAGCCCGAAGTCTGGAACACATAGACATCACCAGATGCTGGGTTTCATCCCTGGTGATGCTCTGCCAGGCCTCTACTGCACCTGTCTTCAGTTCCTGCTTGTTCTTGGGGCATTTTCCCTTCAGTTTTGTCTTCAGCAAGTGAAATGCATGCTCAATCGGATTCAGGTCAGGTGATTGACTTGGCCATTGCAAAACATTTCACTTCTTTCCCTTAAAAAACTCTTTGGTTGCTTTTGCAGTATGCTTCGGGTCATTGTCCATCTGCACTGTGAAGCGCCGTCCAATGAGTTCTGAAGCATTTGGCTGAATATGAGCAGATAATATTGCCCGAAACACTTCAGAATTCATCCTGCTGCTTTTGTCAGCAGTCACATTATCAATAAATACAAGAGAACCAGTTCCATTGGCAGCCATACATTCCCATGCCATGACACTACCACCACCATGCTTCACTGATGAGGTGGTATGCTTTGGATCATGAGCAGTTCCTTTCCTTCTCCATACTCTTCTCTTCCCATCACTCTGGTACAAGTTGATCTTGGTCTCATCTGTACATAGGATGTTGTTCCAGAACTGTGAAGGCTTTTTTAGATGTTGTTTGGCAAACTCTAATCTGGCCTTCCTGTTTTTGAGGCTCACCAATGGTTTACATCTTGTGGTGAACCCTCTGTATTCACTGTGGTGAAGTCTTCTCTTGATTGTGGACTTTGACACACATACACCTACCTCCTGGAGAGTGTTATTGATCTGGCCAACTGTTGTGAAGGGTGTTTTCTTCACCAGGGAAAGAATTCTTCGGCCATCCACCACAGTTGTTTTCCGTGGTGTTGCTGAGCTCACTGGTGCATTCTTTCTTTTTAAGGATGTTCCAAACAGTTGATTTGGCCACACCTAATGTTTTTGCTATCTCTCTGATGTTTTTTTTTCAGCCTAATTATGGCTTGCTTCACTGATAGTGACAGCTCTTTGGATCTCATATTGAGAGTTTCAGCAACAGATTCCAAATGCAAATAGCACACTTGAAATGAACTCAGGACCTTTTATCTGCTCCTTGTAAATGGGATAATGAGGGAAAAACACACACTGGCCATGGAACAGCTGAGCAGCCAATTGTCCCATTACTTTTGGTCCCTTAAAAAGTGGGAGGTGCATATACAAACTGTTGTAATTCCTACACTGTTCACCTGATTTGGATGTAAATACCTTCAAATTAAAGCTGAAAGTCTGCAGTTAAAGCACATCTTGTTTGTTTCATTTCAAACCCATTGTGGTGGTGTATAGAGCCAAAACGATTAGAATTGTGTCGATGTCCCAATATTTATGGAAATGACTGTATCCTATTCATCACAACATACATAGCTCCCAACTGTTCCTGATTTGAAACAACGTCCCCCTGTCCCTATTTCCTCCTCATTTGTCCCTCATTTTGATCTGATCTATATAGTTGTATATAAAATGCACTTTTTATCTTTCAAAAAGTGTTTCCCAGTGCTAAACCTTTCACCCAATTTCCTAATTGCTGCATTTGTAAATTTCAAAGATGAGCATAAAGGAATAGTAGTGGTAAATAAAAAGCACTTGTGGGTTTAACTAATCTTTTTTTGTATAATTCTCCTTTAAGGGGGCATGGTGGGGGGGTGTCCTATGCCTACATACTTTTGCTAATAGGTGTCCCTCGTTCCCATCTAAAAAAGTTGTGAGGCATGCAACATAGACACTACTTATTTTGCAGTCCAAGATTAGAACGTAGAAGACTTATTTGATTTCTTAAGAGAACACAAGAAGTGTTCACAGGACAGGAAACAGCTCTGAAATTCTGACATAATCAACAGGTATTTGTTTGCACTTATCAAACGGATATAACAAAAAATTTCAAATGTGTATTTACAGACTAAAAAGCGGTACATAAGAAAAGTTTAGTGTTAGGGATTACATTACATATACTTTTAAATAATATATATATACACACACGGTATCTCGCAAAAGTGAGTACACCCCTCACATTTTTGTAAATATTTTATCATGTCTTTTCATGAGACAACACTGAAAAAATTACACTTTGCTACAATGTAAAGTAGTGAGTGTACAGCTTGTATAACAGTGTAAATTTGCTGTCCCCTCAAAATAACTCAACACACAGCCATTAATGTCTAAACCGCCAGCAACAAAAGTGAGTACACCTCTAAGTGAAAATGTCCAAATTGGGCCCAATTATCCATTTTCCCTCCACGGTGTCATGTGACTCATTAGTGTTACAAGGTCTCAGGTGTGAATGGGGAGCAGGTGTGTTAACTTTGGTGTTATCGCTCTCACTCTCTCATATTGGTCACTGGAAGTTCAACATGGCACCTCATGGCAAAGAACTCTCTGAGGATCTGAAAAAAGAAGTGTTGCCATACATAAAGATGGCCTAGGCAATAAGAAGATTGCCGAGACCCTGGAACTGAGCTGCAGCACGGTGGCCAAGACCATACAGTGGTTTAACAGGACAAGTTCCACTCAGAAGAGGTTGTGTCATGGTTGACCAAAGCAGTTGAGTGCTCAGCATCATATCCAGAGGTTGTCTTTGGGAAATAGAAATATGAGTGCTGCAGGCATTGCTGCAGAGGTTGAAGGGGGGGGGGGGGTCAGCGTGTCAGTTCTTAGACCATAGGCCAATCACTGCATCAACTTGGTCTGCATGGCTATCATCCCAGAAAGAAGCCTCTTCTAAAGATGATGAACAAGAAAGACCGCAAACAGTTTGTTGAAGACAAGCAGACTAAGGACATGGATTACTAACCATGTCCTGTGGTCGGATGAGACCAAGATAAACTTATTTGGTTTAGATGGTGTAAAGCATGTGTGGCGGCATCCAGGTAAGGACTACAAAGACAAGTGTCTTGCCTACAGTCAAGCATGGTGATGGGTGTGTCATGGTCTGGGGCTGCATGAATGCTGCCAGCACTGGGGAGCTACAGTTAATTGAGGGAACTATGAATGTCAACATGTACTTTGACATACTGAAGCAGAGCATGATTTTCTCCCTACAGAGACTGGGCTGCAGGGCAGTATTCCAACATGATAACGACCCCAAACACACCTCCAAGATGATCACTGCCTTGTTAAAGAAGCTGAGGGTAAAGGGGGTGGACTGGCCAAGCATGTCTCCAGACCTAAACTCTATTGAGCACCTGTGGGGCATCCTCAAACGTAAGGTGGAGGAGCGCAAGGTCTCTAACATCCACCAGCTCTGTGATGTCATCATGGAGGAGTGGAAGAGGACTCCAGTGGCAACCTGTGAAGCTCTGGTGAACTCCATGCCCAAGAGGGTTAAGGTAGTGCTGGAAAATAATGGTGGCCACACAACATATTGACACTTTGTCCCAATGCCCAATTTGGACATTTTCACTTAGGGGTGTACTCACTTTTGTTGCCAGCGGTTTAGACATTAATGGCTATGTGTTGTGTTATTTTGAGGGGACATCAAAGTTTCATTGCTATACAAGCTGTACACTCCCTACTTTGCATTGTAGCAAAGTGTAATTTCTTCAGTGTTGCCACATGAAAAGATATAATAAAATATTTACAAAAATGTGAGGGGTGTACTCACTTTTGTGAGATACTGTATATATAAATTTATATATATAGTTATGGGTGAAAAACTTAGGCTTCAGTTTTACCAAATTTAGAAATATATTTTAACAATGTACAGTATCTCACAAACACTGGCCTTTTTCACAAGAGAAGCATGAACAGTATACAATTACCTTTTACTTCAGATGTAGCTGGAGGTGCACATTTAATTAACATCCTTTTTCATGTATACTCAGATTGCTTCTGGTATTTTAAATGGTAATAGTGTTATCAGATGCTTGCATTGGTTCCTATTCAGTACTACATCGACTGACAAATTAAATGTCAGAGAGCAGTGATGTATGACATTGCTTTTGTTAATTCAAAGATAATCATGCAAACACATTAGAAGTGGGTAAAGGCAAAGTGTTAAAGCAGACCTAAAGTCCCCCTTTCAAAAAACGTAAGCAGGCAGGCTCTTAATTGCAGAAGAGACATTCAATGTTTTGTCTGCAATAAAATAAACCTACCTGCCTGCTCGTAGTCTTCTTTGGAATGCCCATTGAGAAGAGCAAGCACAGTTCAGTTAATACTCCAGCACAGTGCCTGTGTGCCAGGAAGACTGCACTCCTGTGAATGACCGCAACCTGGCACCCAGAAGAAGTTGGGTAAAAGAAAGATGCCAACAAGAGATGTTGGACTATTCAAGGGGAAGTATGTATGGAGTTGGCAAGATGAGTTTCCCTGAAATGTAGTGAGTTGAGAATTAAACCCTTGGAACATTTTACCTAAATAAACTGTGTGTGTCTGTGTGCGCGTGCGTGTTGGTGTGCGTATAGAATTTGTTACATAATGTGATATTAAACATTAAATATAATATTTCTGTATATCATACTCATAGGCTCTAATTTAGTAAAAGGAAATGCAGAAGAGCAGCAAAAATTCACTATGTAGACAATGGCACACTTGTAATATGGGTTCACATAAATGTCACACACCTAGAGAATGCATTCAGTTTAGGTGTATGTTTGGGGAAAAACAAAACAAAAACAAAATATTCAGTAGATCTGCAATACATACATAAGAAAATACCCGTGGATCCTGCCAGTAATTCAGCAAGCTTTTAACATCCTGTAATGAGCTGCCTTTGCTGCACTGAAGTCACACAATCACTGCTCTCCACCATGCTTCAGTTTTCCCTATTGGGCTACAGAATACGTCCACCCTATTTCCAGGGATGGGACAAGGAGGACAATGCGGGCACGTGTTCCGGGCGCTGTGTTGAGGGAGGGCACAGTGGTGAATTGGTCACGTGTGCTGCTCTTACTGACCAGGAGTGACTGCAGCGTCACTGCTGCCAGATAGAGCAGTGGCTAGCTTCTGATGATGAGAGTATTCATTTTTCTCCTCCCTATAGCCTGCAGTAGGTGGAAGAAGTCTGACCCTTAAGCCTCGTAGACCGAACGACCGTTGTATGCTAAATCGACCGTTAGTATGTGCGATTAGAACAGTCGACGTACGACGGTCGTACAACAGGAGTTGTATGAGCAGACTAGAAAACTTGGTAGTACCAACAAGCGGTCGTATGACCGTTGTATCGTGTGTACAGAGAAGTTGGTCCAACAAGATGTATTGTCCAAAACACGCATGCTCAGAAGTCAGCAACGGCTGGACGCTAATTACATGCTCCTGAACTTTCTCTTGATACGTTCATAACATGTCACTACGCTCGGCTTGGTCGTACGATTGTTTACTGCATGTCAGTACGCAAGATACAACAGCCAACATACTATTTGAGCCGTTCGGTCGTACGATCGCCAACCCGTGTGTACGAGGCATAAGACTGAGAACTCATCTCAGTCTCAGTGCAACAGCTGAGGCTGCTTGAAGCTTGTAGATCAAAAGAAGCTCATTTACTTTTTCGAACAACAAGCTTCAAGTTTTACGCAAACAGGCACAAATAAAAACCATGGGATTTTGGATGTTGAGCCTTTTGGATCTTCAAACTACAAAATCCTCAAGTGTGATAATAAAGTGTCCTGGAATCATATATATATTTCACCAAACATTCATATGCAAAACAATTGATTTTATATTTCTGAAATAGCCTAAGTTTTACAGATGTGTACTTCCAAAAGTAAAATCAAAATAGTCTAACAAATTTTACATCCATCTGTATATTACAAACCTGCAAATGTCTTTTTAGAAGCGATTACTTAATAATTCTATCAACAGTTTACTGCCGTGGTGTTCTGCTTTACAAGCAAACATAAATTACCTTCAGCCTGTTTTCTAATCTAGACACTCTTTTCAGACACGATAGCTGGACCCTGACCAGTTATTGCAGATAGGTCTAAAGCTCTGATTGGAATCCTAAATAAAAACAATAATAAAAAAGTACATAGACATAATTAAAAGAAGATCTTCACTTTGGTAAGTTTGTTAAAACCTGTTTACATGAAACATTATACCAAGGACAAAAAGTTTGCATCAATACTGGATCACCATAGTTCTAAATTAATAAAGTATAAAAGAAATATAAAATAAATATTCTGCCCCTGCATAAACACAGGGGATGGTCAAAACAAAAACCAAAAAATCCAATAGACGAAATAATCAGAAAATTCTGAAACCAACTTCTCTTAAATCCAGCGTTTATAAATATTTGCATATTTGTACTTGTGTAAGTATAATTTTGTAATTGTAATCTATGTAGCGCCTTTAGGTAAGTATGGTACGTTGATATGGTTGTATCACTCTGTAATTATGTTATGCCACTTTTTTTCAACTGCATGATGTAAAACGCAATGACATGAGCCAACTGTAAGCGTTTCAAGTTTAGATGAAGGAAACCGGGCTTGAGAGAAATACATCAAATGTGTGTGTGTGTGTATATATATATATACTGTATACATACAGTATCTCACAAAAGTGAGTACACCCCTCACATTTTTGTAAATATTTTATTATATCTTTTCATGTGACAACACTGAAGAAATGATACTTTGCTACAATGTAAAGTAGTGAGTGTACAGCTTGTATAACAGTGTAAATTTGCTGTCCCCTCAAAATAGCTCAGCACACAGCCATTAAGATCTAAATTGCTGGCAACAAAAGTGAATACACCCCTAAGTGAAAATGTCCAAATTGGGCCCAATTAGCCATTTTCCAAGTCATGTGACTCGTTAGTGTTACAAGGTCTCAGGTGTGAATGGGGAACAGGTGTGTTAAATTTGGTGCTATCACTCTCACTCTCTCATACTGGTCACTGGAAGTTCAAAATGGCACCTCATGGCAAAGAACTCTCTGAGGATCTGAAAAAAAAAGAACTGTTGCTCTATAGAGTTGATTGAACCTCTGGAAGTTCGGGTTCAGCAGGTTCGGCCGAACTTCGGGAAAAAGTCCGGGTTCGGGACCGAACTTTATCCTGCAAAAGGAAGGAAAATGGGGGTAAGAGTCGGACAAGTGCCCTACAAAGAAATGGGGATAGGGAAATAACTTAAAATAATTTTTAAGCTAAAATCACATAAAAATCAAAAATGGAGGTGGATGTGGAGTTGGAGGTTGAGGGGTCAGTGGAAATGGTGGTGGAGGAGGAGGAGGTAGCCAACACAGTTTTTTTTATTTTTGTGCAAGAAATGCACCGCTGGCAGCAAATGTCGTTTTTGGATTTTTTTTAAACCAGCAATGTAGACATTTTTTTTATTTTTGTGCAAGAAATGCACCGCTGGCTGCAAATGTAGTTTTTAGAATATTTTTTTTTTAAACCAGCAATGTAGACATTTTTTTTATTTTTGTGCAAGAAATGCACCGCTGGCCACAAATGTAGTTTTTAGAATATTTTTTTTTTAAACCAGCAATGTAGACATTTTTTTTATTTTTGTGCAAGAAATGCACTGCTGACCACAAATGTAGTTTTTAGAATATATATATATATATATATATATATATTTTTTTTATAAGATTTTTGAT
>BLSH010500277.1:1498670-1514377 GCA_018402905.1 Glandirana rugosa | reverse complement strand
CATAGTTTCACGGAGGGGGTCACCATATGATGTGTGTCACTTCACTGCACACTTATCGATTTTAGGAGCACGGATTTGCACCTTATTTTCAGCACTTTGAAGCACTTATCACTTTAAGGAAGGATTTACCCATTGACTCACATATGTTTGGATTGCCATTTTTTGACACTTTATTTGTTGTTTTGGACTGTATGGGAGACTGATAACTTGAGCACAGCAGTCCCCAGATTATTTGATGTTTTCAGTCATTTGTCATTATTTATTATAAGATTTACATATGGATTATGCACTATTTTGTTTAAATGCAATTTTTGAGTTATTGGCACTTTGATACATTAGAGGGTTGGGCGCTGTTTTACAGCATAACATATTCTTAGCAGGTAACTCCTGAGTACAGCAGCCCCCTCTTTATTTATATTCACATAGATATATGTCATTTGCTTTTAGCACACTTTTTTAGTTTCTAAGATAAGGGCAGGCGCTGTTTTCTTATCACAATCCATGTCCTTAGTCTGCTTGTCTTCAGCAAACTGTTTGTGGGTTTTCTTGTGCATCATCTTTAGAAGAGGCTTCCTTCTGGGACAACAGCCATGCAAGATGATGCAGTGTGCAGGGTATGGTCTTAGCACTGACAGGCTGACCCCCCACCCCTTCAACCTCTGCAGCTGGCAGCACTCATACATCTATTTCCCAAAGACAACCTGTGGATATGACACTGACCAAGTGCACTCAACTTCTTTGGTCGACCATGGGGAGGACTGTTCTGAGTGGAACCTGTCCTGTTAAACTGCTGTATGGTCTTGGCCACTGTGCTGCAGCTCAGTTTCAGGACCTTGGCAATCTTCTTATAGCCTAGGTCATCTTTATGTAGAGCAACAATTCTTTTTTTACAGATTCTCTGAGAGTTCTTTGCCATGAGATGCCATGTTGAACTTCCAGTGACCAGTATGAGAGAGTGAGAGCGATAACACCAACACCAAATTTTGTTTCAATGTTTTTATTAGAATGAGCAGAAGAGTACATAGTTACATACGTGTTGAGAATATAATCTCCATCAGTTATACATGAAGGTACTGGTAACATAGTTTAATAATAGGTAAAATAAACCAAATGAAGCAAACCATCACCCTCAAATCATACACAAAGAAGGGCCCAACAGTGGGAGGCTAGAAGGACTAAAATTCCCCAAGGCATTCGTACTTAGCGGCTAGATGGACATGCCTCCTGACCACCCACTCACCCCAAATGGGTACTATCTGTGAACAGGTGGGGACACATCCTTCAGACACATTATCAGTCTTGGGTTGTCAACCTGGGCTAAGCAGAACTTTCAAGGGTGTATCTCTGCCTAAAACATCATCCGTAGACGACTTCCCCTAAGTCCATACCAACACAAAAAATTGGTGCAAGGTAGTGAGGGGGTAGACCTGCCTATTTATATATACAGGATAGTGAGATAAAGTGAGCCAGAGAACATACAGGAAAGGAAAGGGAAAGACCAAACAGTAAAGAGAGGGAAGAGAGAAAGAGGAGAGAGAAAGGTAGAAGGAAAAAAAAGACCTTTATGTGTACTGGACCAAAGCTCAAGAAGGGTTCATCTACTCCTTGAATTCTATCCAGCAGGCCCATCTTTTGTAGAATTTCTCTGGCCTGGTGGACCAGTTCTTCCATATCTGCTATTTTGTTAGTTTTTTCATCCACTCATCTATAGTAGGGGGCGTTGTATCTTTCTAATGCAGGGGGATAAACATCTTGGCTGCATTGATTAGGTGCAGTGTCAGTGACTTATGATATATCTTTTGTGGCAGGGAGGTATCGTGTAAAAGGTATTGAGCTGGGTTGAAGTTCAGTGTGTAGGTAGAAATCTTGGATATGAGATTATGAACTTCCTTCCGAAAGGGCTGAATCAGATGTGGAGGAGGGAGCCTACTTCTTTGTTGCATCGACAGCAAAGATGTGACACGTTAGGATAGAATTTGTGCAACCTTTCGGGGGTCCGATACCATTTTGAGTAAATTTTGAAGCCATTTTCTTGAGCCATTACGTTGATCGAGCCCTTGTGGATGTGTGTGAGTATGCTTTCCTAATCTTCTGTGGACAGGTTTAATGCTAGATCATTCTCCCATTGTTGACTTGGTTTGTTTTGTTTGGGGTCAGACTCAGAAAACAGATCTGAATATATTTCCGAGATGAGATGTCTCTGAGGTTCCGATCTACAACAGATCGCTTCAAAAGGGGTGTGTGTCCTGTGCCAGGCTATCTGTGGTTTGGTGGTTGTAATATAGTGCCTGATTTGCAAGTAGGTTAACCAAGACAGCTTTTGTGGTGGAGTTCGGGAGGAGAGGGCTATGAAAGTCAGAAAGGACCCATTTTCAAAAAAAATGTCCCCCCTCTCAGGCAGGTCTGAACCCACCTCTCTCGCGAATGAATCTGATAGGCCTGGTGGGAAGTCTGAGTTATGTATGAGGGGGGAGAGAGGGCCGGGGAGCGATGATATATTAAACTACTTGCAAGCGAACTCAAAGCATTTTAGGGTAGGGCCAATAAGCGGGTGGTCTATGATGTGTTGTGTGTAGTGATACGTTCTGATCCATGGTAGATTCTTTAATGGTGTCTTAGAAAAAGCGCCTTTGAGGGTAACCCAGGCTTTGGAATGTGTGTGTACATGCCAATCGACTATCCTAGTTAGACTACACGCCCAGTAAAACTACAAGTCCCATCATGCCTCTGCCTCTGGGTGTGATGCTTGTGGTTGTCAGAGTCTTGCTATGCCTCATGGGACTTGTAGTTCTGCAACATCTGCAGGTCTGCTAATTGCATATTCCTGCTCTAGATGCTTCCTATAGCCTGTAATGAGTGTCTGGATTCTGGATGAATGTATTTTGGACCATTCCTCCTTACAAAACATCTCCAGTTCAGTTAGGTTTGATGGTTGCCGAGCATGGACAGCCCACTTCAAATCACCCCACAGATGTTCAATGATATTCAGATCTGGAGACTGGGATGGCCATTCCAGAACATTGTACTTGTTCCTCTGCATAAATGCCAGAGTAGATTTTGAGCAGTGTTTTGGGTCGTTGTCTTGTTGAAATATCCAGTCCCAGCGTAACTTCAACTTTGTGACTGATTCCTCAACATTATTCTCAAGAATCTGCTGATATTGAGTGGAATCCATGC
The DNA here is from genome assembly GCA_018402905.1 of Glandirana rugosa. Taxonomy (NCBI): domain Eukaryota; kingdom Metazoa; phylum Chordata; class Amphibia; order Anura; family Ranidae; genus Glandirana; species Glandirana rugosa. The sequence continues at coordinate 1,511,200 of BLSH010500277.1, read as the reverse complement.
GACCCTCAACCTCAACCAGATTCCAATGTACTTGCACTGGCCACACAGCCCCACAGCATGATGGAACCTCCACCAAATTTTACTGTGGGTAGCAAGTGTTTTTCTTGGAATGCTGTTTTTTTGCTGCCATGCATAACGCCCCTTGTTATGACCAAATAACTCAATCTTTGTTTCATCAGTCCACAGAACCTTATTCCAAAATGAAGCTGGCTTGTCCAAATGTATGTTTGCATAGCCCAAGCGACTCCGTTTGTGGCGTGTGTGCAGAAAAGTCTTCTTTCGCATTACTCTCCCATACAGCTTCCCCCTGTGAAAAGTGTGCTGAATTGTTGAATGATGCACAGTGACACCATCTGCAGCATGTTGATGTTGTAGGTCTTTGGAAGTGGTCTGTGGGCTGTTTGTGATCGTTCTCACCATCCTTCGCCTTTGCCTTTCCAATATTTTATGTGGCCTGCCACTTCTGGCCTTAAAGAGAACTGTGCCTGTGGTCTTCCATTTCCTCACTATGTTCCTCACAGTGGACACTGACAGCTTATATCTCTGCGATAACTTTTTGTAGTCTTCCCCTAAACCATAATGTAGAACAATCTTTGTTTTCAGGTCATTTGAGAGTTGTTTTGAGGCTCCCATTTTGCCACTCTTCAGAGGAGAGTCAAAGAGAACAACAACTTGCAATTGGCCACCTTAAATACCTTTTCTCGTGATTGGATGCACCTGTCTATGATGTTCAAGGCTTAATGAGCTCACCTAACCAATTGTGTGTTCCAATTAATCAGTGCTAAGTAGTTACAGGTATTCAAATCAACAAAATGACAAGGGTGCCTACATTTATGCACCTCTCTAATTTTGTGCATATTGCACATTTTCTGTTAATCCAATAAACCTCATTTCACTACTGAACTATTACTGTGTCCTTCAGTTATTTGATAGATTGAAATTAAATTATTGATCCAAACACCCAAATATTTATAAATGACAATCATGGAAATTGTCAGGGGTTCCTAAACCTTTGCATACAACTGTATGTTTATGTTGTGGTATACCTCTCTACCACAGGGGAAGCCCTAGTCCTGTATAAGTTAACTATGGCCAGGCAATAGGCTACCTTGCTCAGATGGTAGCCTGGTCTCAAGTACAGAGAGTCAGAATGTCAGCTGAGCTGTTGTACTCTCCTAGAGAGAGAGCACAAACCTAGCATTAGGGGTGATTAGATAATACACCTTTACCATTAGAGTCACTAGTAATTTGCCTACCCCCATGTGTACAAACGTTCGACTATATAGGTGAGAGGAGGTCTCAATCTTAGGTGGACTGGGGTTAGGAAGAGATAGGTCCCACTTAAAGTTATATATTCACATGTCTTACTACTGTTAGGGGAAAAATGCGTATGAAGTCAGGGGAAAACGTTTGCCCTGTAAGTGATGAGCTTAACTTGCGTGACCAGAATCTGGTTGCCCCGACTTCGTGTTACTGCTTGAGACTGTATGCTTTCCCGTGCCTAAATCCAGTAAGAAAATTCAGCTACCATTATGTACCAGGTGGGTATCCTGCCAGGCTCCGCCAGACAACATGCTCATGGAGGCATTACTAGGGACCTAAGTGGATTTGATGGTGCCTAAGTTTTGGTTTGGATTGCTAGAAGCATTGCGAATCTGAATCCAAAATGCCTTTGCCTCAGGGGATCATAAGGGAACTGCGCATCTCCACCATTGTCATATAGCCTGGCAACATACCCTTTAAAACACAATCATAACTAAAACCATCCTTTAAGGATGAGAACCAAGCTCAGCTTTTTAAGGCCTAAACTCTATGGTGCTTTAAAACTCTATGGGTGCATAAGCTGTCTTATAGCTGAGAATGACATGAGGCTTGTTGGACACCTCAAGCAGCGAGAACCAGTTCTGTCCATGTCAGCATACCTGCAGCCAGGGGATATGTTTCTCCCTTTAGTCTATGAGTGTAATGCCTGTAGAACCAGGTTCTGTCTTGGCAATTATGCCAGCAAGAGTGCTGGCGATCCATGGAAGTCCCAAAACAAAGAAGTATCCCCGATGTGCTGGAGACAAGGCATACGAAGTCAGTGACTGGGTCAGCTCAGGCCCAAGCTCGCCATGTCTACAATATGAAAGGCAAGAATCAATCACCCCCAGCTGTATGTTATTCACTTCTCCTGGTTTGGTAAAATGCACAACAGTAAAATCAAACCTGTATCATGGAGGTCCAACGATAACTGTGAATTAACTGCTCCATGGGGCTCGGTGCTTGAGGGAGCCATTTCCTCAGCCATCCAGTCTGGCTTTGCGTTGTTGTGGAGGTTTTGATGGGCTTGTCTTCTGTGTCATCCCTGTGAGAGTGAATTGGGCTCTAGTCCCAGATGAGCATCTTGACCGACGTGCCCGGTGCTCCTGTGTGACCATAGATTCTGTCGCTGGCTGGCCTCTTTTGGTCGTAATGCAGCAGAATTCTGCTTGCCAATGAGGGACCTCTACACGCTGAATGCCCACGGTGTCACAAAAATGCTGCAGGTCTTCTGGTACTCGCAGTTGCCCCGACCTGCCCTGGATTAAGGCGGAAAGACAGAAGGGAAATTTCCATCTATAGTTAATTCCTTGTGCTCGCAGTACATCCAGTAGAGGGTGCAGGTCCCTGCGCTGTTGCAAAGTAATGGCGGACAGATCCTGATATATCTGAATGTTGGCGCCATCATGGGAGATTTGGATTCTGTTTCTAGCTTTCCTTAAAATCTCCTCCTTGAGTCTGTAGTCCACAAGGCAGCAAATAATATCACAATGAGGATCTGTATCCCTTCCCTTAGATCGTAATGCATGGTGTATGCACTCCATTATAATGGGAGTTGCGGGCGGCCTGTCCAGCAAGTTATTAAATATGGCGCACACTGTACGTAGAATGTTGTCAGATTCCACTGATTCGGGTACACTCCACACGCGGAGATTATGTCTCCTTCCTCTATTGTCGAGATCTTCAATGTGCCTTTGAACATCCCATAGGCGCAGTGTGTGGGAGTCCACTGTATCAGAGATGTGGCAGATAGCTATGTTTTGGGCGGCAGCATTGTTCTCTGCATCTTGTACTCTGCCTGCTAAGGCCTGAATGTCCTGTCACAGGTCCGTTATGGCGTGTGGATGTCGCTCAGGCTTGGCTGTCTAGTGGAGGGAGTAGCGTTTTCTCCTCTAGGAGACTCAGACTCTAGGAGACTCGGGGCAGTTGTGGGTGCAGTCCGAAGCAGCAGAGCCTGGCGTCTGTGACTGTCCTTGGTTTAAGGCCGCCATGTTGCTCACCTGCGTTCGGAAGAGTTCCTGGATGCTTTGACTTAGCCTGCTGCCCTGGTCTCTTGGAGAATGTGATCGTGTTGCGGAGGAGTTGAAGGATGTAATTCCCATGCTCAGATGTGGGTCGTGTAGCTGTAAACCCCTGATAAGCAGATAAAATGTCCTGTGATTGCGGGAGCTCTGTAGTTATGCAGCCATCTTCCAGCGCGCTCCAACCCCGCCCCCCCACCAACAACAAATTTAACACACCTGCTCCCCATTCACACCTGAGACCTAGTAGCACTAACCAGTCACATGACACCGGGGAGGGAAAATGGCTAATTGGGTCCAATTTGAACATTTTCACTTAGGGATGTACTCACTTTTGTTGCCAGCGGTTTAGACATTAATGGCTGTGTGTTTAGTTATTTTGAGGGGACAGCAAATTTACACTGTTATACAAGCTGTACACGCACTACTTTACATTGTAGCAAAGTATCATTGCTTCAGCTTTGACACATGAAAAGATATAATAAAATATTTACAAAAATGTGAGGGGTGTACTCACTTCTGTGAGATACTGTATATATATATATATAAATTGTAATATTTGGGGTTCAGAACTGCAGCTGCTTATAAAAAGTATACCATCTTCATTTCCAAAAACTAGGCAAACAAAACAGCTTACTTCAACAGGAAAGCAAAACAAAACAGACCATTATCCTTCAGTATACAAAATAAACAATAAAGATTTGATTCACTACCAGAGAAACTGTCCATTCACAGGGCTCCTGTGTGAAGGGTAAGCAAACCTGCATGAGCTCAGCAGTGTCTCAGTAACCAGGAGTACATAATTCTTCCTCTCATACCTGCTGACTGCTTCCTGGCCTTTTCAGCCCTCTGCTGCAGGTTACACTTACAGGACCAAAGTACCCGTAATCAGGGTTGGAGGCACTTTCCCATCCAAAATCTCTCAGACGTCCAAATTCTGCCTCCCATATAAGGACTTAATAATCTTGGGAAAGCTAGTAATCAGCTTTCCCTCTCTATCTCATCACTCCCAAACCCCTTACCCTGCCTGGTGAGAATCCCTGAGTACTTCAACTGAGCTAATCCCTCTTAAAGACATAAACCCAAATAATGGGGACACATATCTGACATCCAGGACCCATTCCTGGCACCCTGTACAACATATATATACACATAATATTTAGATTGTCATTACTAACCAGATGTGTTCTTTTCACTTACCTATGCATGTCCTGGGTTTTTCACTTTTTATTGAAGCCAAATACTGAAGCCAGACAACAAACAGTTTAAGAAGGAGGCCAGGGAACAGTACAACAGTACAACAATTAAGGTCGCAATAAGGCAGTACAAAAGGAACTGAAAAGCCCACCTCTAAAGTATTGTAAGATACAGTATTGCTTTATTAAAACAGTACCCATTCTCTCCTACAGCACAAAACCCAAAAACAATTCTAAAATTATCGCAGAGCATTTAAGACCTTTAATACCATCCCTTATACATATAGATCAAATGGGATTTGTGCCTTCTAGATAGGCAAAAGATCATACAATTAAGGCCTTGACCTTGATGCACTATGCTAAAAGGAGCAAAATTCCCCTTTGCCTCTTAGCAGTTGATGTGGAAAAAGCATTTGATCACTTAGGTTGGCCCTTTTTAACAGAAACTTTGTTCCAGATAGAGATTCCATCAAGTTTCTTGGTGAAAATACTAGCGCTATATCAAACCCTAACTGCTAGGGTAAGAGTCAATGGGTTGTTATCAAATCAAATAATTATAGGAAATGGAACTAGACAGGGGTGTCCTCTTTCATCTATTCTGTATATTTTGGCAATGGAGCCAATGCTATTAGAAAGAACCCCTCGATACAAGGCATCAAGATAGGTAATTTGGAATGTAAAATGTGCCTCTTTGCAGACAACCTATTGTTGCTTGTTTCAAACCCCTGTTCATATTGCTTTCCCAGCATTGTTGAAAGAATTACATTACTTCTCTATGGTCAGTAACTTTAAGGTGAATATACACTGCTCAAAAAAATAAAGGAACACATTGAATACACATCGAATCTCAATGGGGAAAATATCTTGCTGAATATCTATACTGATATGGACTGGGTAATGTGTTAGGAATTAAAGGATGCCACAGGGCTGAATTCAAAGACACCCCAAAAATCAAAGGGAAAAAATAATGCAGCAGGCTAGATTATTTTGATGAAATTTCATTGCAGCAACTCAAAATGGTACTCACTAGTTTGTATAGATCCCAAGTGCTTGTGTGCATGCCTGACAATGTCGGCATGCTCCTAATGAGACGATGAATGATGTCCTGTGGTATTTCTTCCCAGATCTGGACCAGGTCATCACCGGGCTCCTGAACAGACTGAGGTGAAACCTGGCGGCGTTGGATGGACCGAAACATAATGTCCCAGAGATGTTATATTGGACTTAAGTCAGACGAGCATGGGGGCCATTCAATGGTATCAATTCCTTCATCTTCCAGGAACTGCCTGCATACTCTCACCACATGAGGCCTGGCATTGTCTTGCACCAGGAGGAACCCAGGACAGACTGCACCAGCAAAGGGTCTGACAATGGGTCCAAGGATTTCATCCCAATACCTAATGGCAATCAGGGTTCCATTGTCTAGCCTGTAGAGGTCTGTGTGCCCCTCCATAGATATGCCTCCCCAGACCATCACTGCCCCACCACCAAACTGGTCATGCTGAATGATTTTACAGGTAGCATAATGTTCTCCACGGCTTTTCCAGACCCTTTCACATATGTCACATGTGCTCAGGGGGAACCTGCTCTCATCTGTGAAAAGCACATGGAGCCAGTGGTGGACCTGCCAATTCTGGTGTTCAGTGGCAAATACCAATCAAGCTCCAGGTAGTGAGCATAGGGCCCACTAAAGGATGTCCTCAGGCCACCCTCATGAAGTCTGTTTCTGATTGTTTGGTCAGAGACATTCACACCAGTGGCCTGCTGGAGGTCATTTTGTAGGGCTCTGGCAGTGCTCATCCTGTTCCTCCATGCAACAAGGGGCAAGAAACCGGTCCTGCTGATGAGTTAAGGACCTTCTATGGCACTGTACAGCTCTCCTGGAGTAATTGCCTGTCTCCTGGTATCTTCTCCATTGATGTGCCCTCCTGGAGGAGTTGCACTGGCTGTGCAACCTCTGTAGGTCAAGGTATTGCCTCATGCTACCAGTAGTGACACTGACATTAGCCAAATGCAAAACTAGTGAAAAACAGTCAGAAAAGATGAGTAGGGAAAAAATGACAGTGGCCTCCACCTGTAAAACTATTCCTGTTTTGGAGGTCGCCTCATTGTTGCCCATCTAGTGCACATGTTGTTAATTTCATTAACACCAAAGCAGCTGAAACTGATTAACAACCCCCTCTGCTACTTAACTCACCAGATCAATATCCCAGGAGTTTAATTGACTTGATGCTATACTCTGATTAAAAAGTGTTCCTTTAATTTTTTTGAGCAGTGTACATAAAATAGAGGCATTGGATGTATCCTTAATGGAAAGGGAGATAAACATCCTAAAGAAAGATTTCACATTTCGTTGGCAAGAGACAACCTTGAAACACTTAGGTGTCTATCTGAGTAAGGAGGAAGCTACCAGCTACTAATTGCTTTAATGCAACAGAAATTAAAACAAAGGTCAGGGGGCACATGCTTGGCTTCCAGTGATGGCGGACATGTGATAGAGGAGCTCTGGAACATCCCTGCGTTCATCCACCCCTGTACAGCTACACAGGCATCTTCAGGCTCCAGGGGTAAGCACAAAGTCCCCCTTCACTCATCGCATGCCACATGGTGAAGATTGGAGATCAAAATAAGGTCTACTGTTTGAGATCTGAGCCGCGGCCTGGCCCAGGCATGGAGCGCTTCCTAACTAGGCCTGAATCTCCGGGCTCGATTTCACAGGTCTAACTGGCCGAGCGGGGCCGCGGTGATGCAAACTGAAACTGTGACCAGCAGAGCCTCACCCCACCTCAGAGCTCCACATCCCAGGCTACATTAGACCCTGAGCTGCTGGAGGACAAGCTACAAGCTTTATTGCACAAGATAACCCACAATGTAGCCCAGGAAATTGGGAAACTATCGCAAGAGCTGAGGAGGAGCTGGATCAAATAGGAGAACGTACAGATGTCCTGGAGAGCAAATTTGATGATATGACACAATATATCCATGCGTTGGAGGAAGAAAATGCCTCCCTTAAACATGCAGTATCACAGCTCCAAATTCATCAAGAAGATATTGAAAACAGGGAAAGACATAAAAATCTACGGATCAGAGGTGTCTCCGAAAAAGTAAGTGCCAAAAACATCAGATCATATCTCCTGGGTTTGTTCAACGTCCTGGCTCCTGACATAGTGGACAATGATTGGTGCCTAGATAGGGCCCATAAGTCATTGGCCCCAAAGCCCCCTGCAGGGGTCAGGCCCGGAGACATTGTTGTTCGATTTCATTTCTATGAAAGGAAAGAGGCCCTGAAGCAAGCCACATGCAATAAATCCCACATTGAGCACAAAGGAGACAGGATCCAGATATATAGCGACCTTTCGCCCATCACTTTGGCAAAGAGACGCGCTCTGAGACATATAACTTCCCATCTACAAGCTCACAAGATCCCATATTATTGTGGATTCCCTTTTCGCCTTAGTGTCATGAAAGATGGTGTGCAGCATGTTCTGTGTGATCTTCAGGAAGGAGATGCCTTCTTAAAAAACCTAGGCCTTCCATCGTTGCCTGCTGAGGACCTCATGCTGCTGCCTTCTACACCAAGGGCTATGTCTACAGCATGCAGGATCTGGACCCCGGTCAGAGGCAGAGGAAGAAGACCCTCCTCATCTATACCTCAATGATCCCAATACAATAAATCACCAACCTGAATGCTTCTTGAACTCCTCTTGGCTCAAGTTTTTTATTCCCCATGGATGGATACATTCTAACCCATCTTGGGGCTCGGATGCCCCCGCCTATTCTGTTGGAGGCACCTTGACCTATAAAGACTCCTCATATCCCATGACGACTCCACTTCACCCATATTAAAGGTTGTTAAAGGTTACTAAAGGTTTGACTACCCCGTTCAGTTCAGTGAGGACCATTAACAGTTTTTCTCCTAGCGGTTCTTACCATGATGGAAGTGGTGATAGGGCTTACAGGATTCCCCCCCCCCCTCCATCGGATTTGGCCTGTGTCCTTCTATATCCCATGGCTACAGCCTGGGTCTCCTGAGCTTCTCAGGCATTAGACTTTGGTGTCTTTGGTTTTTTCTTGATTTTTGTTTCTCTTTTTTCCTGCCTGTTTTTTTTTCTGCCCGATATGGCCTTTATTATCTAAGCTTACAAAAAAATCTGCTGGACTTATACTTGGTACTATGCTGCCAAATATATGTACACACCACTGAGGATATCCCCCTTCATGTTATGTTATGGTTGCCTGATTATGCTGTTCTAATTTGGCTTTAACGATTGTTTCATATAAAGTTAAGTGCTTAAACTCCAAAGGTGGCTGGCACTTAAAGGGTTTAAGACCTCTGGGGCAGACATAATTCTAGTAAAGGAGATGCACTTTAGGTCTGGGGGATGATTTAAATTTGCGTCAAAGCAATTCCCCCTTTCCTATACAGCCTCCGACCCTTCTGTTAAGGCTGGGGTAGCGGTCTTGGTTAGGCACTCTTACCCTGTCAGGATCCATTCCTCCTACCTAGATCTTCATGGCTCCTACATAATATTAGATTGTGGTTATCTATCTACTTCTTTTTCACCGATATATATATATGTGCACCTAAAACAGCCCAGGTTAAGTTTCTCACTGAGGCCTTTGACAGGTTAAAACATTTTGCCCAGCCTTTTACAATTGAAGGTGGGGACTTTAATGTGGTTTTCTCCCCCACACGTGATAGACAATCACTATTTAAACTTAATCCACCACCCTAAACCAAAACTATTGCCACATCTTTCCAAAAATGAATCAGAACACACCACCTTTTTGATTCTTGGAGAATTAAATACCCCACAGGTAGGCAGTTTTCCTTTTACCCCCCCCCCCACAAGATGTTTTCAAGGCTGGACTACTTCTTCGTATCTGCTCCTCTCTGGTCTGACCATGCTTCACTATCCCTGGACCTGTCCTTGGCCAAGGCATACTCTAAAACATGCCAATGGCAACTCAATGAATTGTTGCTTAATCACATGGATACCAAAGAAAAACTCTCCAACGCCATTATTGAATTTTTTCAGCTTATTGTAGGTTCAATGTTGGGGGCCTCCACCCTGTGGGAGGCACATAAGGCCTTTTTTTCTATGGCAATGTATATCTGAGGGATCCAAACTAAAGAGGGATACAGCTGCCCAAAAGACCACTTTGTTGTCAAAACTGAAATCAGCAGAGAGGGCTCTTGTGCTTTCCCCCACAGTGGCTCGCCTCCGAGCTGTGACATCCCTACGTAACCAACTCAAATCCTTGGCCATGATGAGTATAGCTAAATCATTACTATGGGCAAAACAAAAATTCTATGATTTCTCCAACAAGCCTCATAAAATGCTAGTCTCCAAGCTTACCCCTCGCCCTTTCCACTTTTTACCTGATGTTATTAACCAGCCGGATGGAACTCCTACATATTGCCCTCAATCTATGATTAGAGTATTTGGAGAATTTTATAACAAGTTATACAATAGCTTAACTCCAACTCACCACCCCCTTTTAAACAGGAGGCCCTGGATGAGTTCCTGAAGGACATGCCCTTGCCCCAACTTTCCTCATCAGATTTCAATCAATTGAATGCTAATATAACATTGGAAGAGCTGACTGCTACAATCAAAGATTTACTTACACATAAATCCCCTGGCCCAGATGGCCTGCCCTACTCGTATTATAAATGCTTCACCTATATTCTAGCACCGCACCTACTGTCCCTCTATAATTCCTTCTTACAAGGAAAGACCCCCCATAAATCTTTCTTACACTCCTTTGTCACGGTCATACCAAAACCTGATAAGGACCCCTCTGTCCCTGACAATTACAGACCTATCTCACTAGGCTTCATGCACACAGGACTTTAAAAAAACATCCAAAAAACGTCAGTAGCTTATCAGGGATGTTTTCAGTTTTTGCCAGTGTTTTATTACCACCGTTTTTTCACGTTTTTTTTAGCGTTTTTAAAGGGCCAGTGTTTATTTATTTATTTATTTTTCAATTGATCTAAAACGTCCAAAAATGTTGGGGATTGACGTTTTTGAGAGTTTTTGGGCATTTTTGAGCACTTGAACATTTTTACAGCTGAAAAACGTCCAAAAGAACCCTCTGGTCTTGGGTTTTTTTACAGCTCAAAAACGTCACTGCTAAAAACAGTTGATAGCAGCCTATGTGTGCGTGAACACATAGGATAACATGATGGAGAGTCTGTTGACTGTAGAAAAAAAACGTCTGCAGCTGTAAACAGCTGCTGTAAAACAGTCAAAAAACGTCCTGTGTGCATGAGGCCTTAAACTCAGATTACAAACTCTGCACAAAAATCCTGGCTAACTGATTGTCCCAAATGCTCTGCAAGCTTATAGATAAGGATCAGGTAGGATTCGTTCCATCTAGGCACGCTGGGGACAATACCAGAAGGATCATCGATCTGGTTGATATGTTGAACAGAGTTAAAATGAGTAAACACAGTTGACTGACAATAAATAGCTTCAGCCAAACACTAACCATGAGTGAAAGAAAAGATGTCGTGTTATTATTCATATTCTCTGAAAAATGAAATAAAAAAAATGAAAAAAAATCATAAATTCTGCCAGGGTATGTAAACTTATGAGCACAACTGTATGGGAGGGCGCCACCCTCTAGTGGTGGACATAAGAAATAAAAAATAGAACCATGGCCATAAAGGCTATTTGTAGAACATTGTAATAAACATTACAACCAGAGCCACTGTGGGCAATGAGAACCCTAATGGGGGTATCATGGACAGTGCACAGAGTGGCCCCCAGAAACCAGGTATATGAGCAACAAAAGAACGAGAACTGGTAGCTTAGAGCGCACAGAAATTAAATAGAGAACAAAGTCCAACTATGGTGGTGTCATGGTGAAACCTAGGACTTAGAAACAGCGCCCACACAGATCAGCATACAAACGTACTAAAGAGGAGTGAGACGGAGAAACATAGCAGGGAGATGAGGAACCATAATGAAAACATCTGAATGAACATAGGGTGAAACCTGAAAAGGATAATTATGAGAACATGTGTAAATTGTAAAGCACAAAACAACCAGTGCTAAAAGACTGGTAAGGTAGTTGCCAGCATAGTCCTGATCTTCATCCCGCAGGAGATTTGGAGACGTTGGATCTGGAACTCTTCTTCTTAGAGTGTGGTTGTCATCCAGTTGATAATAGGAGACCAGGGGTAGCAGCTTTCAAAAGCCAGTCCGGGATGACAATCTGGGAAAGCTTGAATGTTCCAAGGAAAGTGGGGAGATCACCAAGAGCTTAGGGTCAGCTTATATAGGTCGGATAACAACGTGACCGGTGTTTCATTAAAAAGGATGGCGTCTTGCATGTGGGCAGCTTGCATAATTTCAGCCTTGACTTCATAGAAATGAACTCTGCAAATAACATCCCTGGGAAAAGCAAGGTTGGGATTTCAGGGGCCCAAGGCTCTATGAATGTGGTCAAGCTCCATTGGGGCATCCTTAGGCTTTTGGAGGAGTTGATTGAACATTGCTGTAGCAGCTTAAGCCAAACCTTTGGTCTCCGTAGTCTCAGGTAGTCCACATATGCGTATATTATTATAGTAATATACAGATGTTATAGCGCTCAGCCAATCCAGTAGGAACAATCAATTGGGAAACAGTGAGTTTCTAGACACATATAATCAACCCTGAGAGAGTTCATGCAAGTCAAAGGGTTAACTAACAAGGATGACCTAACCGACTCGCGATATTGTAGACATATAATGATATTATTATATGCGTATACACCTGATGGACTCTGATGCCTCTGGTTTCCAAACCGAATTCGACGATGTCGTTACAAGTTAGTTGAGGAGGTTTTCGGATTCCTACGGGGTTACCTCGAACTGGTGTAAGTATCTCGGAACCCGGGGACTTTAGGGTTGGAACGAAAAGGGTCCCTACAATAAACGTCTCAAGTAAAGATACTTCAGTTCCGACTTTAATACGTTCGACGGGTGTACGTTCTGCGGTAGGAAAAATTACTTTGTGGC
>BLSH010500277.1:1452119-1485598 GCA_018402905.1 Glandirana rugosa | reverse complement strand
ACAAACAAATATTAACCCCATCGGGGGTTTTATAACTCCGGATACCGGACTCAAACAGCCATTCGTATACTTGTTTTTTTGAATAGGCCTCAATATTTTGGGGGCTACCCCAATTATAAACAAACAAAAAAAAATACAGTGCTGGCTACCTCCTCCTCCTCCTCGATCACCGCCACTTCCACCTACACTGCCATGGTCACGGCCTAGTCAACCTCTAGGCTCCTACTCCACATTCACCCCCCCTTCCCATTTTTTTTATTTGATTTTAATTTATTTTCCCTATCCCCATTTTTTTGTAGGGCATTTGCCCTACTCTTACCCCCATTTTACTTCCTTTTGCAGCCCTCTAGCACTTGACAGGACTTTGTTACAGCCATTTTTGTGCCTAAAAGTTCGGGTCCCCATTGACTTCAATGGGATCCGGGGTCCGGGATAACGTTCGGGCAACGTTCGGTGCCGAACCCGGACTTTTTTCCAAAGTTCATTCGGACCCTCCAAACCCGAACGTCCAAGTGTTCGCTCAACTCTATCTGTGGGGAATCCTCAAACAGAAGGTAGGGGAGCGCAAGGTCTCCAACATCCACCAGCTCTGTGATGTCGTCATGGAGGAGTGGAAAATAATGGTGGCCACACAAAATATTGACACATTGGGCCCAATTTGGACATTTTCACTTAGGAGTGTACTCACTTTTGTTGCCAGGGGTTTAGGCATTAATGGCTGTGTGTTGAGTTATTTTGAGGGGACAGCAAATTTACACTGTTATACAAGCTGCACACTCACTATTTTACATATTATTATTATACAGGATTTATATAGCCCAAAGTGCGCAGCGCTTTACAAAATAAAGGGAGACAGTACAGTTACATCACAATTTGGTACAAGAGGAATCAGAGGGCTCTGCTCATTAGAGCTTACAATCTAAGAGGGAGGGTCAATTGATACAAAAGGTAATAGCTGTGGGGGGTGAGCTGATGTAGAAAGTAAGACAGTGTATTAGATAGAAGCAGGATAAGCTTCTTTAAAGAGAAAGGTTTTCAGGGATTGTCTTAAGATGGATAGATTAGGAGATTGAGATAGGGAGTTCCAAAGGATGGGAGAAGCTCTGGAGAAATCCTGGAGGTCTTGGGAGGACGGAAGAGGGCAGCCTGGTAGGTACATTGAGACTAGGTTAGCGATGTAGCTGGGGACAGAGTTGTGGATGGCTTTGTAAATGATTGTTAGTACTTTGAAATTTTATTTGTTGGGTGAGTGGAAGCCAGTGAAGAGATTGGCAGAGAGGGGTGGAGGACACTGAGCGGTTGGTAAGGTAGATAAGTCTTGCAGCAGCATTCGTTATGGACTGAAGGGGGATAATGTATGCAAAGGTAATCCAATGAGGAGAGAGTTGCAGTAGTCGAGGCGAGAGATAACCAGAGAATGAATTAGAAGCTTGGTGGTGTCATCGGTTAAAAAGGGGCATATTCTAGAGATGTTGCAGAGGCTAAGGCGGCATAATTTGGACAAGGATTGGATGTGGTCCTGAAAGGACAGTTCAGAGTCTAGGGTTACCCCTAGCACCCTGGCATGTGGGGACACACTAATAGTTGTGCCATTGATCTTAACAGAGAAGTCAGGGGAAGGGGCACGTGGGGGAAGAAATATCATTAGCTCAGTTTTAGACAGATTCAGTTTGAGGAAGTGCTGTGACATCCAGGCTGATATGTCTGTTAGTAAAGCAGTGATCTGTGAGGATACTGATGGGGTGAGCTGAAGGGTAGAGAGATAGATTTGGGTGTCATTGGCATATAAATGATAGCGGAAGCCATGGGAGGTTATCAGCTGACCCAGGGAGGACGTGTAGATCGAGAATAGTAGGGGTCCAAGGACAGAACCTTGGGGGACCCCAATGGTAAGAGGAGTTGGAGAGGAGGAAGTGGAGTTGTAAGTGACACTGAAGGTGAGTTGAGATAGGTAAGATTCGAACCAACGGAGAGCACAGCCATGGAGACCAAGCAAATTGAGTTTTTTTTTTTGAGGAGGGGGTGATCAGCAGTGTCAAAGGCAGTGGAGAGGTCCAAGAGTAAGAGTACGGAATAATGACTGTTGGTTTTTGCTGTTAGTAAGTCGTTTGTGAGTTTTAGGAGGGCAGTTTCTGTAGAGTGCTGTTGACAAAATCCAGACTGAAGGGGATCGAGAAGGTTATTTTCAGTAAGGTGGTCACCCAGTCAGTTGTAGACTAAACATTCAAGGAGTTTGGAGGCAAAAGAGAGTAAGGAGATGGGTCTTAGGTTGTTAAGATTGGTGGGGTCCAGTGTGGCCTTTTTTGGTATGGGAGTGACTAGTGCATGTTTTAGAGGGCTGGGGAAGATGCCAGTAGAGAGGGAGAGGTTGCAGATATGAGTTAAAGAGAGTAGGATAGAGTCAGTGGGTGACTGTAGTATTTTAGAAGGAACGGGGTCCTGGGGCAGGAGGTTAGGTGGGTGTTAGAGAGAAGTTTAGTGACTTCCTCTATAGTAGCTGGGTTAAACGAGAGTATTGATTGTGCAGGAGTACAAAAAGTGTGAGGTGAGTGAGAAATCTGTAGAGAGGAGATCCTGAGATGAATTGTATCAATTTTATGTTTAAAGTGATTAGCAATCTCCTGGGCAGTGAGTAAGTTAGTGGGTGGAGGTAATGGAGGACGAAGTAGAGCGTTAAAGGTAGAAAAGAGTTGACGGGGGCTCCGTAAGAGGCTGTTAATAAGAGTGATAAAGTAGGTCTGTTTGGCAGTGTGGAGGCAGGAATGGTATTTTTGGAGGGCAGATTTATATTGTCTGAAATCTTGCTGTGACTTAGTCTAACGCCACAGACGCTCAAGGGCGTGGCTCTTTTTTTGAGGCTTCTGGTATCCTCTGTCTGCCAGGGTTGAAGCTGTTGGGGCCTGATTCTGAGTGTAGTGAGGGGGGCCAAAGTATCTAGGGTGGATGACAGCGAGCTGTTGTATATAGAAATGGCAAGGTTAGGGCAGGACAAGGATGAGATTTTGTCGTAGAGACAATCTGTAGTAGAAAAAGAAGAGAAGGGTTAACATGGCGAAGGGTTCTATGGATAATTGTTTGGTAGCTGGAAGGCAAGGAGGAAGAAGACAAGGAGAGAGTGAAACTAATAAGGGAGAGAGGAAAAGGAATGTTGGAGAGGTTGCACGGGAGGAGAATATGAGGTTAAGGCAGTTGCCAACAGAGTGAGTAGAAGCATGTGTCCATTGTTTTAGGTCAAAAGAGGAGGTTAGCCTCAGAAAGTTAGAAGTAGCGGGAGTGTTAAGATTAGCAGGGATGTTGAAGTCGCCAAGAATGATTGTTGGAATTTCAGAAGAAAGAAAGTAGGGTAGCCAGGCAGAGAAGTTGTCAAGGAAGCTTGATACTGGTCCAGGAGGCCAATAGATCACAGCAGTTCTCAATGAAACTGGAGAAAATAGATGAATACAGTGAGCTTCAAATGAGGAGAGGGACAGAGAGGGGGTGGATGAAGAACTTTAAAAGTGCTTTGAGGGGATAGGAGGAATCCAACACCCCCTTCTTTTCGTCCTTTTGGTGGCAGAGAAAGGGTTAATTGTAGCAAAGTGTAATTTTTTCAGTGGTGTCACATGAAAAGATATGATAAAAATATTTACAAAAATGTGAGGGGTGTAATCACTTTTGCGAGATGCTGTACATGGTGGATGTGCCCTAGACCAATTAGTTTCCGGTCCTGTGTATTTGGCCTCTTATTTGCTTTGTTTCACCTCCCTATACCAAAAAACGCCAAGTTTGCCTTACTGCATTGTCCCATTCTGGGCCTATATGAGAGATTGCTTGACCGTGTTGATCCATATGTCCAGCATCCACAAATCTCCCATGTTAAGTTCCTTGACCTCTTGCCGACTAGCCACCATCATTATACGGTGGCAGGTAGGCTCTCCTGCGCGAACCGACGTACCTGTACGTCGGTCCGTGCATGTGGGATTGCGATGTCCGTCGGCGACCCATGATTGTTCTACACAGGTGCAGAACGGGGATCTGTCTATGTAAACAAGGCGGATACCCATTCTGAGAGGGCACATGTCTGAGATCTGCTGTTCCCAGTCATCGGGAACAGCGATCTCTGTCATGTCCCTGGTAGCCCACCCCCCCTACAGTTAGTATACACCCAGGGAACACAGTTAACCCCTTGATCGCCCCTAATGTTAACCCCTTCCCTGCCAGTGTCATTTATACATTGATCAGTGCATTTTTATAGCATTGATCAATGTAATAATGTCACTGGTCCCCAAAAAGTGTAATTTGGGGTCAGATTTATCCGCTGCAATGTCGCAGTCCCGCTAAAAATTGCAGATTGCTGCCATTACCAGTAAAACTAAATAAAAGTCCATAAATCTATCCCCTATTACCAAAAATATGTAGAAAAAAAAAATATTGGCCTAAACTGATGAATGCATTTTAAATTTTTTTTTTTGGGATGTGTATTGTAACAAAAAGTAAAAAAAAAATGTTTTATTTTCAAAATTGTTGGCCTTCTTTGTTTATAGCGCAAGAAATAAAAACCGCAGAGGTGATCAAATACCACCAAAAGAAAGCTCTATTTGTGGGAAAAAAAGAACGTCAATTTTGTTTGGGTACATTGTAGCATGACCACGCAATTGACAGTTAAAGTGACGCAGTGCAGTATCGCAAAAAATGGCCTGGTCAGGAAGTGGGTAAATCCTTCCAAGGCTGTAGTGGTTAAAGTTTGAGAACCATGGCTGTCATATGCTTTCCCCACTCTCCCCTCAGCCAGCTTGGGTCATCTATGATGGACAGTACTGATGCTCCCGAGCCCTTACTGTTCCTCCTTCTCTCGATCTCTAGCCCTCTGGCCCTTTTTCTTTCTTGCTTCCCTTAAGGCACGTACACAGGGTACAATTATCGTCCGAAAACTGTCGTACAACAGCCTGTCGTACGATAATCCGGCCATTACTACGCTCCATTCAACAGCTGATTTTGAATTATCATCCAAAACAAGTTGTATGAGAAGACTAGAAAACATTTGTCGTACAATTTTTAGCTCGTCTGTACAGAAGTTGGACAAACAAAAGTTGTAAGTACAAACGCGCATGCTCAGAATCCAGGAAGTGTTTGGTCGTGTAAACCTGCGTCCGTAATTCACAATTCACATTCACCTGAACTTCCTCTTTATATGCTCGTAACACGTCACTACGTTCAGCTTTGTCGAACGGTAATTTGAGTACCGTCAGTACACTAGACAAAATCACGGACAGCCTATTTTGAGAAAAGTTGGATGTGCAGTTGTACAACAATCACATTGTGTGTACGAGGCTTTAGCTTTCCTTGGCTCCTTTCTTGTCAGGTGCGCACTCCCTCTTTCTTTAGCACCACCTTTCTGCTTCACTTCCTCCAGAGTTCCAGCTTGCCTCTCTTCTCAGACATGTATAGACTGTATATGGCACCACTGTATGGGTATTGGTGGGACCAGGGGATGCCCCGCTGGTTTGGGGAGCCTTCTTAGGACCCCTGGCCCCTGGCGGCCTTAAGAAACAGGCCTATCCTCTGCTGCTATGTTAATCCTCATTTTCTCCCTTATGTTTACATTCCCTCTTTTGGTTGTTTTTTTTTTTGGCTAACTTGTATGAAAACTGTCAATGCCAGCCCCTGCGTGGGCATAACTATTGCACCTTGGCTACTTGTTAAACTTGAATAAAAATTTTTGAAACAGAAAATAAAAGAAAGGAAGCCTAAAAAAATAAACTGCATGCCGCTATCACATCTAAGAATTGTGAACTGCAGCATAATAAATGTTTGCTTTTGGGTTTGATGCCACTTTAATGGTCTGCTAGATGGTGAATTTGTGCCTGGTTCATCATCAGCCACTGAAGAACTGAACTATACAGTAAGTGCAGCTGACTACCTAACCAGATGGGAATCTCAAATGTGGCCTTTGACAAGAATACACAGCTGTTTTTAACAGCAGTTAAAAAACAAGTAAGAATAGTAGATACAAAAATTTAAATCGGAGTTCCAGTCTGGGGAAAAAATACAACAAATACTGTAGCTGCTGACTTTTAATATAAGGACACTTATCTGTCCTGGGAGCCCACAATGTCAGCACCCCAAGCTGATCCGTCCATCAGCTTTGGGTGCAGGTGCTGCCATTGCAAGTAAGGAAAACCGGCAGTGAAGCCTTCAGGCTTCACAGCCAGTTTCCTACTACGCAGCACTTTCTGAATGGTCCTGTCATCTTCTGGGACACACACAGGTCCCAACAGGCAGCAAGGGGAAGGAGGGCCGCATGCAATCACGGAGGTGACGTACCTCACCGCGGCGACATAAGCGACAGTCCCCATAAAAAAAATGCAGAAAAGGTACCAAAAAAAAAAAAAATCCAAAAACAAGGTGGAGTGGGGTAGTCAATTGTTTGAGACCAAGTTGTCTTTTTGCCTGGAATTCTGCTTTAAGCACAGCTTTAATTAACATTTTCCTAAGTCCGCTGTTGTTTTTTTTAGAATATAAGCTAACAAATGAACTTACCATTTTGTATCCTGTCCTTTAAAGATTTTTAGTTAGTGTTAGTGGTCTGCAAGCTAGCTCACTAACCTCTATGTGAATGGTATACGTAAATGAATCTGTTTTTATATTCATTTCCTGTATTCCCTGTACAATTGGTCTGAACTGGAGGAGAGAGGGCCATCCATGGGAGCCTACTACAATGCATAGTGCTGGTAATCTAGACTAAAATTGAATGCTTGCTATAAAAACAGTAGGGTGAAGACCTTATCAGTGGTGTGGTGCTGCTCTTTCATTGTTCAATCAATAGATTACATTCCTTCAATTGGTACTTGTATGTAAACCACAGGGAAGAAGTTAATGCCAAGGACTGACTGCCTGGCAGAGAAGTGAGGATCACAAGATTGCCATAACCAAATTAAGCATTTTTTGTAGGTAAGACTGTGCACACAAATACTTTTCAACTGTGCATTTGGTTGCTTGGATAAGGTCAGCTTTAAACCTTAACTCCAGCCAATTTGTTGTGGTTTTGGATAGAGTTAAAATGTCTGTCAGCATGGGCATCCGCAGGTAGGGGCAAGGGGGGGCAAGTGCCCCCCCCTGGAATCAGGGATCGGCAAGGTGTCTGCTTTTCCGCTGCTCAGTCTGTCAGAGGCAGCGGTGCTGTGACAAAGGAAGAGGTGAGCTGCGGGTTGTCAGAGTGTTTCCCTCACTCCTCCCCCCTTTCTCCTGTCAGAGGTGCAGGAGAAGAGAGAGCGGCTTGCACCAGCTTCCTGTCCGCACTCCGGGAGCCCATAGTGTGTCCGGTGTCTGGAGATGTACCCTGCCGTGTCCCGACACCAAGTAAGTCCCACAGGAGGCCACGTGCAGCACTATAGACAAGATAGAAAGGCTCTGCCCCCTGTACTCAGCTCCGCCCCCAGGAGCCCATAGTGTGCC
This sequence comes from Glandirana rugosa, assembly GCA_018402905.1. NCBI lineage: Eukaryota > Metazoa > Chordata > Amphibia > Anura > Ranidae > Glandirana > Glandirana rugosa. The sequence continues at coordinate 1,478,164 of BLSH010500277.1, read as the reverse complement.
TGATGCTGTCCCCTGCCGTGTCCCCTCTCTGGAGCCCGACACAAGTGAGTGTCCCCAGACATGGGGAGTCTGCCTCATTCTGTGTGTCCCTGTGACTCATCCTACAACTTCCATCGCATTCCAAACACTTCCCTCTGCACACACAACAAACAGAACAGACAGGGAATCTACCACCCATGCTGGAGGGGGGTAGGATATAGAGTCTGCAGGGTTGGTGTGACCGATCGATTGTTCTTATAGAGTCTGGTGGTTGTTCAGATTATAATTGGCTGTGTGTGGCCGGTGTGGTAAGACTTCACACCAGGAATGCGACAGGCTGCGTTTTTTGTTTTTTTTTTGCAAAGCAACACACACATGTATATAAACGCAACGCTCATGATGACAGGTCTTTGGAAAAAAAACGTAAATAAAAGGTGAAAAAAAGGAAATCGCATCTGAATTCATGCAAAAGTGCAACAGGGCACATTGCAAAACACATGCAAACGTGATGGCATTTTTCATTGCATTCGCGGCTAAGCCCCCCAAACTTCAAAACATTGTCGAAAAAGGGAGGAGCATGGGTGGCTTTAAAATTATGCCCCCCCCGAAAAAAGTTCTGCGGATGCCCATGTCTGTCAGGTTTTCATTTAGCCCTGTGACCTCATTGGGGAAGTTTTTCCTCACTAACTGTCCATTTGATGCCCAAGAAATGAGAGGTGTGGGTGTCTATGGGGCACAGATGACAATAAAAACATTTTCAGAAGTTTTAACCATTACTCACTCTACTAAAAAATATGTTTTTTTTCTTAAACCAATAGGCACACAGACAACGATAAAATCCAGGCAGTGGTTCAGACTTTTCTTACTGTATCCAAAATAAAATAAAAATAACTTTGGCTGGACTTGGGTTTTCCAGATGAGGACAGTATTAGGCTGGGTTCATACTGCAGACCAGAGTGGCTTACGTACATTTGTTGAATAAGGAGTGGTCTAGCCATGCCCTATTTAGGAAATGTAACGAATTACTAGCTAGTTGTCAAGGAGTAGGCATCCACCAGCGTCCTTAACAAGCATTGAATAGCTGGTTGTCAAAGAGCCAGCACCTGCCAGTGTTCTTAACAACTATTAAATAGCTGGTTGTAAATGTTCCAGAACCCGCCTTGTCCTTAGCAACTAGTGAACCATCTGCTGTCAGTGAGGATTCCTTACCGACAGCAGAATGTAAAGAAAAAAGGCCAAAAAAAAATGATGTGAGACTCCCCCCCAATCCATACCAGGCCTTTATACAAGCATTAGGTCTGGCAGGCAAGCAAAGGGTAGGAATGAGTGTTCACCCCCCTTCCTGAGCCATACCAGGCTACATTCCCTGAACATGGGGGTGCTTTGCCATGGGGTCCTCCCTTCTGGCAAAGCAACTTGTCCCAATGTTGATGTCCACATGTTTATGACAAGGGCCTGTTGCCCACAACCCTGGCCCTATGATTGTGGGGGTGCAGGTGGTGACTTATTGGAATCTGGAAGCCCCCTTTAATAAGGGGGCCTTCAGATCCCGTACCCCCTCTTTGTGAATTTGTATGGGGTACATAGTGCTCCTACTAATTCACCAAAAAATGATGAGTGTAAATAAAAAACAGGTTTTGACAAGTACTTTAATTTAGATACATTTGAAAAATGTCCTCTAATCCATCATCAATCACCATGTGTGCGCACACTTGACTCCTGCTAACTGATTCTCCGCTTCCCTCCTCCGCTTAAGTAAATGAAGGGACGTGATCAATTACGTTACAAGGAGTAGGGCCACCAAAGCTAACCACTTAAGGACCGGAAGGTTTTACCCCCCTAATGAGCAGGCCATTTCATGTGGTGCCCGCTGTGTTATTTTAACTGACAATTGCGTTGTCGTGCAACCCTGTACCCAAATAAAATTCATGTAATTTTTTTTCACCACAAATAGAGCTTTCTTTTGGTGGTATTTGATCACCTCTGCGGTTTTTATTTTCTGTGCTATAAACAAAAAAAACTGACACTTTTGAAAAATAAAACCAATATTTTTTACTTTCTGCAATAAAACATATCAAATAAAAAAATATATAAAAAATCAACTTTCTTCATTAGTTTAGTATTCTACAACATATTTTTGGTAAAAAAAATCCCATTAAGCGTATATTGATTGGTTTGCGCACAAGTAATATTGTCTACACAATAGGGGATAGATTTATGGTATTTTTATTTATTTTATCTTTTTTACTAGTAATAGCGATGATCAATGACATTGCGGCAAACAGATCTGGCACTTTATTGGGAACCAGTGACATTATTACAGTGATCAGTGCTAAAAATATGCACTGACACTGTATAAATGACACTGGCAGGGAAGGGGTTAACACCAGGGCTATCAAAGAGTTAAGTGTGGTCCCTATTTGTGCTTTCTTACTGTGTGGGCGATGGGCTCACTGCATGGACACAGTGATCCGTGTTCCTGATTAGCAGGAACACAAGAACACAGTGTCCATGCCTGTCAGAACAGCGGTCTGGGGGGGCAGCCTAAGCCCAGAGCTCTTGCCAGCTGACCGGAAGTTCACCTATATCGGGCAGGAGAACGCCTCCCACGATACCCCCCACACAGCCCTCACACTCCTGCGGACACCACCGGCCGAATGTCCCACAAAAGGAAGGAGGAGAGAGGCCCGTAAAAGCTGCATTCCCCACAACAGGGCAACCGGTGCTAGATACCTCAATGAAGGACATGCTAATGTCACTACAGTCATCTCTCATGACTAATTATCCTCATTGATCCATAAATTTACCACAGATATGAGGCGTATGGGTGACAGAGTTCACTACATAGAAAATATAATGGAGGAATGCACTGACACAGTGAAGAATCTGGTAGATGTATGGAACAAAAAGATGACACTCTTGATGACCGCTCCAGGCATAATAACATCAAAATATGCGGCATCCCTGAATCCATCCCATCCACAGATCTACACGCCAGCACCATGTTCTCTACACTCCTTCCGGAGTTGCCGCGCCATCTTGGAGAAGATATCCCCAGAAATGTACTCCTGAGGATTCACTTCTATCAAGCCAAAGAACAAATATTAGCCAAAGCTAGGGCCCTAGCTATGTTACCAGAACCATACTCTGAAATTTTACTATTTGCAGATCTATCACAATATACCCTCCAAATGAGGAGACAACTGAAAACAGTAACGAAAGCCCTTAGCAACCATAAAATAACATATAAATGGCGACACCCCTCAACTATCCATGTGACTGGCAATGGAGTTCCCCATACAATCTCCACTCTCGATAGAGGCATGAAACTTCTCCACTCATGGGGTATCATTCCGGCGTAACACACCTGGTGCACAACGAAAACCTAACTCCTTCCAACTTGGACACCACCGGGGGAACTACAAAACAAAGATTAAATAAAAACCCCTGTCCATTCACATCAGACGACATCACTTTGTCCGATCAGGCTTATAGCTCAATTACACTTGAGTCTTCTCCTTTGAACTTTCCCGTCTACACTTGGTCAGCTTACTTCCAAGTTACTATTAGCTGACACAGTTGTTTTGTTATATCTATTAAATGTACTTTTTTATTACACTTTGCTGTTCTAACCCTATTAGCATTCAGATATATCCAAAAATCAGAATCCAATGGTTTTCTCCTACCACCTGGCACCGGCAGTGATATAAAGCTTCAAGAACTACCTCGGCAACACTTCATCTCTCTTGCACCATCAGGAACCTTCAAGTGCAAAACCTACCCAACCTTGGATACCACATACCAGGTGGACCCTCTATCAACTTCTTCCAATCATAAGTTACAAACCTCCAGACCAACCTCCAATATGCACAAACATGTCCTTCACAATATTGTCCTTGAATGCAAAGGAACTAAATCACCCAGCAAAAATAGCCTCATTATGGAAAACAGCTTTATCACTCAAAAGTCATATTCTTTGCATCCAAGAAACACACGTTGCCCAAAATGCAACCCCCAAATGCCACCATCAGCAATTCCCACATATTTTTCAGGCCTGCTACTCTCACAAACAGAGAGGAATACCCATAGCTATAAGGGACACCATTTCCTTTCAACTCCCTAAGTGCATCACTGACTCTGAAGGCCGTTACATTATCCTGCTATGTACAATTAATAATGTGCAATTCACATTCATTTCTGTATATGCCCCGCATCAACACCAGATGCTCTTCCTCAAAAAGTCTTTAAAAATAGCGAAAAAGCTACAACAAGGCCATCTACTGATCTGTGGTAATTTCAACCTGGTCCCAGACAACGAAATGGACTCCACCGCAGGTCCCAAGAGACATGCATCTCCACTGCACAAATTTACCACTTCTAATGATCTTTTTGATGTGTGGAGGTGTTGTCAAACAAATGAACGTGATTACACCTTTTTATCGCCACAACACCTACTCATGAATAGATCTCTTCCTTTCAGATAAATGGTTACATCAAAATGTGTCCACTTTGGCTATCTACACCACCACCTGGTAGGATCACGCCCCTATCAGTATAACTATAGCTGCTAAACCCTCTCACCCCAACTCCAACTGATAGAGAGCTAACAACTACCTCCTACAAAATCCATGCTATTCAACTTCCCTAGAAGAACAACTAGAAGAATTTTTCTCCATTAATTGGGAGTCGGTATCTGACCTAATGGTGGTGTGGAATACCCATAAAGCTGTTATAAGGGGAACCCTCATCCAAATGGGGGCTAGGGCAAGCAAAAAGAGGATGCAGCGGCTTGATGAACTCACAAAAGAGATTGAAACCACTGAAGCCCAAAACAAAAGCAAACCCTCCCCAAGAGTTCAATAAAAATCTTTTCCTTATGCCATGACTTAAGAGCTTTACTTCTAGTGACATCTGAAAAGGCATATTACAAACTTAAAGCAACCATGTACACTACAAGCAACAAAGCAGGTAAAGCAATGGCCTCACGAATCAAAGGTCAGAGAACTAAATCTAAAATCCAATCACCCACACACTAAAGAAAAATGACTCAAACCCCAAGATATAGCTGATGCCTTCAGCACATACTACAAAGACCTCTATAATATTAGAGAAGATAAGGACACACATCAACCCTCCCAGGAGGAAATACTAGACTTCCTTGCACAATTCAACCTTCCCTCGATCTCACTGCAGCAAGTATCCCTAAGAACACTCCTTTCACTATCCCAGAAATCTTAAAAACCATCAACAACCTTATGAACGTCAAATCCCCAGGTCCAGTTGTGTTCACGGGGGGAATACTAGAAGAAATTCCAACATGTTCTAGCACCTGAATTATTTAAGATTTTAAACTCTGCAGCCTCCTCTTCATCTTTCACCTCTGAAATGTTAAATGCAACAGTTGTGAGCCTCCCAAAACCAGGGAAACTCTCCCAAAAACTTTTGACCCATTTCCTTACTTAATATTGACCTGAAACTATAAGCAAAGATTATAGCAAACAGATTAGTCAACATACTCCCCATTATAATCCATAAAGATCAATCAGGATTCACAAAAGGACGCCAATCCCCAGAAGCCACCAGAAGAGTTATAAACACTATCCACCATGTAGAAAAAGCTCACACACCCACCATATTCCTATCTCTAGATGCTGAAAAGGCAATTGATAGGGTACACTGGGGTTACCTCTCACTTTCCAAATTTGGGATCCAAGGACCTATCTATAAAGCCATAATGGCCTTATACTCCACCCCATCAGCCCAAGTATATACGGCAGACACCCTTTTGAAACCATTCCACATCTCAAATGAAACGAGACAAGGATGCCCACTCTCCCCCCTAATCTTTAATCTTATTATGGAGCCTCTGGCCAAACACATACGGTCTAACAAACGAATCTCAGGTATTTGCATTGCTGACCAAATGCGCAAAATCAGTTTATTCACTGACGATGTAATACTTATGATAACAGATCCTATTGCTGTTCAAAAGACTTTAGCCTGGTTCAGTTCAGTCTCCTACTATAAAGTTAATGATACTTAATCTTGCATTTTAAATCTTGGCCTAGATGCCACCACAAGTAATCTTCTCCAACAACAATTTCCATACACATGGGCGGAACAAACTATAACTTACCTAGGGGTACAACTAACCAGATCCACTAAAACTTTATTCCAAAATAACAATTTACCATTCCGCATCATACTCCAAGAGGGTTTCAACATGCTGGCCTTGTTTGAATTTTCTTGCATGGAAAGCTTAGCGGCCTTCAAAATGCTCCATCTCCCCCCAATCCTTTACCTTTTCAGGGCCCTTCTAATACCAATGCCATCTAGCTACTTTAAATCACTACAATCTATACTCACAAAATTCGTATGGCAAGGTAAAAAATCCAGATGTCTACACGCAAAACTAGTTAAACACCGTCTGGTGGGCAGGACCGGCTATGTAGATTTCCATCATTTCTATTTGGCTTCACTACTTGCACAACTGAAGGAGATGTTCCTACACTCACCCAGATCACTCTGGGGGAACATAGAAGCCACTTGTATTCCAGGTGGTAATCTATCTGTCTGGTTATTTTCGATCACAATGGGAGCCAAAATCCCCTCGTTTATCTTCCCAACTATATTAACATCAGTAAAAGCCTGGAACTCACTTCTGAAACTCAGCTCCACCACTCCCATCAACCCCACTGTCAAAATACCACTGGAAACCCAACAAATTTTAATTAACTCAGTTTCAGTCACAAAGTGGAAGGTGGAGGGCATAAATCACATCAACGATCTTTTTAATAACGAATCATTTAAATAGTTTCCTGTCCTACAAAATTCAATTGACCAAATCATACCTCTTTACGTATCTATGCATTCACCACTGTATAACTAAACTTCCATCCTGGCCATGTAAAATTCCCCGAACAGCTTGGGTATTCCTCCAAGCTTCCCCCTCACACCAAAAATGGACATCAATCTTCTACAATCTCCTCCAACAGAAGAATGTTTTTACCAAAACTCCCCCTCTATATAGATGGGAAACTAACCTAGTGTACAAATTCAGTGTGCAGCAATGGGCTACAGCCTGCAACTCCACCTACAAAGTGACAAGCTGCTCAACTCTGTGGGAATTATCCATTAAATTATCACAGTGATTGTACCTTGCCCCTGACAAGTTGTCTAAATTCAATAAAAATCTAGATAACAATTGTTGGAGAAAATGTGGGCAGAAAGGAGACATACTCCATACATTCTGGAGCTCCACTAACCTGGAGCAATATTGGAAAGTAATCTTCCACCTTATTTCCGAAATCTACCAAATGACAATACTCTTGCAACCTTCCTTGGCTCTTCTATCCCTTGGGATTGAACATGTCACGAAACATTATAGACACATGCTAATTCATATTTTACTATCAGCAGGACTCAACATCACTAGAAAATGGAAAAATCATGACTCACTTACACTGAGAGACGTGATACATACAACCCACATACATTTCACGCATGAACAAATCCTATCATTGAAGCACAAAGACAGGCAACATATATCCCAATTGTGGCATCCTTGGTTGGTCTGATAAAACACTTCAGGTCAAAGGTTTTCTTCTACCACTACATGTACCTTTGGTTAATCAAACTCTCCTTGTTCAAAAATTCCTGTATGGTTCTCTTGTTGTTATATAGGCCGCAAACTGTTTCAAAGATCTCCAGATGGTCGGAGTTATCCCCATCCCCAACACAGTTATGATTAGGGATGGGCCGAACACCCTCTGGTTCAGTTCGTACCAGAACATGTGAACAGACAAAAAATTTGTCCGAACATTCAAACGCTGTTAAAGTCTATGGAACCCGAACATGAAAAATCAAAAATTTAAGGGATTATATGCAAGTTATTGCCATAAAAATGTAAGGGGACACGGGTCCTGCCCTAAGGGACATGTATCAATGCAAAAACAAGTTTTTAAATCAATAGTTTTTTCAGGATCAGTGATTTTAATAATGCTTAAAGTGAAACAATAAAAATGAAATATTCCTTTAAATAATGTGCCTGGGGGGTCCCCTTAGTCTGCCTGTAAAAGGGCGCACCTTTGTGATGTTTAGAACAGTGCCACCGCAAAATGACATTTGTAAAGGAACAATTGTCATTTAAAATTGTGGCTATAATGTATTCCAGGCAATATACAAAAAAATCACTGAAAAAAATTGCATAGGGTCCCCCCCAGTCCATGCCAGGCCCTTCAGGTCTGGTATGGATTTTAAGGGGAACCAAAATTTTTAAAAAATGTAACGTGATGTCCTCCCTAAAATCCAAACCAGACCCTTATCCCAGCATGCAGCCTGGCCGGCCAGGATGGGGGGGCGGGCTAACGCCCCCCCTCCTGAACCGTACCAGGCTACATGTCCTCAGCATGGGGAGTATGGGTGCTTTGGGGCAGGGGGGCTCTGCGCCCCCCACCCCAAAGCACTTTGTCCCCATATTCATGGGGACAAAAGCCTCTTCTCCACAACCCTGGGCTGTGGTTGCGTGGGTCTGCGGGGGGGCTTATCAGAATCTGGAAGCCCCTTTTAATAAGGGGGCCCCCAGATCCCGGCCCCTCATGTGAATTAGTATCGGGTACATTGTACCCCTACTGATTCACCAAAAAGTGTCAAAAAAGTAAAAAACACAGGCGACAATTACGGACAAGTCCTTTATTAAAATAAATAAATAAATAAGTGTCCCCCATTGTAATCCATTGTCAATCACGGTGTGCGACGGACTTGGAAAAAGGGCAGGCTCCCCCTGACTGAGCTCGCTTTCTTTTGACAGTTTATTTATAGTGAAGGACTGGGCCACCCGGTGACATAATTGAGTGACCCGCCCCTCTGATGTCAGAAGGGGCGGGGTCACCCGTACGTCACCAGATGGCCCCACCCTTCACTATAAATAAATCTTTTATAATTGATATGCTGTATATGATCCTAAAATTAATAAAAATGTTTTTTGCAAAGACTGTTGGTTGGTATACATCTCTCATTCAAAGTCCCAGAACATCTTTCTTTGTACTCACACAGGGATGGATTCGCATGGATGCATGTGTCTCATGTAAAGTACCAAACCTTTCTTAGTAAATTCAAACAGGGATGGAGGAGTGTATCTGACAGTCAAGCAGTCGGCAAATTACTTTTTTTTTAATAAAAAAAAAACAACTTTATTGAGAATCACAGCAATTTGTGTTACAGATATTCCAAAGTGAATCTTCGTTATACATTGTTATATGTCACACAATTCCGTCATAACAATCACCAGCGACTATTTGATTGGTACTTAGCCAGTCGTAAGGGCGTAAGATACGCCTTGTGTAGGATATACAATTGTGTCATTCTATCAGACATCCTAGGAGACACTTGCTTGGTCCCCTCCAGAGCATCACTCCATTCTTCATCAGTCAGCTGTTATACATCTCCCTCCCACTTAGTTTTGGAAGCCTCTACAATCTTTGCAGCTCCCTTTGCCCGAATGGTCTGTTATAATATGGATATTAGCCTAGAGGGGTCATCTCCCAGCACTATTGAGAGTATGTCTAGTTCCTTCAGTTCAGGATACCCAGACGTAAACTGCGTCACCAGTGCATGTCTCAACTGAAGGAATCTAAAGAACATAAAGTTGGGCAGGTTTAATTTTTCCTTCAACGTTTGAAATGATTTAGGTCCTTGCGGGGTCATGACCTGGTGTAGGTGGACCACCCCCCTATCTATCCATAGTTTAGGATCCGGAACAGTCAGGCGTTCCGCCATATCATTATTGAACCATAACGGCGTGTGTTTATGATATGATGGGGCATCCAGTTTTCTCAGAACATGACTCCATATATACTGATGATGTGAGGCCATGTCTTTCTGGTATCTCAAACGTGGGAGATGGGAGGCATTACTCAATATAAGTTGTAGGGGGGTGCTTGCCGGGTTGTCTGAAGTCTGGCACAGTAGTGCCTGATATCTGGGCAGGTCTGTATGTGCGTAGTGGTAGAAATGGGAGACCTGAGAGGCCAGATAGTACTCTCGAAGGTCCGGCAGGCCCAGTCCGCCCATATCTGTAGGGTTCTTCAATGTATGCCAGGGTAGTTTATGCCTACCTGATCCCCACACGAATGCGTTTAGAATAGTATCCACTGTTTTGAAAAATTTCATGGGAATGGGGAGTGGCGCATGCCACATTACATATAATATTTTTGGTAAAAATATCATTTTGATAAGGTTCACCCACCCGGTGATTCCCAAGGGTAGCTTTGCCCATGATTGTGTTTTGGTTTTAATTAGTGGGTACAGGGGTTCAATATTATATAGGATATAGTCATCCAGTTGCCTTGTGACCACCACTCCAAGGTACTTTATCAAGGATATTCTGGCCAGAGGTAGAGGGGGGACAGTCCTAGGTTGAGGGAAGTAGTCGATAGGTAGTATCTGGGATTTGTCCCAGTTTATCCTCAACCCTGAGTGTTTACCCATATTCTCGATAGTTGTGAGCGCCTCGACTAAGGAACCCTGCGAGTCTGCCAGGAACAAGATCATGTTATCGGCATATAGCCCTACCTTTTCCACCAGGTTCCCCACCTGCAGTCCTATAATTCTATTGTTTGCTCTTATGGCGAGTGCCAGTGGTTCCACCGCTAGCGTGTATAGTAGGGGGGACAGAGGGCAGCCCTGCCGGGTGCCCCTACCCAGCGAGAAGCTGTCAGACAGCCAGCCGTTCACAAGTACCCTGGCTCTTGATGTTTGGTACAGTAGTTGCACCCCCAGAGGAACACCCACTCCACGGAGTCAAAGGCCTTGGCTGCGTCTAATGATACTACGACTCTGGAGCCCATATTGTCTTGTCTGGCCTGTATATTCATGAACAATCGCCTGATGTTGATGGCCGTGTTCTTGCCTGGCATAAACCCAGTTTGATCCGAATGTATCAGATCAGTATAACCTGGTTCAGACGAGATGCTAGAATTTTGGCAAGTATCTTTATGTCGACTTGTAGCAGCGAAATTGGCCTGTATGACTCCGGGGAGTGGGGATCCTTTCCCGGCTTGGGCAAAACCGCTATCTTTGCCTCCTGCATGGAGGCGGGTACAGTTTCTGTGTCAAATATGTGTCGGTATAAGGCTGCTAACCTATCTACCAGTACTTCAGAGTAGGTAGCATAGAATTCTAGGGGAAGGCCATCCATGCCTGGGGCCTTGGAAGCGGCCAGCTGGAATATCGCATTAGAGACGTCCTCCGGGGTTATTGGGGCATCTAGTAGTGCAACCTGGTCCCACCTACCCAGTTGAGGAAAGTTGAGGAAAGTTGAGGAAAGTGTATACTCCGGAGAAATTCTTCTACGTACTTTGGAGTTTATAGAGGGATGCATAAAATAACCTAAACTCCTCTGCTACAAGCTGGGGGTCCGTAATTATATCCCCGTTTCGACTGGTGAGCGAGACCACTACGGGTGGGGTATTATCCAGGTGTGCCAAATATTCAAGCAACTTCCCTGCCCGTTCGCCGTGTTCGAACACCCGCTGTTTTGTAAAATATATGTGTTGCTTGGCCTTTTCCATATGCAGCTGAGGCACTGTGCGTGCATGTATTTTTATATTTTCTAAATGTGATAGGTGTTCTGAGGCCTGTTGACAGCACTTCCCTAGGATAGAGCTTAAAGGTCTCCCATGTGTTTCCTATGGTGGCACTGCCCTGATTTTGTGTAAAGAAAAATTGGAACTCCCTGGGGATATCTATTTGCTGTTCCAGAAGCGACAGCCAGAATGGGTTCAATTTCCATGTACTGACCTGAGTGCCCTCGTATAGTCGAAGAGTCACCCAATAGGGAGCATGGTCCGATAGATGCCTATCCGCAAAACCCGCCGCCGCGAGTCTGGGTAGTAGTATGGTGTGTTGTCGAGTGACATGAATACATCCTGGAGTCAGGGTATCTATAGCGCCAGGAGTCCACGAGGGCGAAGTCAGTCATCAGTCTACCAAATCGTGTAATGGTGGGAGTCAACTCGACCTGCCCGATGCATTCAGCCTGTCCTGCCCGGGAACCATGACCATATTGAAATCCCCCATCCACTCTGCGGGAGTCTGTGGGTACCGTGTTATAAAGGCTAGCCCCCCCCGGACCACAGCTGAGCAGTAAGGAGGGGGGATGTAACATGCCATTATCAATAAGGGTCTGCCTCTAACAGTGGCATGCATGAAAACAAATTGGCCCTGCGGATCCGTCTGAAGCTTCAGCAGCTCAAATGGGACTCTCTTGCTAATTAATACCGACACCCCCCTGGAATATTGGGAGTGCGTGGAATGAAATGCCCATCCTACCCAGGGGCGCTTCAAAGACATTTGTAGTCGACCCGTTATATGCGTTTCCACCAGTGCAGTGATACCTGCATCCTGGGCCTTAATATATGATAGAATTGCGGTTCTTTTGATTTGGTTTCTCAGGCCCCAGACGTTCCAGGTAAGAAATTTTACGGTGGCCATCCTTCTATCTTGGGGCCACCCACCAATCTATCTATTATCTCCAGACGAACCCGCAGGGTTGCATGAACACCATCCGCCCGGCGAATCTTGTATTGACACACATTGCACTTCTTAATCTATAAATATATCTATACCACAAGTAGAGCTGGATTCTATACAATAAACTTTGAACAACAAACAGCGTTTTAAACCTGTAAACTTGGTAGGACATTTTCCCCCCACCCTGCTCTGCGTCGCCCCAACTTGACGCGAGCCTTAGCCCCATAACCCATAACCAATTAACAGTCTTCCATCTCAGTCCGTGAATACTTAGGTGCGTACCATTTATGCTGTACAGTTTACTGGACGTCAGGTTGAGAAATTGACGCCAGCTCAGTAGAGGAATTGGTAGTGCAATATTGGTACCTGTTGAAAAATTTCCCCCATCTAGGGGAGCGATCATTTCTCTGGGACAGTTGTTGCACACGTGAGCTGTCCTTGAGAAGTCCCTGTGTAAGTCCTGCCAGGAGTGTAGTACCCAGTGGGAAAAGTCTCCTGATTGTGGTTCGAGCTATACTGAGTCCTAAGCTGGTCATCCGGTGTGTCCCGGTCCTCAGGTATACTAGGGCATGTCTTATATTATGTTGGGGGTCCCCAAGGATTATATGGCGCTGGGGCCAACCTAATACATAGGACTGTGTCCAGAGGGCGACATTGTTATACAGATGTCTTGATCATCGTATAGGGCGAAGTGAAAAGAAGGGGGGCCGGGGGGAGGAAGGGGGCACACAGCATGGGAAAGATGGAAACAAGGCCGCGTTGCAGCCAAGAGTAGAAGAGGGTTTACTCACGGGATGTGTCGCTGTGTATTGTTCGGTAGTCATCCATCACGCTGGCGAGCTGTTTAGGCCCGGTCCCCCCTTCGATCCAGCCAGTCTGTTGCGGCTTCCTGGGTGTCAAGGAATTGGGCCCGGCCGTCCACCTCCACTCGCAGGAGAGCTGGGTAGAGCATTGGATATTTAAAATGGGCGGCCCTCAATCTCCTCTTCACTTCCTGAAACTTCGATCGTTGTCTCTGTACTTCATTCGAAAAATCTGGGAACACTGCGATTTGCACATTACGGTATTGAATGTTACCTTTTTCTCTTGATAACCTTAGTATTTTGTCTCTGTCTTTGAAATTAAGGAACTTAGCTATAAATGTCCGCGAGGGAGCCGTCTGCGGAGGTGGCCTGGCCGGGATGCGGTGCACCCTCTCGACTGCAAACATGGCGGAGAATGCGTCCCTCCCATATGTTGTTACCAGGAGATCCTCCAGGAACCCAGCAGGGTCTGTACCTTCTGCAGACTCCCGCAGCCCGATGAAGCGCAGGTTACACCTGCGCAGGCGATTCTCCATGTCGTCTTGCTTGGCCGAGATGGCTTGTAACTGCCGCTGGATGTCATCCGTGGTGTGCTGCAGCGGGCGCATGGTGTCCTCAGCGGCCGAGATCCTATTTTCCGCTTCCTTCACCCTTTCTCGGAGCACGGACATATCCTGCCGGATCAGGGAGATATCAATTTTCACTTCATCCAGCTTGGTCATAAGGGTGCCCTGGCATTGTGCGATCGCTTCCAGCACCCTTAGGTCCAAGGCCGTCTGTTCCACTGTGGATGTAGCGTCGGCACCATTTTCTGCCGGCTGGTCTTTATCTGGGGCCCGAAATTTAACCAGTTTACTGGCCACGACTTTGGCCGTTTTCGGCGGAGACATCTCCCCTGTCGTCTCAGGCAGGTCTCCCACTGAGATTGTTGAGGTTGATACCGATTTTTCTGCAGGATATGCGGTAAAGGATAGTGCAGGGACCGGAGCTCACTTCACCCACGTCCGCTCACATCTCTGCCCAGGCCACACCCTCCGCAAATTACTTTTTAATTGCATTTTGTAATTCATGGTAGACCTGATCTTGGTCTACTATACATTTTCTACATTATGCTATTTTGTGTATGCATCTTTTATATTTTTATTGATATGCTGTATATGATCTCACAACAAATTAAAATGTTTTTTGCAATGACTGCTGGTCGGTATACACCTCTCATTTAAAGTCCCAAAACCTCTTTATTCGCCATTCTATCTCTCTGGGGAATGATCGCAATGGGCGCACGCGCATGCACGCACGAGCCGCTGGCAGCGCTTTCTCGCCACCCAGTGCCTAGTGCACAAAAGGACATACAGGTATGCTGTTTCACGCAGCCGTGCCACCTTGCCACAGTACAACTGCAGCGGGTGGTCGGCAAGTGGTTAAAATGGAAGGTCTAGCGTACCTTATGTGTTCTGTTGGTTGACTTTATCAGAGACACGAGCTGACAAAACAACTACTTCCCTACAACAGCTCAAACCTTTACTTTAAAGTTACCAATTCAATGCCAATTCCATGTTTACATAAAAAACATAAGTTTTAGTAATGTTCAAACTTAATATATATACTGTATATAATACAAATACATGATCTCATATATAGTAAACTGTAATCAGTACCTAGTATTCCCAGATAACTTCCCATCCAGGTACTAACTAGGCCAAACCCTGGCTATTTGCCTATTTCCAAGAGCTGTGAGTTCTGGGGTTCTTTTCTACCTTCAAATTATCTTCAAGCATTTTGAGCTTGAAATATATACTTACCTATAGTAATGCTGTCCCAGATCTTCAATGTATGACTTGCTAGGACCACAGAGCCACTAGCTGAAACATTTCTCTTTTTTGTTTAAAAATAACAAGCATGTTATACTTACCTGGTCTGTGCAGTAGTTTTGCAGAGAGCAGCGCAGATCCTCCTCTTCTCAGGTCCCTTGCTGGCACTCCTGGTCCCTCCCTTCTGCTGAGTGCCCCTACAGCAAGCAGTTTGCTATGGAGGCACCAGAGCTGCTCTGTGTATCCATTCGAGGATGGATTAAGATTAAAAAAAAAACATTCTGCCTTTAGAACCACTTTAAGTAACAGCAAAATGCCGGTGGCAAATGTTAGTGGATAAGATTATAGGAGGAATGGAGAACAAGAAGGAGGTAGGGAGGGAGAACAGATTTCCCACAGATCGTCTAAATGCAGCCATACATGATGCAGGTTGGTCGATCTACCAATTGACATTTGTATAACCCCACTTGATTAGCACCACGGGCTATAGCCGGCAGCGCTGATCAGATGCAAGAACTTTCCTACAATCCTGTCAGACAAGGAAATTTCTTCCTAAACAATGTTTTACATGTGCTAGTATCAGGGAATTTCCCATTGCCTTCTACACTGAAATAAGGCAGTTATTATGTCATTACATATTTTTAAGCATGCTGTTATGGATATTTTCACACAAATGTACCTTGATTGATTGTTTACACAAATATCCTACTTACTAACCCATATGTGGACTGGTGCATTACAGTATATGTTTGTTTCTGTAGGGTTTTGGACACGGAAAGGTGTTCTGTACTATCACTTTTATCTCAGCCTCCACATCAGTGGCAATATTGATCTATCTTAAATATTTTTATGTTTCCATCTAGCTTAGCATATTTCCCAAATCCTATTCCATGCACACATGAGTGATGGGTATAGAGGCACATCTGAATGCTACTCCCTAGTTTCCTCATAACCTCCTCCCATTCTAGCTTCCAGGATATATCCTACTCTGTCGACCTTTAGACAGTCAGTGAAAACCCATCTCTTCAGTGAATCTTATCATATCACTACCTAAAAACATTTGGTTTCTCCATCATCTCAAACCTTCGCAGCTATTACCCTTTGTATAACTTACACTACCCCTTTAGACTGTAAGCTCTCAAGAACAGAGTGTACCCCTAACAGTGCCGGGACAAGGTCATTCGGTGCCCAGGGCGAAGATGGCAAACTGCCCCCCCCGTGGTGAAATGTGAGCGTGGCTTAAATTACGCTACATATTGGGTGTGGCTCAAAGGGGGTGGAGTTTAATAGATTCTGAGATTACTTACATGTAGTTGTAATAGTGCAGAATGCAGTAATGTTAAATAGGGAATGTACAGTGTAGATTGTACGGCGGTGGGTAGTATGTGAAGGAGAGGAGTGCTGAGTGTATGTAGATGGGTATAATGTGCATGTGAGGAATGTGGAGTGTACAGCGGTGGATAGTATGTGCAGGATGGTGTCAGTAGGACAGTGGACGGCATCAGTAGTTCTTTGTTTTTTATTATTCTTTTTTATTTATTTTTTTACAATTTAATTTTTTTGTATTTTTTCTTTTTTTCATTTTTTCAAATGCTTTTTGGGGGCCAGTGGATGGTGTCAGTAGGGCAGTGTATTTTTATTTTTATTATTTTATCTTTTTAATTATTTGTACAATTTATTTTTGTATTTTTCGTTTTTCACAATGATCGGGGGGTGGGTAATGGACAGTGTCAGGAGAGAAGTGGACGGTGTCAGTGGTTTTTTGTTTTTATTATTTTATCTATTATTTTTTATTGTTTTGTTGTTTAATTTTTATTTTTTTTTATATTTTTTTCAGTGCTTTTGGGGAAGGGGCGGAGGGTACGGGGCAGTGGACATTGTCAGTAGGGCAGTGGATGGTGTCGGTAGTTTTTTATTTTTACAAATTGATTTTTTTACAATTTTATTTGTGTTTAATTTTTTTCACAATGCTTTTTAGGGGGAGGGAGTTGGGGCAGTGGGTGGTGTTGGTAGGGCAGAGGGGAGTGGCGTCAGTAGTTTTTTATTTTATATATTTTTTTACAACTTAATTTTTTAGACATTTTTTTACAATTCAATATTTTAATATTTATTGATTTTTTTCAGCCCTATTGGGGGGCTTTGGTGAGATGTCAGGGGTCTAAACAGACCCCTGACATCTCCCCTTTGAGACAGGAAAAGGGACTGAGTATAGAGATTCCCCAGTCCCTTTCTCAGTACTGAAGATGAATGAAGAGGAGACAGCGGCTCCTCTCCATTCATAAACTGAAGCAAAGTAATCACAGGTTACTCTGCTCAGTTTTTACAGGACACAAGAGTGATCGGTAACAAACTCCCTCAATGTCCAATTCAGACAAGGATGGGGCCGGTAAATTACATATTTACCAGCCCCTTCCTCCGCTCTCCATCCTGACACATCACCCCTGCAACCAGCAGGAGAGGAGAGGAGGGAAGCTGGCAGCAGGGGGCGAGAGGGGTGGAGGAAGAAGGCACAGCGGCCGGAGGAAAATGGCGGAGGGGCGCTGGAGAAGGAGGTGAAAGGCTTGTTGTGCCGGGTGCAGTTTTGCACTCTGCACATACAGACAGGTTCAGCGGCGCCGGCTAGTGTGTATAGTGACACACAGCTGTCAAGCACACTGCCGGCACTTCACCGCTCCCCCTTTCCTCCTGAAAATTGTACCACCCTGGGCATCCGCCCCTGCCTTGTACCTGCCCTGACCCCTAACTCTTTTGTCTAGAGTTGTTTAGTAACAGTACTACATATCTTTATTTTGTAAAGTGATGCACAAACTTTTGGTGCTATAAATCCTGAATAATAATAATAATAATAATAATAATAATAATAATGCTTATTTTTACAGTTGGGGTAGTGGTTCCAGAGAAAGCAATTTCAAGTATAAATGAAGGTAAAACCTTTTTAGATTTGGATAATAGGAAGGAGTTAGAACCACTCCTTTATATTGATGGTTTTACTGCACAGGAAAAGTGACGGAAAATTTGAATTGCCACCTAAACAAGGTTTCCCTATTATCCAATAGGGACACTTGTTCCCATAACAACAGCTGATACCTGTTAATGACTGGACCGCACGGCAGGAGATGAGCGATGCCCGCAGTCCACACAGGGCTATCACAGACCGTGGTCATGCGCTCCTGCTGTACGGCCATGCCTGTGTGTCCTCTCCCAGCCCACCTAGCCAATGATGTCATCCAATCAGCAGGGCAGGGGGCTGGAGGAGCTGCAGATCAGAATGGAGAGCTCTTCCTGCCCTCTGCCCTGCTAAAAGGATGGCGTCGTTGGGCGGGTCTGGGAGCCGGGAGAGGACATACGGACCAATCACAGCCTCCGCCCTGCCAAAGGTAGGAGTCCTGTGAAAAGGAGGTAGAGATAAGAATAGGGAAAGAAGAAGGGGGGGTCAGACTGCAGAGGCACTGTGATTGAGGAGGCTGTGATTGCTAGGGGCATTGTAATATAAAGGGAACTGCACTGTAAAGGGATACTATAAGCATTACAGTGCCACTTTACAGTGCAGTCCCTTTATATCACAGTCCCCCCTTTACAGTGCAGTCCTCTTTACATCACAGTCCCCTTTACATTACAGTGCTCTCCTTTACAGAGCAGTTCCCTTTACATTATAGTGCCCTTTTTACATTACAGTGTCCCCTTTACAGTGCAGTCCCCTTTTCATTACAGTGCCCCCCTTTACAAAGCAGTCCCCTTTACATTACAGTGCCCCCTTTACAGTGCAGTCCTCTTTACATCACATCCCCCCTTTATATTTCAGTGACCCCTTTACAGAGTAGTCCCCGTTACATTAATGCAAAGTGGACTGTACTGTAAAGGGGCACTGTGATGTACAGGGGACTGCACTGTTATGGGGCGCTGTAATGTAAAGGAGGGCTGTGATGTAATGGGGAACTGAGGACACTGATATAAAGGAGGGACTGTGTTGTAAGGGGAGGCTAAGGACAGACTCTCTGAATATCCCCTCCCACAGTCCCCCCCCCTCCTCCCTGGGAAAATTGGCTGCCGTGAAACGGGTCCCTGGTGTCAAAAAGTTTGGGGGCCACTGGTCTAAGAGAAAAACGCCCTCCCATTTGAAAGATGTTTTCCCACATCCTGTTAAGTCTACAGGACTAGAAGTAAAGGGAAATCTCCCTCATGAGATACAGATGGGAAAAGCTGACCGCTTTTTAAACCCTCCCCTATTCTATCCAAAATAAAAAAGAAATGTTGGCTTTAGATGTACTTTAAAGTACAGCCTGCAGGATTAAACATATATCTCAAGCACATTCCCTTGAAACAAATTATAGCACAGATAATGGTAGATGCTTTGAGATATGCTCATTTGTACTGAGACATTTTGCTCAATACAGTCTTTCAAATCCAACACCATGAGGTAGCTCAGTGTGAGAAATGTGTTTTGCAAGCATTCGCTTTTATTGTACAATGTAGAAATATTTTTCTAATTTATGATATGCTACAGGTAGTAATAGATTATTTCTGAATTGTGAGTGTCCCACAATAATTAATTGCAAGCAAAAATAGTTTTTTTTAATTGCATTCCAATGAACATTTCTTATTGCTTAGAAAAATATAAGGCTTTTTATTTAAATAGCAATAATAATTGTTCTACGTGAACTATTCAAGAAAATGTATGTATGTACTCTACCATTACAAGATGATAATTGGTGAAGCAATTATATCCACTCTTACCATTTGTGTAGCATGGAATGTAGGCCTGTGATTGTACAGCACTTTGGTATATGAACAATTGGAGAGAGATGCTTTGATGGGCTCCCAGCTTGAATTGATGTGTGATGAATGTGTGGCTTAGGAAAATATACTATTAAAGTCTATTTGCTACATGTGTTACTAATCAGCTTCCTTTGAAAAACTCTACATTTAAGAGATATTTTGAAAGTCTTTGCAGTTGTGGTTTAAATGAGCTGATACAGCATAAAGAGCAATCTATCAAAACCTGACAGAACATTGTCACGTGATATACATGTATTACTAGATAAGGCCATTTAACATTACACATCATCAGTTACAGTAGTATATGAAAAGCAAACACTTAGGTTATACCTGTCAATAACAGAACCAGCAAATGATATGTCTTAATACTGTATGTTCATAAAGGGCTGTATATCAGACTAAAAATTTCCAATTACATTACAGCCACAATGATTTATGTAGAATCATTCCACTATACAGTGATCAGCAGACCTGTATATTTGTTTTAATTAATTCTGTATTTCATTTATGTTGTTTGTCATACATATACCTATTTCATTTACATGTTTACAATACTTAACCACTTCACCCCCGGAAGGATTTCCCACTGTAGGACCAGAGCACTTTTTGCGATTCAGCACTGCGTCGCTTTAACTGACAATTGCGCGGTCATGTGACGTTGTACCCAAACAAAATTTGCGTTCCTTTTTTTCCCACAAATAGAGCTTTCTTTTGGTGGGATTTGGTCACCTCTGCGTAATTTCGGATCACCGATATAAACAAAAAAAGCGACAATTTTGCAAAAAAAAAAAAACAATATTTCTTACTTTAAAAAGAAAATGTAAAAAAAAACAAATTTATTCATCGGTTTTGGCCGATGTATATTCTTCCTCATGTTTTTGGTAAAAAAAATTGCAATCAGCTTGTATTGATTGGTTTGCGCAAAAGTGGCCGCGTTTACAAACCATTAGAATTAATATCTGGCGTTTTTTAATTTTTTTTATTTTACTAGTAATGGCGGCGATCTGCAATTTTTATCGGGACTTTGATAGTGGGGCGGACATGTCGGACATTTTTAACACTTTTTTGAGACGAATGACATTTATACAGCAATCAGAAATTTAAATATCCACTGATTACTGTATAAATGTCATTGGCAGGGAAGGGGTTAACCTGCAGCGGGCAGTGAAGGGGTTAACTGTGTTCCTGTGTGTGTTCTAACTGTATGGGAGCTGGGCTGCCAGGGGCACCAGAGATCTAACTGATCCCAGCCACAGCGATCAGTAGATCTCATGCTGCCTGTCAGAATGGGGAACCGCCGTGTTTACCTCGTTCTTTCCCTCTGGCAGGTCATGGCGGCTCACCAGCGGACATCGGGTCCTCCCGAGTTCAGGGCACACTCCTCCAGAGTGTGGCGGGCATGAGAGCGCACCGTGAACTAAAAAGTGTAGCGCTAAAAGAAACACCACATGTGTTACAATGTCATCGTAACAATAGTGAAATAATTTGAATAAAATATTTTAAAAGACAAAAAATTAAATAATAATTAAAGTCCAAACATAAGTGAATATTAGTTATCCATCTGATTAGAACACCCGATATAGTGATCATAAATCTTCAACAATTGTGGAAAATTGCATCATGTGCTGTGCACTCCCATCAAGTGAGTAAAGGGTACTCTTACCAACGATAGAAGAAAAATGCGCATATTGTAGATCTTAAACCGACATCCTATAGACCTCGCCGTGTGGTTCCAATCCCACCGTCTGTCGGGAACTCCCGAGGGTCCACAGCCGGATACCAGATTTCGGAAAAACCGAGCAACAATGTGTTGTGTGGTTCCAATCAAACCGTCTATCCGGGGCTTTAGAGGGTCCACAGCTAGATCCCAGACTCCGGTACCACCATACAGCAATGTGCTTGCTCAGTACAGGTTTTCTTTGATAGCCAAGTCAGATGGACACCACCGGTGGCTCTCTCCGTGGATCGCCACTTATATATGGCGTTTCGTGAGACAGCGCCACACTGCCGCAGTAAAAATGTGGTAGCCGGTCAGGAACCAGTTAAGGTGGCAAGAAAGCCTGTCAGATTTTACTCTGTTTAAGAGATTTACCTTCACTCCTATATGCATAGCTCCCAACTGTCCCTGATTTCGAGAGACTGACCCTGATATGGAACAAAGTCCCCCTGTCCCTATTTCCTCCTCATTTGTCCCTTATTTTGGTCTGATCTATATAGTTGTATATAAAATGCACTTTTCATCTTTCAAAAAGTGTTTCCCAGTGCTAAACCTTTCACCCAATTTCCTAATTGCTGCATTTGTAAATTTCAAAGATGAGTATAAAGGAATAGTAGTGGTAAATAAAAAGCACTTGTGGGTTTAACCACTTGCCGACCGCCTGCCGCAGCATGATGGCGGCAAGGTGGCTCGTTATCGCGAACCGCCGTCACAGGACGGCGACCGCGATAACTAGCATTGTGAGCACGCGCCGCCGAAGGCGTGCCCGCACGCTCACTGTGTTCGGGGGGAGCCAGGGAGTGGGTGCGGCAGACTCGATCGCCGCCAGCTACCCGCGATGGCTCCCCCGCACTGAAAGAACGGAGGTCCGTGTAAGTAAACACGGATCTCCGTTCTGTTGAAGGGGGAAGGGCGATGATCACAGCCTTCCTGTATATGGAAGCTGTGATCATCCCCTTTCCCCAGCCAGGGCAGTCCCCCCACAGTTAGAACACGCCCAGGGAACACAGATAACCCTTAGAGCGCCCCCTGCAGGTTAACCCCTTCACTGCCAATGGCATTTACACTGTAGTCAGTGCATTTTTATAGCACTGATCGCTGTATAAATGCCAATGGTCCCAAAAAAGTGTCAAAATGGTCCGACATGTCCGCTGAAATATCGCAGTACCGCTAAAAATCGCAGATCGCCGCCATTACTAGTAAAAAATAAAAAAAAAAATAAAAACCCCAGAAATGAATCCTAATCATCTGTAAATGCGGCAACTTTTGCTCAAACCAATAAATAAACGCCGATTGCAATTTTTTTTACCAAAAATATGAGGATGAATATAAATCGGCCAAAACCAATGAAAAAAATGTTTTGTTTTTTTTGGATTTGTATTTTATCAAAAAGTAATAAATTTGGGTCTTTTTGCAAAATTGTCACTCTTCTTTTGTTTATAGCGGCGATCAGAAATGACGCAGAGGTGATCAAATACCACCAAAAGAAAGCTCTATTTGTGGGAAAAAAAGGACACAAATTTTGTTTGGGTACAAAGTCGCATGGCCACGCAATTGTCAGTTAAAGTGACGCAGCACCGAATCGCAAAAAGGGCTCTGGTCCTAAAGTGTGAAATCCTTCCAGGGCTGAAGTGCTTAACTAATCTTTTTTTGTATAATTCTCCTTTAAGGGGGCATGGCAGGGGGTGTGTCCTATGCCTACATACTTTTACTAATAGGTGCCCCTCGTTCCAATGTCAAAAAGTGGGGAGGTACGCCCATGCATCTGACCATTGTTTCACCAGGTAGGACGTGAAAGAAAATCATCAACAGGGACACAGTCAGGAATTTAAAATTATTAGATGTTCTAGCCTCCCCCAACCCTAATAAAGAAATGCATTTTTTTTCTGTCTGTGATGGTTTTGGAGAGATCTACTTACTTCCTGTCTGCTATAACATTGTCACCAAGACAGGAAGTGAGGGTAAATCTTTTTAACGCAGTCCCTAAAATCAATAAAATCCTGGCAGCGATTCCTACCCTTCTCCACTCTATCCAAACCTACGAAAAAAGTTTTGGCTGGACATACACTTTAGCAATATCACCACTACTGCTTCACACGGTAGGTGCAATATTGTTAAGGAAAAAAAGCATTGGCTGCCATTGCTGACCTGCCAATGTTCCATACAACAGTTCAGATTTCAAACCAGTCTGAAACCAACTTTATTAAAATAACTTAATTAAACAATCATAGGTAGTGTTTCCAAAAAACATAAACATGCCCTAGCCTTTGGAGCACTTTCTACACTGTTGTCTTTCCTCTTTAACAGGGAAGTGGACCTTGTATTCACGACATGTATATTGGCAGTTTGGGATTGCGAGATGTGAGGAGGTACCAGACCCATGTATAGTATCATTTAATATAAATGGATAACTAAGAGGATACACTGGAATGGACTTCTATCATCCATTGTCGATGACCTTTTGAAATGTGATTATTCTTTCTGGGGTTCCATTTAGTTTTTTTAAATTAACTATTGAAGGGTGATTTGTTCTCTTGCTCCTAGTTCCCTGATGCTTCCCCACAGCCAGAGGTGACATACCATAGATGGTTCACCCATACACCATGTGGTGTTATGTCCTAAAAAATGTAACGGCCCAGAGGAAGCAGAATATGCGCAAAACGTGTAGACTAGTATCTGAGTTAGGATGTGTCCGGCCATTCCATATACCTTAAATTATTTTATTGTACCAACAGTTAAAGCGGTAGTAAACCCATCCATTTAACAGTTTAAAAACCAGTTACATTTCCGGCACGTGCCGGAAATGTAACACTCCCATTGGTTGTGCTCTAAACCAAACTGTCAAACCATCCAATGGCTGGTGTCATAGCTGATCACATGTGCAGCATCATGGTAGTTGGAGGTTATACAGAGGCCAAGATGGCAGCTTCCTTGGCTGAAAATGATAGGAGGGTTTACTACCACTTTAATTTTTAAATGTTTGTAATAAAGTATCATTAACTATGTTATACATATTCCAGAAGAATGTCAAATCAATACTTTCCTGGGACAGCTATCTAAAAAATACCTATTTTTTATTACTTTGGTTTGTTGGACCTTGTATTCACCCTAAATCAGTGGTTCTCAACTCCTGTCCCCAGGACCCACTAACAGGCCAGGTTTGCAAGATAACTAAAATACATCACAGGTGATAACATTTGCTGCTCAGTGATTGCAGTATTCTAGTCTGCATCTTCCCAAGGTAATACTGAAAATCTGGCCTGTTAGTGAGTCCTGAGGACAGGAGTTGAGAACCACTGCCCTAAATAAACAAAGCCTTGCCTCCACATTCTCTATGCAGACCAGCCTAGTCTGATTTCCTCCCAAAAGATTCAGAAACCCTGCAAAGCCAATCAGCTTCCTCTATAACCATTTAAAGTGGTAGTAAAGGTGTTTTTGTTGATTTAAGCCCATATAAGGCCCCTTTCACACTTGTGCGACGTGATTTTGCCACAATTTTACTGTGATTTTACCGCAATGTCGGATCAGTACGACTTTGGTCCGACTTTGTTGCAACTTTGGCACAATGAAAACATATTACAAAGTCGTACAGAAATAGTACAAAACTCACATCTATATTATTCAGGTGCGATTTTCTTGCGACTTTGAGACTTTTAGGGTTTAACATTGAAGTCTATGGACCTCAAGTTGCATCAAAGTTGGGCCAAACTAATGCAGGGACTACTTTGAAGTCGGCACGACTTAAAGTCGTACAGGTATAAATGGTACTCATTGGAAATAATGGGGAACGATTTGTCATGTGACTTTGCAGTCCCGAGTCGCAGGACAAGTCACATAAGTGTGAAAGGGGCCTAAGGCTTACCTGTAGGTATGGTAAACATTTCCTAAATGTGTACCGTGCCACCGGCAGTTGCGCTCTCAATGAATGGCATGCTGTCAATTGAGAGCGCTGTGCTATGGCTGTGTGACCGGGAAGAGACGACATGGCTGCTCGGCCAATCAGATGGGCGCAGCCTGCGAACCTGGGTGAAGATGGAAGCCCTGTCAGCAGTGACAGAATGCCGCGGGGGGGCTTTGTTTTCAGGTAAGTCTTTCATAATGTGCTAGTAGGCGATACAGGGAGAAGATTTTTTTTTTGTAATTGTGACTGATTAGACCAGGTAAATCCAAGATCTGGCCTCTATATGAAGCACCTTTCCATTGGTCTACACCAGGTTGTCCAAAATCCCAGTTATACAAAAAAGGTCAGAGTGAAAAAAACACCATTTTAACCACTTGCCGACCGCCTGCCGCAGCGTGACGGCGACAAGGAGCTCATTATCGCGAACCGCCGTCAAAGGACGGCGGGCGCAATAACTAGCATTGTGAGCGTGAATGGACTTTTGTTTCGGGGGGGCGCCGTAAGACAGTGACGACTGTCCCGAAGGT
>BLSH010500277.1:1428610-1449906 GCA_018402905.1 Glandirana rugosa | reverse complement strand
ATGGGGATGCACCAGGCCCCTGCTGTGAGCCGCGTGCGAAGATAGTGTGAAGCCAGCCTAGATGACCCTTTTTGGAAAGTAGACTTTCTTGGGCATTTATTAAGAGGCATGGTGAGTTTTTTTTAAGTTGTATTTTTTGTCACAATTGTTTGGAAAATGAAGAGAGTAAATAATATTTTTTTCACATTTTTTCTTACATACTGTTACCAGTGCATATGGCTGGTGTTGTGGTGCTCAGAGATACTGACTGATAACAGTGTAAAAAATAAATAAATAAATAATACATTTTTTTTAACTACATTTTTTAAAACATTTGATTATTTTTTTCAACTTTTAAAAAAAAAAAATGTTTAACATATTTTTTTTTTACATCCTGTCGTCAGATTAGTTCATTGTCCCAATAGTGACACTGTACTACTCTGGGGGTGGGGGGGGGGGGTTGATCAGGGATTTTTTTGGTACTGCTATTGCTTATACAGTGATGATCACTGTATGAGCAATAGCTTTAGCTGTCCTGGGTTTCCCATTCATGAACAGCTTGCTTTTGATTGTGATATGGGATTGGCTAAGCTAATCACATGGTACAGGTAGTCAGGTACCATGAGATTGCTTTGAACCAATCACAGATCGCAACAGTAAGCAAGCTGTTCATAGATGGAAAGCTATTCATGACAAGTTGTTTACATTGTTATCATGTGATTGCTATGACCCATCCTAGCGATCACATGATACCTGGTTATCAGTTATCGGTAACAGTGATCTGCTGTGTCCGGTGGACACAGAGGTCACAAGAGGGGCACGCTGTGTGCTCCAGAGGGCTTAAGCATGCTCTTAAACTGCAGCAGTCTCAATCATGTATATAAACTGAGGTCATAATATATCCTCCCCCTGATCTCTCTGTCAGCCCATCCCCGCATGCTAAAATTCTAGGTGTAATCCTGGACTCTGATCTATCCTTTAGGCCCTCACATCCAATCACTGTTCAAATCTCGCCACCTCCATCTCCGCAACATCTCCAAAATACGCCCCTTTCTTTCTAATGACAACACAAAGCTCCTGATTCACTCCCTGGTCATCTCGACTACTGCAACTCCCCTTTACATTGGCTTACCTTTACATTCGCTATCCCCCCTTCAGACCATTATGAATGGTGCTGCCAGGCTCATCCACCTTACCAACCGCACCATGTCTGCTACTCCTCTCTGCTAATCCCTCCACTGGCTCACCCAACAAATTAAATTCAAAATACTAACAACTTACAAAGCTATCCACAACTCAGCTCCCACCTACATCACTAGCTGAGTCTCAAAATACCAACCTAATCGTTCTCTTCATTCCTCCCGAGACCACCTGCTCCCTAGCTCCCTTGTTACCTCCTCCCATGCTCGCCTCCAAGACTTTTCCAGAGCCTCTACCATCCTATGGAACTCCCTACCCCAATCTGTCCAGTTATCTTCTACTCTGTTTGCTGTTAGATGATCCCTGAAAACCCTTCACTTCAGAGAAGCTTATTTTGCCCACACCTAACAACTGTACTTTGATTTTCTCCATCAGCTCATCCCCACAGGTATTACCTTTTGTATGATTTGACCCTCCCTCCTAGATTGTAAGCTCTAATAAGCAGGGCCCTCTTATTCCTCATGTATTCAATTGTATTGTAACAGTACTGTCTGTCCTCATGTTGTAAAGCGCTGCGCAAACTGTTGGTGCTATATAAATCTTGTATAATAATAATGATAATAATAATATACATGACTGAGCCTGCGCGTGCTGCCCCCCATCAGTAAATGTACTGTGGCAGAGCAGCAAATGGTTGTAGTGAGGAAGACAAGAAAGTGCTAACAGTCACAATAAGTGATACGCAATACATGGAGACGTTATCACAGAATGCAGGAGGTACATGTCTGCAAGGTACAGTAGATATAGTAACTGGGCAACCCAAAATTTCAATAAAGACATAGTTCTGGTTATCAAAAGTTGCAGAAATAGGAGGACATGAGGTAAATTGTAGGTTATGAAGGGATTCAAGTGTAGGAGATATCAAAGTATACCAGTGGGGTAGACAAATGTATGTGTTTGCAGACTTGGGTGTTATGCGGAGCAGCAGTGAAGGAAGCTAGGGGAAGGGTAGGGGTGGGGGCGAGGTCATCAAAAGTGTATATGAAGGAGAGGGTGTTGGGGGGGGGGAGGATGGGGGTTTGAAAGGAAGAAAAGATAATGGTGGTGTGTGTAGTTGAGAAGAGTGTTCAGTGGAACATGAAAATGGGTAAGTGATGGAGAAGGTCCTCCTAATGGGAAGAGTTAGTCAGTTAACTAATTACAGGGGGTTCTGTGATGTCTGGGCAATGAGATGTTTATATCTATATAAGGGAATGATCTGGGTCTAGTGAAAGTGGATTTGTGTTCCATGTCTACCAAACCATCAGAAATTTCTCATGATATAGTCTGTTGCCAACCTCCTAAAAGCTGAAGTACCTTCATGCCTTAGCAACAGTTTATTTGGTGCACTAAATATGTGGGAAATCAGAATTTGTGCTTTAGTTTATACATGTTTTAATTATTGTCCTAACAGCCTACTGATAGGTACTGAGCTTAGATTCTACCAACTCAATTCCATAAAGCATATCTGCATATGAATCATATACATTTAACATTTTTATTTTCTGTGCATATAGCAATACTATTACAAACAAAGAGGCAATGGAAGCTGTAATATTACAGTAGGGTCTAGAGTCCAGTCTGGTCAGAACTGGATCACTTGTAATGCAATCTAGGTTGGATCTCAGGGCCCAGTCAGTGTCTGGTGCCAGCTGAAGCCTCAACACCTGCACATTCAATTTTCATTTCATATTATCGGATTTGTCATGTCTTGGTGTCCACATCAAGATTGAACACAGTATTTAATAGTCCCACTGATGTGGAAAATGGGCAGAAACAGTGCTTTTAACCTGCAGTGCTAACTGGTTAACTGTAAATTTAGGTACTGGCTTAATCCCATCCCCAGTTTGGCAACCTGCTGCCTTTTGACAACCACCCTACCCACCTGCTCTAGTTCTTAGAACTTCTTATCGATGAAGCCAATCAGAGATTGCACTGGCTTCTCCTGGCATACAGCCTGTATTCGATAATAATAAAGAATTGGATCCTGGTCCTACTATGTGTATGTATGAATGGGAGTAAGGGACCTTAGATTATAAGCTCCTTGAGGGCAGGGATTGATGTGAATGTAGGATATACTGTATATGTAAAGTGCTGTGTAAATTGTCAGCACTGTATACTGTAAGTACATGTAACAAAATGCTTAGGCAAGTGAAGTCTGCTCCCTAAAACCTCTTTGCTGTCCTCAGAATATACAGCCACCTAGAGGATTTTGATTGTTGCCCTAGATTTTTTTTATAATTTTGTTTTTTTATTCATTTTTTTTTCTATAAGAGCTTCCCCCTGGATTATTGGTCAGTAGGTATAGTCTTTTGGTTCCAGTTCCATTTTTAATATTCTTTATTTATCATTTTTGCATAACAAAAATACTGAAATAGAAATATAATTGACATTCATTTTCAGCAAGTTAGTAAACTAATGCTGGATTACAATCATCATTTTATAGTGTTTTGTTCAATATTATAACTAGAATGCAAACTTTAATCCTATGATAAAAACAGAGAGCATCTATTTATGTCAAGCAATAAAAATAAATGAAGAAATCAGTCATATAGTGGTTTGCAGATACCAGTTTTGTTAAGCTAACAAAGAACTAATTGGAAACAGATGTCTGCCTGGTAGTGTATTTTAATAAATTAAATAATGTCAAAAATTATATTTTGTCGTGTTCCAGGAAGATGAACATGATGACAAATTATACAAGATGGAACAATTATAATACTCCATGCCATTACAGGTGCCAAATCATAAATTATTCTGAAATGGATTTATACAGAACAAATAAAATTTTGTTGCAGAAATGTATATTTAATGAGATATAAAATATGACCTGTGTGTGTATATATAAATATGGACACCTAAAGGTTGTATGTGAAGCTTTCACAATTTTTCACTCCTTCAATATCATTCACTGGCAATTTTAAATAAATACAATACATATTTATCATGTAAAGCTCTCCCATTATTTATTTATTTATTTTGCTTAAAGTGGCTGTAAACCTCAGACATGAAATATAAACAAAGCACATGCCTCTATAGTGTGTACATGCCTTAATCAAGAGCACTAAGACCCCTTTCACACCAGGGCCGCCCAAGCGTTAGCAGTAAAACACAGCTAATTTGGGGTGCTTTACCGCTCGTTATAGCTGCACTATGGCGCTGTTATTCGGGCGGTGCACTTTTAACCCCCCCCCAAGGGGTTAAACAAGGGTTAAAAGTGCTGGTTAGCGGTGCTCCCGAAGCAGTGTTCAGTGCTTCAGAAGCGCTGCCCCATTGTTTTCAATGGGCAGGGGTGGTATAGGAGCAGTGAATACACCGCTCCCACACCGCTGCAAAGATGCGGCTTGTAGGACGTTTTTACCATCCCCCAAGCGCACTGCCCCAGTGTGAAAGCACTCGGGCTTTCACACTGGGGTGTATTGGGGGGAGTTTTTCAGGTGCTTTTCTATCGCTATTTTTAGTGCAAAAGTGCCTGAGAAACGTTTTGGTGTGAAAGGGGTCTTAGTGTCATCTCTCTCTGCTGAATTTTTTTTTCTGCTGTCAGCATGAATCATTTCTGACAATGACACCAAGAGAAAAATGGTGACAGGGGAGCGATCTGCAGCTGATTGACAGCCTCGGCTCTGCTCCCGTGTGGAGGGGGGGTGTCTCTTCCCTCCAATCATCTCTCAGAGCTCTCCTCACTGAGCTCTGCAGAGAGTAACTTCATCTCTCCACCCCTTTTTTTAACTCTCTGATAAGCTTTATAAATTCAGCACTTTGAATGGATATAGAGAAGAGATGTACCAATTATGTAGGAGGATTTGTTTCATCTCTGTGTATCACCTAAAACCAGTCACTTCACTAAGTATATGTAAGGGTTTACAACTAGATGCTTGCCATCACGATGATACTACAGGCTGAATCATTTTGAAAACAATTATAAGAATTCTGATTTCCTCAAGATTTCTATTTTCATTTCCCCAAGATTTTTCAAGATCTGTGACTTAAAAGTTTAGAAGTCACATGTAGCCAATATTTTTAGAAAAGGGTAAGCAAAATGAGCCTTCATAATAAAATAATTATATATGGGGTTTCTTGTGCTGTCTATATGGACTGCTAATGCTGATCTATTTCTGAAAATGCCAGTTGCTTTGCTGTCTATGACCCAACAACTTTGGTTCAATCATCAAACACAAGTATGCAGATAGTGAAGTCAGTGAAAAATCAGAACTCTTGATCTGCATACTTGTTCCAAAACTAAAGTAGAGTTAGAAAAATAAAAGTCCTCGCTTTTTGTTTTCAGATCACAATGGGAAGATTCCTCTATCACCCTTGAATGTGTGGATGGGGGAATCTTGCTGTTGGCCACCCATGACCAGCTTTAGATATGTGGTACATGAGCCCCCCCCCCCGACTACACCCCCCCCCCCAGAGGGCGCTGCAGATCCCAGGTCTGTCAACATCTGAAAGAAACATGGTTTGATAAAATAAAGGGGCACTACTGTCTGCCCAGAACCACATAGCCACAACCTCTCCACAACCTCTCCACTTCTTGTCACCATCACCCAGCCAAGGTGTTATTTGGAGATGCAGCCATCTTGCTACTTCAGGAAGCCACTGTTGCTTATGTTCCAGCCTGAAGCTTGGTAAGTGTACTTGCATGAAGAACTCTGCTTAAGCCAGCCACATGCCTGCAGCCTCATGGTGATCCTTTGGAGGTCCATATGCGTTTATGACAAGCCTTGGTCCATTTTTAACTAGTGAGTGCATTTTTATTGTCTTGTATTCTTTTTAAAAAATTGCTACACCTGTATGGAGGCATCCTCTTGTGTTTGTTTTTCATATGGGCATTAGGATCTCAAGATCTAATCTCAAGGAGCTGCATCCACTTCACCTAATGTTCCCCACCGCCCTCCTGACCCTCTTATGTGCCCCATTAAATGACAGTTGGGTTCTAGTTAGTGCAATAGTTTATTTATTTTCTTTGCTGTCAACATCAGACCCAGTGCTGTAGGAGAGGTATCACTCTTCTTGGGGGCTCCTCTTAAAGCACCTTTGATTCTAAAGGGCATATGTGCTGGGAATCGGCCACACACTCATTTTCATTTGGCAAAGAAGTTCTAGCCTTCGTGCCTGATGTTCTAAGCTGGCATGAATCTGGGGGACATGTACACAGGGTCGCTGATAAGGCAGTACAACCAGTCCTGTTGTACTGGGTCCAGGCACCATCAGATAAACAGGAGGTCTCAGGGCAGTTTTTATTGTTAATTTCTGCCTAAATGAACAAATATATTTTACTGGACCGCACCCTCACTCCTACTTGTTTACCAGGGCTTAAATTACATTTCCCTAGGCCCCATCAGGTTAACAGAGGGGCCCAGGAAGTGAGAGCAGAGGAAAGACCTTTTTTTTCATTTTCGGGGTATAGGTGGATAAAGTCAGTGCGGCTTTTCCACTGCACTCCGGGGGGGGGGGTAAGTGGGGTGTAGGCATGGTTGGGGGGCCCATCAGGAGGACTGTATGGGGCCCCTATGATTTCTAACAGTGGCCCTGCATGTACACATATACTTTATACAAATAATTTAACATAAAACATATACAAAGTCAACCAAAAACCTATATGAACCCTTGTAATAGAAAAACTGTGTAAAAGTACAGTTTCAGCTCATACCAACAAATACGTTTTTGCAATTTACTATACCAAGTGTATTTGCTAGACATTAACAGGTGCACATTTGACATACTGTAGTGAATGAGAACTATGAATATTTACCTACCATGGTATTATTTTATATTATAATGCAGATATTTCTACTATGTTCTATTGTGTTGTATATGAAATGTGTTTTTTACTTATGAGGTTAATCTGGGATCGACTTTATCTGTCTATAACATAGTATAATATTACAGAATGTCACAAATCTGTATTCTACCTTATTTACTTAACTTTATTTATCCATGTAGATTACTTGAGTGAACACTGTTTATGCAAAGATAAATATAACACATTAAAGGCAATTATTTTGAAAATGCTGAGCTAAAATAGAAAAAAAACTTTTTAAATTGCTAAAAAAATTACATTTTGTATTTTTTTTTGCTACCTTGAAGTAGACTAAATTTAAACTTGAAATGTATAAGGCACAGTAATTGTGTGACTTAAGGCATGACATAAAAGAATGGCATAAAAGGTCACCTGGCTGTGAAAATTCTGTATCCGTTAACAGTGTTTCATGTAATTGTATGATGTTCCATTGTGTGTAGTAGTGGGCATTGTTCCTTGCACTCATTTCTGCTGCCTCATCCATAGGCTTTTAAAATGATAATGAGCTAGCTACCATCGCTAGGAATTTATCTTCTAATTAACGTGACCCTTTCTTCTATTGCTTTTCATTTTGCAATTACAATAGATGAGCTTAGTTGCTCTAAATATTCCATCTTTATTCTTTTAATTTTTTCGTTTGGGGTTTTTGAAGTTTGTATTCAACATGCATAGCAGAGCAGTCAGGTCAATTGTATTTAATATTGCTGCTGCTTTAAACCAAGTGGTTAGAAGTTTCTTCAGGAGAAAATACGCATGTCCATAACTTGAACTGTTACTACAATTCTTAATTAAGAGTATTGTTGTATAACTTTGCCAGGTCTGGTTCATACGTTTTGCTAACAGATATGGTTCCTGTCTGCTCATATTATATAAAACCATCCAACCATAAAAATGACTGACTTAGTTCATCAAACGTTCTATGTACTATCATTTGTTCAATTCACCTTATATACACTTTACCACATCAGGTTTCCAGCAACATTGTGAATATAACCTTAAAGTGGTAGTAAACCCTCCTATCATTTTCAGCCAAGGAAGCTGCCATCTTGGCCTCTTTTTAATCTATAACTGCCATGATGCTGCACATGTGATCAGCTATGACACCAGCCATTGGATGGTTTGACAGTTTGGTTTAGAGCACAACCAATTGGAATGTTACATTTCCGGCACGTGCCGGAAATGTAACTGATTTTTAAACTGTTAAATGGATGGGTTTACTACCGCTTTAAGGACAGCCATACACAGTTCAAATCGAACCGTTAATGAGCAAGCTGAATGTACCAAGTTGATTGAGCGATCAACTTGGGTACAACCAGCCTGCTGGATTCTCTTGCATTTATCACTAGCAGCTGTAAAAGCGACTAGCGATAATCACTGCCTTCTCCCAATGGGGATGGCTTCCCCCGCCCACCCCGCCCTCCCTCCGGGAGACGACAATTGCTGATTCCATTGGTGTGCACAGCCTATTGCATTCGAGTGTGCACCCCAGAGCAAGAACAAACATTTTACAATTTTATTTTTTAATTATTTTTTTACAATATTATTTCTTATTATTCGTTTTACAATATTTTTAGGAGTCCCGTTGGCTTTGGTGAAATATCATGGGTCTAAACAGACCATTTTTGAGATTCCCCAGTTCTATTCTCTGCAGCCTCAACTGTACTGTACAGTGACAATTGGGAAGTGCTCCGTGCTGAGCGGCTTCCTGTTCATTCACAGACTGAAGCATAGTGAGTGATCAGTGCAGATCATTCCCTGTGTTCATTCAGAAAAGGGTAAATGAAATAATTACCTGCCCCTTTACTCGTTCTCCATCCTGAATCATTCCCCACAGCAGCCGGTGGGAGAGGAGAGAAGGGAAGCAGGCAGCACTGCAGGGAGGAAACAGGGGGCACCAGGAAGCAGGGGGAATCAGCACCACATGGGTGATAAGGGCGCACCTATGGCTGATTCCCCTGTCAGCACTGTCTGTGTTAATGGGGAATTGTGCAAATTTCTTTTCTGCAACCACAGGTTGCAGGAGAGAAATCCGCACCATGTATGGCCAGCCTAACGCATTTAAAAATGGGACTGCAACTTTACTTTTTTATGCAATAAGCTGTATCATTGGCTGGTCATACACTAGTAGAGCTTTCTTCAAAAAATGTCACTGTAAGAACATTTGTTTGATTTTCTTTTCATTAGTGGAATGTTTTCAATCATAGTGTTTTCAATCATAGAGACGAAAAAAATCAAGCAAACAAATTTCTAACAGTGAATGTAGTTTCTATTTAGGAAAGTCCATTCACTCTAACACTGAATGTTAAAATCAATTGTTTTTTTTTTCAACAACATTTATTACATCATCAAAGGTACTGATGAAAATTTTTGTGCAAATTTAGTTCAAAAATCCTAAAAAAAAAGCCAACTTTAGGGCCACAAACACATTGTTGCAGGCACTGATTAAAGTAGTATAGAACCCAAAAGCAAACATTTATTATATTGTAGCTTACCAGCTCTCAGATGTAATGCTGCTTTTGTTTTCATTTTTTGGATTTCTTTCTTTTATTTTCACCTGGTGATCTAGTCAGTAAAGCCCTGGTATACTTTGCGGCGACTTGCGACACATAAAGTCACATGACAACTGAAAACACATTTGTTTCAATGGCTGGCCATTCCAATTTATGTGACTCAAATTGCGCAGATTTTTTAACCACTTGCTTACTGGGCACTTAAACCCCCCTCCTGCCCAGACCAATTTTTGACTTTCAGCGCTGTCGCATTTTGAATGACAATTGCGCAGTCGTGCGACATTGTACCCAAACAAAATTTTTATCATTTTTTTCCCAGAAATAGAGCTTTCTTTTGGTGGTATTTGATCACCTCTGCAGTTTTTATTTTTTGCGCTATAAACAAACAAAGAGCGACGATTTTGAAAAAAGAAATCATATGACAGTGGGGTTGCATGCGTGTGGGTCAGTGATGTAATATGACACTCAGGGGGCACTGATGTAATTTAAAATTCTGGGGCAGTGATGTAAGGTGGGACTCTGAGGGCACTGATCTAAGGTAGCATTCCAGGTCACTGATGTAAGGTGGCACTCTGAGGGCATTGATCTAAGGTGGCATTCCAGGGCACTGATTTAAGGTGGA
Organism: Glandirana rugosa; assembly: GCA_018402905.1. Classification (NCBI taxonomy): domain Eukaryota; kingdom Metazoa; phylum Chordata; class Amphibia; order Anura; family Ranidae; genus Glandirana; species Glandirana rugosa. The sequence goes on along the minus strand of BLSH010500277.1, from coordinate 1,439,813 downwards.
ACTCTGGAAGCCCTGATGTAAGGTGGGACTTTGCAAACTTTCATGTATAGGGGAAATGCTGGGGGCTTTGATGTAAGGGAAGACTCTGGTGTGAGTCCTGACTGCTGACTCCATATGTTCTTTTGCTTGTTATTCTCTCCTGACCCCTGTACTCACTATGCTGTACGTAAACCCGATCAAGGTGATCATTGTCTCAACAGTTGCTGGTGTTAAAGCGGAGTTCCGCCCACCCAGCAAAAAATTAAAAGTCAGCAGCTACAAATACTGTAGCTGCTGACTTTTAATATTAGGACACTGTCCTGGAATACAGCGATGTTGGACCCCAGCCGATGTTTACACTTTTGGCTTCACAGGTGGATCCCTACTGAGCATGCGTGAGGCACGCTACGCTTTCTGAATGGCCCGGCGGCGAGGGAAGGAGGAGGGGGCTGAACTTCTGAGTGATCTTGCTGCGGTGTCAAAACCAGGTACCCGCTCCTCCCCCGAAAGGTGCCAAATGTGTCCCCTGAGGAAGGAGGAGGCAGATAAAGAACCTCTAAAGAAGTTCTTCCTTAACCGCTTGCCGACGGCTGATCGGCATTTGACGGCGACAAGGTGGCTCGATTGCGCGGATCGCCGTCATATGACGGCGGCCGCGAGATCGAGCCCAGTGAGCGCGCGCGCGCCGCCGGAGGCGCGCCCGCGCGCTCACTGTGTCCGGGGAGGGCCAGGGAGCGGATGCGGCGGATTCGATCTCTGCCTGCCCCCCCCCGGAGTGAAAGAACGGAGGTCCATGTAAGTAAACACGGACCTCCGTTCTGTGAGAGGGGGAAGGGCTGTGATCACAGCCTTCCTGTACATGGAGGCTGTGATCACTTCCCTTCCCCAGCTAGGGCAGTCCCCACACAGTAAGAACATGCCCAGGGAACACAGTTAACCCTTAGAGCGCCCCCTGCAGGTTAACCCCTTCACTGCCAATGGCATTTACACAGTAATCAGTGCATTTTTATAGCACCGATCGCTGTATAAATGCCAATGGTCCCAAAAAAGTGTCAAAATGTTCCGACATGTCCGCTGAAATATCGCAGTACCGCTAAAAATCGCAGATTGCCGCCATTACTAGTAAAAAATTTTAAAAAAATAAAAACCCCAGAAATGAATTCTCATCATCCGTAAATGCGAACACTTTTGCGCAAACCAATCAATAAACGCCGATTGCGATTTTCTTTATCACAAATATGAGGAAGAATATAAATCGGCCAAAACCGATGAAAAAAAATGTTTTTTTATATTTTTTTTTGGATTTGTATTTTAGCACAAAGTAAGAAATTTGTTTTTTTTTTTGCAAAATTGTCGCTCTTCTTTTGTTTATAGCGGCGATCAGAAATGACGCAGCAGTGATCAAATACCACCAAAAGAAAGCTCTATTTGTGTGAAAAAATGGACGCAAATTTCGTTTGGGTACAACGTCGCATGACCGAATCGCAAAAAGGGCTCTGGTCAGGAAGGGGGCAAATCCTTCCGGGGCTGAAGTGGTTAAGGTAGACTCAGTAAGACAAAAAATATATTTTTGTGTGCATACACATATATGTAATGTTATCATTTCCTGTGTTTTTATGCAAACAAATATGTTTATTTGTGTCTTTGAGAGTGCCATTTGTTACAGATTCTGTTCAATCCTCCTTTGAGACCATTCCACTGGTCATGCCCATTGTTCATTGTGGCACACTATGCAAAAGGTATTTGTCTGTTCTGTCCCAGGGTGCCCCGTGTCTTTCATAATTATAGTCTTGCTCATATTTTGTCATGCTGTTTTGACTTTTTAATTGTAAAACTAGACAGATTACTTGAGTATTGTTAATATAGTTAATGTTTACATGTTACACCTATGTTTAGGGTGTAACAGGTTGCTAAGCACTCCAACCCACACCCTATAACCAGCACACTCGTAGTCCATGGACACTTTCTCCATCTTTCTACCTGAAAGATCACATGCGTGTAAAGCTAAAGTCTCTGAAGCCTAAAGCCTCATACACACGATCAGATTTTCGGATGACCATTTGTCCGTTTTTTGTTGCATGTTAGTCTCATGTCGAAAGAGAAGAAGTTGCTAACCATACAAAAATTATCGTACGACCAAATTCAACGTCAGAAGTGACGTAATGTGTTGAATAGCTTTGTATGTATTTTTGTTAGTATTGCTCTTACAATTTTTTTCAGACGAAAACGGTACTAACTATACGAAAATCTGACGTTGTGGACATATACAACAAATATTTTATAGTGTGCACATCCAGCTTTTGTCATCTGAAAAGTCAGAATCGACTGTCGAAAGGACCATAGTAATGGTAAGAATTTAGATCGGTCGTCGTACAAAAATTCCCGTATGAATTTTGCATTGTGTGTACGGGCCTTAACATTAAACCCGCAATCTACTGATCTCGAATGAAATGATTTGAAAACTCCTGTGGGATAAAAATAAATGCACTTTTTCCCTGCAAAAATATGTGCATTTATTAGCCTTTAAATACCGATTGTCCTAGCTTATAATAGGACTTTCTGTCATATTTCAGATTGTAAGGGAAATGTTTTGCTCTGTCAGTAAATTTTCCATGTTTTATCAGTATAAAAAAATCATAAGGGGTTGGCAACCCTGATTGTAGTTTGGCTTCAATTTGAAGCCTAGAATGGATGCACTTTAATACAGAAGGTGTGTTACAGGCCAAATCACCGGTTAAAAGCACAGCAAAAAAAGCCTAAAAAATAAAACAAATGCAGACACCACTTTTAACCATTTACCGACCACCCGCTGTCATTGTACGTCGGTATTTTTATGTGGAATACCATTGTTATGGTAGCAGATAGCTACCATAACCCCGGTATAATTTTTTTTCAGCGGGCGGTCAGTTTTCAGATAAAAGTGGTCTTTGTGGCAGATTCGCCGCAAGATCACTTTTATCAGGGGGCGGGCGAGGGCCCCTCGCCACTTTCTGGTTATCTCCGCTGCTTACCGGATCCGTCGGTAGCAGCGGAGACAATCGGATCCACTCCCCTCACTGCCTGGATGCCAAGTGAGGGCAAGATGACAACCGTTCGGCTCCATGGCATTCAAGGGTGGGATCAATGTCAAACGTCACTTCCGCCCAATACTCTTAAAGGAGATTTTTTTTTTCAAGTTAATTTCTTTTTTTATTGCATTTTAGTGTAATGGTGAGATCTGAGATCTTTTTGACCCCGATCTCATATTTAGGAGGTCCTGTCATGCTTTTTTTCTATTACAAGGAATGTTTACATTCCTTGTAATATAAATAAAAGTGACCCAATTTTTTTTAAAGGGACAGTGTAAAAATAAAAAGTAAAATAAGTAAATTGACCCAATTTTTTTTTTAAAGGGAGAGTGTAAAAATAAAAAAATAAAAATAAAATAAATAAGCAAACTCATACGTAAGTTCCGTCCGCATATGAAAACGGTGTTAAAACCACACATGTGAGGTATCCCCGCGATCCTTAGAGCGAGAGCAATAACTATAGTACTAGACCTCCTCTGTAACTCAAAACTGTTAACCTGTAGAAATATTTAAACTTTGCCGATGGAGATTTATAAATGCCAAAGTTTGTCGCCATTCCACTAGCAGGCTCAATTTTTGAAGCATGGGTATCAATTTACTTGGCGTAACATTATCTTTCACAATATAGTAAAAAATTGGGCTAACTTCACTGTTGTCTAGAGCTGAGTGAACTTGAACTGTAAAGTTTGAGTTCATACCGGACTTTAGGGTGTCCGTGTCCCGAACCCGGACATTTGAGAAAAAGTCCGGATTCGGGTTCGGGTATTTTTTCGGCCCTGTTGAATAGCTGCAGGGCAGCCAATCAACAAGCGTTTCACTCGTTTGCCCTTAGAAGCCATCACAGCCATGCCATTAGTATTGATTGGCCAGTGCATCATGTGACCCAGCCCCTATATAAGCTGGAGTCACGTAGTGCTGCATGTCACATCATCTCATACTAGTGTAGGGAGAGGATGCTGCTGTGAGGGACAGATTAGCTTTAGAAAATCATCTTATACTAGTGTAGGGAGAGGATGCTGCTGCTGTTAAAAACAGCGATTTATTGGTGGGTGGGTGCTAGAGGAGATTTTTGTTTGCTAGAGTACATTTTGTTTGCTAAGCAAACTGCCTCATATAAAACCTAAGCATTTTTTCTGTTTGTTAGGTGGGCGTATGCAGCCATTTTTGCAAGTGCAGTGCACTTGCAACTGCTTGTGTGTCAGGGACACTACTTTAATCGCGTTCTCTTAGTTCAGTTGGCAACATTTTGGCATATTTAAATACTGCTTTTACATTGCAGTTAGACAAATAAAAACATTTTTTTTCTTTTTTTTTGTGCAAAATATTACATTCCTTGCACAAAAATAAAAAGTGTGTCTACATTGCTGGTTTTAAAAAAAAAATATTCTAAATACTACATTTGAGGCCAGCGGTGCATTTCTTGCACAAAAATAAAAAGTGCGTCTACATTGCTGGTTTAAAAAAAAAAGAATAATAAATAGTGCTACATAGTACATTTGCACCTTGCTGTGCATTCCTTGCACAAAATTAAAAAGTGCGTCGACATTGCTGGTCTAAAAAAAAAATAGTGCTACATAGTACATTTGCACCTAGTTGTGCATTTCTTGCACAAAAATTAAAAAGTACATCTACATTGCTGGTTTAAAAAAATAATATAAATGTTTGTTTTTTTATGTGATTTTAAGTTATTTCCCTATCCACATTTGTTTGCAGGACACTTGTCCTACTCTTACCCCCATTTTGCTTCCTTTTGCAGCCCTCTAGCCCTTTCCAGGACTTTTTTAGAGCCATTTTAGTGCCCAAAAGTCCGGGTCACTATTGGCTTCAATGGGGTTCGGGGTCAAGTTTGGGGCCAAACTCGAACTTTTTCGTGAAGTTCAGCCGAACCCGCCAAACCCGAACATCCAGCTGTCCACTCAACTCTACTGTTGTCTTATGTTTTCATTTAAAAAAATGTAATTTTTTTCTAAACTAATATTGCGCTTTTAAGACCGCTTTGCAAATACGGTGTGACATAAAGTATTGCAACGACCGCCATTTTATTTTCTAGGGTGTTAGAAAAAAATATATATAATGTTTGGGTAATTTTCTAGCAAAAAAAATATTATTTATGATCACTTGTAAACACCGAATCTCAGAAAGAGGCTCTGTCCTTAAGTGGTTAATGATTGGTAAGCTGCAAAATATTACATTTTTGCTTTTAGATTTAATACAACTTTAAATTGTGCATTTTAGACTTAAATTTAAAAACTTTAAATTAACCAATTTGAGCTGAACTCTAGCTTCCTAATTGTCTATTTTTTAAAAATGTAGTAATATCTTTACAGTACAAAGATAATGTAATGCTTTAAAAATCAGTTACACTCTGGTGCAATGATTCTGTAGCTAGAACATCATTGTGAAGAAATCCCACTCCACCTTCCTACTGCTGCTGTCATATTACTCCAAAGAATGCATACAGCAATTCATACCATGAATTTTAAACTAATTTTAACAAAGAAGTTATGAGACAAAGCTTGATCATTTACTTTTTTTCTCAAAGCAAAATACAATGGTAATTGCAGCAATAGAAGGGCAGGTGAAGACATCCAGCCAATTAGTCTCCTTGCTTGAGCCTTAAGGCTTCATGCACACAGGATGTTAAAAAAAGTCCTAAAAATGTCAGTAGCTTATCAGTGATTTTTTTCAGCTTTTTTCACGTTTCATGGCCAGCCTTTTTTTTCCCCAATTGATCTAAAACATCCAAAAACGTTGGGGATCGACGTTTAGCCGCGTTTTTGAGTGTTTGAGCGTTTTTACAGCTGAAAAACGTTTCTCAGAACCCACTGGTCTTGGGTTTTTTTTTACAGCTCAAGAACATCACTGCTAAAAACAGTTGAGAACAGCCTATGTGTGCATAAACACATAGGATAACATGATGGAGAGTTTATTGACTGTAGAAAAAAAAAACGTCTGCAGCTAAAAACAGCTTCTGTAAAACAGTCAAAAAACATCCTGTGTGCATGAGGCCTTAAAGGTAAGGTATTTTTGGTTCTAAGGCTTAAAGATATAAGAAGCTCAAAAATAACATAGAAAAACAGAAAAATCAAAATAGACAAATTAGAAGCATTTGTTAGAAAGTCCAGCAAAAAATGTCTGAAACCACGGTGCATCAAGAAGCAAAAACAAATGCTAAGATTAAAGATTATAAAAAAATCTCAGCAAATTAAAATTTTATGTTGTGTCATGCTATTTTAAAGCAGACCCAGCATCAAATATTATTCAAGCACATGCATCTCAATAATGTGTAAGAGGAAAGACTTTGTCACTTTAAAAATACTGAAAGTTCCTGAGCTGCAGCAGCTTTTATTTTTCTTTGTTTTACTGGAATTCTAGGTTGGTCTCATTGGGCAAAGCTTTTAGCACTCAGTGCCAAAGTCCAGGGCCGCTGATAGGGGGGTACAGCCAGTCCTGGTGTGGGGGGCCCGGAGCACACAGGAGGGATTAGTGACAGATGACAATTGTCTCTTTTTCTCCAGCAGAGGAAAGTTGCTCTGCTTCCCTCTCTCTTGCTACAAGCTTTTATCTGATAAGAAAGAGACAGTCGTCCCTCACTAATCCCCCTCCCTCTGTGGGCCCCCCTCCTCTCAGCACTGGAGTTTGTTATCTCTGCAAGGCTCCATGCACAATGGCTTAAAAAAAATCTGCTTCTACTGGAGTTTTGTGTTTTGCCTGTAGAAGCAGCTCAATGTTATCCTATGTGTCCATGTACATTAGGACGATTACAGGCATATTTTAAGCTCAAAGTTTAAGAGGCATAAAAAAGACCCTTCTAGTTCTCCTAAACTTGTCTAAACTTTGTACAAAAAAAGTTCTATATGAGCGTTTTTTTCTGTCAAGTGAACTGATTTTTTTTAAGCCCGGTGTGTATGGAGCTTAACTTTTTTTCTCTCCCTCCGTCCCTATGATCCCGGAGCCTGGGTATTTTTTTCATCTCATCTTCACTTTTATTTAGTAACTCAGTTTTATCTTTTAGATTTAGCAGGAATTCTGTGAGTTATGTTGTATTTGTGTCTGCTAATAGTTTTATTATATTTTTAGCGAAATATAGCTTTAATACTTTCTTGGGGGGGGGGGCTGTCAAACAGTCTGTACGGGGGCCCTGCGATTTCTATCAGCAGCCCTGCCAAAGCCTCTCAATCCCTCTTGCCTCTACATATTCCAATTGGCCAGTATGGCAGCCATTCATAGTGATGGAGAAATGGGAATGTGTGGGGACAGGGCTTACTGAAATGTTGCAAGAACACCCAGAAGTGTTTGCCTCATCAGAACAGTCTGGCATTAGAATAAACCAGAGGATACCCGAGAGCTACTTTTAGAACTTTTAAAGTGATGCAATTTGCAGATATTTTTCATTAGAATGTTTTTTTAGTGTTGAAACCGTATATTTCTCATGAACTGGTATTTTGCCTCATGAGCCTTTAATTTTTCACTATCTGGAAAGACTTTTTTTTCTTCCACCTCAAGACATATCAAATATGGAGCGTATTATTTGGCTGGGCAAAAGGGCATCCCTGCAGTTCTCTATCCATGGATAGAATACCTAGTTGCATGGTTGTCAGTATTTTGAGTTAGGCCAGTCATAGATGGTTCAAATCTCAGCTGGTTCAGCAGGAACCAGCTGAGATTCAAGCCATGTATGGGCAGGTTAAATGTACCCAAGTTGATTGATCAACTTGGGTGCAACCAACGTGCGGCTTTTACATAGATTATTGCTAGTGGCTGGTATAGTTGCAGGAAAGAAATTGACTCAATTCCCCCATCAACACAGACAGTGTTGACAGGGAAATCTCTCTCACTGAGTCATTGCATTCTCTCGGTGGGGAATCAAGGGAAGCCGTCCTCTGAAGCAAAGGAATCTCTCAGAGCACAAAGTCAGGAAAATCATGATTCCTGATTAGTGATAGGCAAATGTGCTTGGGTTAGATTTGTGGGCAGTTCAGTAAAATACACAAATTGCAAACTCTTTAGTGAACCTCGCTGTCAATGGAAGGAAAACCTTGGAAATCTATTTTATTAATAGGCAGAGGACTGTCAAACAATGGGCATGGGGAGCTGAATACTACGAACAGCAACATTTACCAATACAAAATAAAATTCCAAAAAGTATCATTTGACGGGGAGCACATTTTTTAAATAGCCGTGACTGACAGTGATGGTCTCGGCAGTAGGCATTTACCTGAGGCTAGCTCCATCATAAGACAAGTAGAGCAGAGGGAGGAGAGGGTCAGAGGATCTGCATGGAAAGCATCCACAGGCATACTCAAAGCAGAGGAGGAATCAATTCAGCTCTGCCAGATTTCCACAATATCAGGGGAAATGGACATGTCAGCTCTTGACTTTAGCTGACAAAATATCTCTGTTACATAGTTACATAGTTGGTAAGGTTGAATAAAGACACCAGTCCATCTAGTTCAACCAGTTTGGGTGCGTGTTTATGTCATTTACCATAACTGGAACTGTTTAGTGTGAAACGTGGAAGTGCTATATTCTCTTTGTATGTCCTCATTCTATCACTGTTAGAGAGAATGATATCAGTGGGCACACTGGTAGTACTAGATCAAGATTTACAAGGCTAGGGTATTAAATATGGCTTGCCCTAAACTGCTATAACCAAGACCCCACACCCTCTGGTATAATAACCACACCCTAATAGATTGGAGTTAATGGCCATAACAGCCTTTTATTAACCAAACATAGATAACTGATAAATAACATAATAACATGAACACACAGTGCATAAGGCCCCTTTCACACGGGGCTGCCCATTTACACGGACTCCTCTAGCTCAGCAGGGATCGATCTGTTGATCCCCTCTGAACCAGCGGATGTCCGGTCCATCTCTGCTCACTCTGCAGAGAGGGACCTGTCAGCACTCTCCTCTATGGGAGATCGGATGAAAATGGATCCGCCTGTCCGTTATCATCTGATTCCATCCAATCCGATCCTCCAGACGGGTGGAAAATTGGGTTTCCATCCATTTGGATTTAGCGGACCAGATCGAATCGGATAGTGGCAGATGTCAGCGGACATGTCACCGCTGACGTGTCACTCCATAGAGGTGCATGGAGCATCTGATCAGGACCGCCTGAAAATTGGACAGGCGGAACTGATCGGTCCGAATGTGTAAAGGGGCCTTAAATAATGGAGCCACAAGGTCCTATTAGGCACCAAAACAAAGACAGTACCTTCGTAATAGAAATAATACCACCGACTCTGAGACAACTCGCAGATACATATCCTAACAACTGGAAGCAGTACCTCAGACGGGTCTCTACACAGTACCTTTTTGTGCCAATATTAACTCTTAAAATTTCCTTGATTACTTTTAAAATAGCCAAACTCCCCCTACCCCAACTATACCCAAGCCCCTTTAACCCCTGTCATGAGAGAGGAATTAGTCAAAAATACTTTTTTTATATTTAAAGGTGTCTATTATTGTATATATTCATGGAGTTGAGATTTAAAACTATCTATGCACCAACCATTTAAATGCATTGCATATTCATGTCCATTCATCATCCTGGGTACATCAGCAGACATCAACATTGTACTATTTTGCCACACTGTTATTTTTTACTATTTTGTTTACTATTTATTTGTTAATGTATTTAACATACAGTTACAGACAGGCATTTACACAGATAATTGTATTAATTCTTAGGCTTCATACACACGGGCGTATGCAAAAAAAAGAATCAAAACGTTGGGCCCGATGTCAGGGAAAAATCTGCGCTTTTTCGGCATTTTGCATCAGCGTTAATGAGCGTTAGTGAGCGTCGGCATCAATAGGTGTTTTGTAAAAAAAAAACATTCCTCTGCTATTTTTTAACCTGAAAACGCCAACGTCAAAAACGCTGATTAACGTCGGTACTGCGTTAGTGAGTGTTAGTGAGCTTTTTGCCGGCTTAGCGTCAAAAATGCCAGAATGCTACAGACTTGGTAACGCATTCTATTTACAGCTCACGAACTTCGACGCCGTCTACAGCTCAAAAACGTTGGCGTTTTTATGGAGCCATTGAATAACATGGAGAGCTGCAAATAACGCTGCGTGTATGAGGCCTTATTATCATCTGCCCTTTCTCTAGAGGAGTCTAGGGAAGCTTCCTTCCACTCAAATTTATATTTCCCTAACAGTCAGTCCAGTGTGGATTGATGCTGGCTGCTGTGGGAGTGAATGGTTGAGGCTTCAACAGAAGATGCAGGGTACATGACCCAGGTGCCCAGAGCTACTGCAAGCAAATCTGAGCCAGAGTTCATGGTTGAGTTAGCATTGATGTTTCTTGTGTTTTACATGGCCAGAAAAAAATGGGATATCAATTGTTTCTTAACCCCTTCCTTACCGGCGTATAGTAATAATACACCGGCAAGGTGCACTCCCCATCCTCGGTGGATGTCATCTGGGACTCCGGCCTTCCATGATCGGGGTAAAGAGCCAATGAAATTGGCTCTTTACCATGTGACCAGCTGTGTCCTATCACAGCCGGTCACTTCCGACCATAACAAACGGCGGCATGCACGCCGCTCGTGCGCGCCCCCGTGGGCGTATGCCCCCGCGGCGATCAGGGTTTGGGCTTGTCCCTCGGACAAAGCCCAACCCGATCAGGTTAAAGAGCCAATGATATTGGCTCTTTACCACGTGACCGGCTGTGTCCAATCACAGCCGGTCACAGAATGACAACAATCCGCGGTAACGATCTGATACTGGGTTCTAGGTAGAGTCTACTAGTGCTGTGAGGGATAGATTACCGATCTAATATCATCTCATCCTGCATTACAGACAGGTTCCTGGTGGTGCTGTGAGGGGAAAGCTTAGCATTCTAAAACCATCTGACGGTTATAGTAACCGAGAAATTGGACTAGCCCAACCCGAAACAGGCTCCCTGTTCGGGTTTGGGACTAGCGGCGCCCCCGTATGCGGGTGCCCCCGCGCGTGCTCGCCGCACGTACGGCGGCAAACAATACCAGCCTTCACTGGCCGACACTATCCTGTGTCGACCAGTGTACCATTTCTCGGTTAAAGTAACCGAGAAATGGGGCTAGTACCTTCCGGCCTCAGGGTCTACTGTAGGTGGCTCCTACCCCTCACGTGGAACGGCCACATAATAATGATATGC
>BLSH010500277.1:1417767-1428600 GCA_018402905.1 Glandirana rugosa | reverse complement strand
CTCAAGTCACACTTCTTTACAGAGATTTCTACAATCAGTATCTGAAGCATGTACCATTGAACAAGATGGAAGAATTGGAAATTTGGGGACTTGGAACCAACCAATTTCCCTACGATGGGTATATTCCCATAAGAATCTCCTTTGGGCCAGCTGCCAGGGTGGAGACTTTTGATACTCATTGTGTGTCCAAGACCAGCTGGAGCTGAGCACAACTCCATGATAATCGGGACTAATACTGACCTGGTCCGAAGACTGTTGGAGAAGGTGGTAGGAGAAGATGGGACTGTACCTGAGGATATTCACCCCACTTTGCATCAAGCTTGCCAGCAAGTGATTAAGGAAAAGAAAGCTCCAGCCCATGGAGTAGGTCGTTTGTGGAAACTGGGTATGAGAGAGACCGTGCTACAGCCTGGAGAAGTCACCTGTTTAAAGGCTACTGTAAAGTTGACATGGGACCATCTTGGGCCCTTTGTTATCCTGGAAGTGGATGCTCAAACTGAAGCGGCAGGCTTGGCCATGGTTCTTGAGATAGTACCCACAAAGGCCTTGCTGAGGAATAAGAAGAAAGTGCATATTAGCCTGCAGAATGTCCTTGTGTAAAGAAGCCTATCAACGATTAAAATCAAACTTAACCGAGGCACCAGGCCTAGCTTATGCCGACTCTTCTAAGCCATACAAGCTTCATGTGGATGCCAGCAGGGATGGATTGGGAGGAATACTTTATTAAGAGCAAGGTGGTCATCTTCGGGCAGTGACCTATGTGAGCCGAAGTCTTATCCCCTCTGAAAGAAGTTATCCGGCCCATAAGTTGGAATTTCTGGCCCTGAAGTGGGCAGTTGTAGACAAATTGAAAGATTATTTGTATGGAACGCAATTTGTTGTCAAGACCGACAATAATCAATTGACCAATTTGCTGACAACTGCAAGGCTGAATGCCACAGGGCATAGATGGTTGGCTGCGTTGGCTGGATTTCAATTCAGTCTTAAATATCATCCCGGTGCCAGAAATCGAGATGCAGACGCCCTGTTCCGTCTGCCCTATCATCAAGACGAGAGGTCTCAAGAGTGGACTTTCATGCCAGTTGATGTGGTTCAGGCTCTATGCAAAGGACTGGTTCATCGCTTGAGAGGAAGGATAGGAGCCGAATCTATAGGAGTTTCACCAGCAGGGATACCATTATCCCATTGTGGACTGACTCAAGTGTGGAGTGAGGGGCTTCCTTGATTCACTAAGGAGATCAAGATTGCTCAGGAACAGGATCCTCTCTGTCACGTGGCTTTGTAGGCCATGGCGCAACAAGACCCTCAATTACTACTGAAGAGTAGGGATGGGCCGAACACCCCCTGGTTCGGTTCGCACTAGAACATGCGAACAGACAAAAAGTTCAGGGCGAACATCCGAACACCATTAAAGTCTATGGGACCTGAACAAAAATCAAAAGTGCTCATTTTAAAGGCTTATATGCAATGTTATTGCCCTAAAAAGTGTATGAGGACCCGGGTCCTGCCCTAGGGGACATGTATCAATGAAAAGAAAAGTATTTAAATCAATCGTTTTTTTAGGAGCAGTGATTTTAATAATGCTTAAAGTGAAAAAAAATGAAAAATTCCTTTAAATATTGTGCCTGGGGGGTGTCCTTAATCTATGTGTAAAAGGGCGTGTCTCTGTGAGGCGTAGAACATAGCCAGAGCAAAATGACATTTCCATAGGAAAAATTGTCATTTAAATTTGCGGCTGTAATGTAGAGTTGAGTGAACCTGGACTGTAAAGTTTGGGTTCGTACCGGACTTTGGGGTGTCCGTGCCCCAAACCCGGACATTTGAAATAAGTCTGGGTTCGGTATTCGGGTATTTTTTGCGCCTTTTCTATAGCTGCAGGGCAGCCAATCAACAAGCGTTTCACTCGTTTGCCCTTAGAAGCCATCACAGCCATGCCTACTAATGGCATGGCTGTGATTGGCCAGTGCATCATGTGACCCACACTATTTTTGGCGCCTGTTGAATAGCTACAGGGCAGCCAATCAACAAGCGTTTCACTCGTTTGCACTTAGAAGCCATCACAGCCATGCCTACTAATGGCATGGCTGTGATTGGCTAGTGCATCATGTGACCCAGCCTCTATATGAGCTGGAGTCAAGTAGTGCCGCGTGTCACATCGTCTCAGGCTAGTGTAGGGAAAGCATGCTACCGCCTCTGTGAGGGATAGATTACCAATCTAGTATGATCTCATCCTGCATTACAGACAGGTTCCTAGCGGTACTGTGAGGCGAAAGATGAGCGTTCTAAAACCATCTGATAATGGGCTAGGTACAGTTTACTAGTGCTGTGAGGGATAGATTACCGATCTAATATCATCTCATCCTGCATTACAGACAGGTTCCTGGTGGTGCTGTGAGGGGAAAGCTTAGCATTCTAAAACCATCTGATACTGGACTAGGTACAGTTTATTGGTGCTGTGAGGGACAGATTATTGTTCTAAAACCATCTCCTAGTGCTATAGGGAGAGGTTCCTGCTGGTGCTGTGAGGGACAGATTATTGTTCTAAAATCTTCTCCTAGTGCTATAGCGAGAGGTTCATGCTGGTCCTGTGAGGGACAGATTATTGTTCTAAAATCATCTCCTACTGCTATAGGGAGAGGTTCCTGCTGGTGCTGTGAGGGACAGATTATTGTTCTAAAATCATCTCCTAGTGCTACAGGGAGAGGTTCCTGCTGGTACTGTGAGGAACAGATTATTGTTCTAAAATCATCTCCTAGTGCAGTGATGGCTAACCTTGGTACTCCAGATGTTTTGGAACTACATTTCCCATGATGCTCATGCACTTTGCAGTGTAGTTGAGCATCATGGGAAATGTAGTTCCAAAACATCTGGGGTGCCAAGGTTCGCCATCACTGTCCTAGTGCTATAGGGAGAGGTTCCTGCTGGTGCTGGTAGGGAGAGATTATTGTTCTAAAATCATCTCCTAGTGCTATAGGGAGAGGTTCCTGCTGGTGATGAGAGGGACAGATTATTGTTCTAAAATCATCTCCTACTGCTACAGGGAGAGGTTCCTGCTGCTGGTGTGAGCGGTGCATTTCTTGCACAAAAATAAAAAGTGAGTCTACGTTGCTGTTTTCCAAAAAAAAAAAAAGATTTTTTTTTGTATTAATAAATAGTGCTACATAGTACATTTGCGGCCAGAATGAGGAGAGCATCAAATAAGGGACGTGGTCATGGTGCTGCTGGTGCTGTTGGTGCTGCTGGTGTTGGTGAAGTTCCTGTTGCAAGGAGAGAATGTGGTCGATTTTTGCCAGCTACACGCACAAGTGAAACACCTTCCTCAGGTGCGAGTACCTTCAATGTTATATGGTAGGCCCGAATGCCACTCAACGAATGATGAGGCCAGAACAAGTACAGGCGATAGTAGATTGGGTGGCTGACAATGCCTCCAGTTCCTTCACATTGTCTCCCACCCGGTCCCTTGATGAAAGCTCAGAGTTGGCACCTGAACCCCATGACCATCTGTCTTTCACCTCAGCCCCTTGTAAATCAGCCAAGCAGTCTGAGCCCCAAGTCATGCAGCAGTCTCTTATGCTTTTTGATGACTCTCCTGGTGTGCTTTCCGTGGGCCATCCACATAGCCCTGCCCCAGAAGTGGAAGACATTGAGTGCACCGATGCCCAACCACTTCTGTTGCAGGATGAGGACATGGAAACACCACCGCAGCACGTCTCTGATGATGACGAAACACGGCTGCGGCTTTCCACAGTGTGCAGACTGACAAGGAGGGCAGTGGTGAAGGGTGGGTGGAAGATGATGTGGAGGAGGATGATGAGGTCCTAGACCCCACATGGAATTAAGGTCATGCAAGTGACGTGTGCAGTTTGGAGGAAGAGGTGGTGGTCGCACAGAGGCACCAGCACAGCAAAAGAGGAAGCAGGTTGCAAAAGCGGAGCGACCATCCCCTAGACAGTACGCCTGCTACTACCCACCGCACCCAGGGACCTAGCACACCAAAGGCAGCTCAAAAGCGTTCCCCGGCGTGGCAATTCTTCAGACAATGTGCTGACGACAAGACACGAGTGGTTTGCACGCTGTGCAATGAGAGCCTGAAGCGAGGCATAAATGTTCTAAACCTAAGCACAACCTGTATGACCAGGCATCTACATGCAAAGAACGAGCTGCAGTGGAATAAGCACCTCAAAATTCAAGAAAGGTCTCGTGCTCCTCCTGCTTCCTCTTCTGCTGCTGCCTCGGCCTCTTCCTCCACCTCTACAGTGCCAGTGTCAGTGCCAGTGTCACCTGCCACCCAGCAAACAGAGCATGTGACAGCAACACCATCATGTCCACCACCGTGCCCAAGCCTTTCCACACGGTCCCATGGAAGCTTACAGCTCTCCATCTCCCAAACACTGGAAAGAAAGAGGAAGTACCCCCCTACCCACCCGCGATAAAATTCCTGGCCTTTGAAATGCTGTCATTCCATCTGGTGGACACGGACTGTTTTAAAAACCTGATGACGGTGGCTGTCCCACAGTACATGGTTCCCAGCCACCGCTACTTTTCCAGGCGAGCAATCCCTTCCCTGCACAAACAAGTCGGGGACGAGATCAAGTGTGCACTGCGCAACGCTATCTGTGGCAAGGTCCACATAACCACTGATACGTGGACCAGTAAGTACGGGCAGGGACGCTATATCTCGCTAACTACACACTGGGCAAATGTAGTGGCGGGTGGGCCTGAGGCGGCTAGCCGTTTGGCGCATGTCCTTCCGCCACCAAGGATTGCAGAGCATTTCTCTTTGCCTCCTGTTGCCTCCTCCTCCTACTGCACTTCCTCCTCCTCCTCTACCACCTCCTCATCCGCTCAGTGTAACACCTTCACCACCAACTTCAGCACATCCAGGGGGAAATTACAGCAGGCTGATATATTTGGGGGATAAACCCCACACTGCGCAGCAGCTGTGGACGGGCATTGAACAACAGACCGATGAGTGGTTGTTGCCAGTGAGCCTCAAGCCCGGTCTGGTGGTGTGCGATAATGGGCGAAATCTCATAGCAGCTCTGGGCCTAGCCGGTTTGACGCACATCCCTTGCCTGGCGCATGTGCTGAGTTTGGTGGCGCAGAAATATCTAAAAACTATCCGGATATGTCAGAGCTGCTGCAGAAAGTGCGGGCCGTCTGTGCGCGCTTTCGTCGTTCTCACCCTGCTGCTGCTCACCCTTCTGCGCTGCAGCGGAACTTCAGCCTTCCCGCTCACTGCCTCCTATGCGACGTGCCCACAAGGTGGAACTCCACCTTGCACAGACTGGAGAGACTGTGCGAGCAGCAGCAGGCAATAGTGGAGTTTCAGCTGCAGCACGCACGGGTCAGTCGGTCTGCGGAACAGCATTACTTCACCACCAACAAATGGGCCTCCATGCGAGACCTGTGTACCATATTGCGGTGTTTCGAGTACTCCACCAACAGGGCCAGTGCCGATGACGCTGTTCTCAGCATTACAATCCCACTTCTATGTCTCCTTGAAAAAACACTTTGGGCGATGATGGAAGAGGATGTGGCACAGGAGAAAGAGGAGGTGGAAGAGGGGTAATTTCCACGGTTATCAGGCCAGTCATTCACAAGTGGCTCAGAGGGTGGGTTCCTGCACCAGCATAGGCCAGGTAAAAAAATTTCAAGCCAGGGCACAGTTCTGGAGGATGAGCAGGACGAGGAAGATGATGAAGATGAGGAGGAGGAGGAACCGTGTTCACACCAGGGTGGCACACAACACAGCTCGTGGGCATCACTGGAGTGTGGCTGGGGGGATACGGAGGACACAGATGATACACCTCCCACAGAGGACAGCTTGTCTTTGCCTCTGGGCAGCCTGGCACACATGAGCGATTACATGCTGCAGTGCCTGCTCAAGGACAGCCGAGTTGCCCACATTTTAACTTGTGCTGATTACTGGGTGGCCACCCTGCTGGATCCCCGTTACAAGGACAACATGCCGTCCTTAATTCCCTCACTGGAGTGTGATTGGAAGATGCGCGACTACAAGCGCATGCTGGTAGCCTCGCTGCTGAGGGCATTCCCAAATGACACAGGCGGCTCATTGGAAGCACAAGGCGAAGGCGGAGGAGGAAGAAGAGGTCGCCAACGCAGCGTGGCACCGCCAGCACATCAGAAGGCAGGATTAGCATGGCTGAAATGTGGAAAAGCTATGACAGCAGCACGCCACAACAAACAGCGCCACCAGCTGATAGCCAACTTCTTAGCAGGAGGCAGCATTTCAGCAACATGGTGGAACAGTATATGTGCACACGCCTACACGTACTGACTGATGGGTCTGCCGCATTCAACTTCTGGGTCTCCAAATTTGGCACATGGCCTGAGCTTGCCCTTTATGCCTTGGAAGTGCTGGCCTGCCCTGCAGCCAGTGTATTGTCTGAACGTGTGCTTGGCATGGCAGGGGGCATTATCACAGACAAGCGCAGCCACCTGTGCACAGCCAACGTGGACAAGCTAACGTTTATTAAAATGAACCAGGCATGGATCCCACAAGACTTGTCTGTACCTTGTGCAGAATAGACATTTAGAGCGGCCTCACACAGCCATTGGTATACTTGTTTTTTTTAATATGTCTCAATATTTTGGGGGCTACCCCAATTAGAAAAAAAAAACAAACAAACAAAAAACAGTGTTGGCTACCTCCTCCTCCTCCACCGCCACTTCCACCTACACCGCCATGGTCATGGCCTAGTAAACCTCTAGGCTCCTACTCCACATCCACCTCCTCCTCCCATTTTAATTTTTTTTATGTGATTTTAAGTTATTTCCCTATGCACATTTGTTTGCAGGGCACTTGTCCTACTTTTACCCCCATTTTTCTTCCTTTTGCAGCCCTCTAGCCCTTTCCAGGACTTTTTTACAGCCATTTTTGGGCCCAAAAGTTCAGGTCACCATTGACTTCAATGGGGTTCGGGGTCAAGTTCGGTACCAAACCTGAACTTTTCCGCAAAGTTTGGCCAAACATCCAGGTGTCCGCTCAACTCTAAATACAAACTAAAAAAAGTGGGGTTTTTTCAAAATTTTCGCTACTTTTTCACTTATATTGAAAAAAATAAAAACCCAGCAGTAATTATATACCACCAAAAGAAAGCTTTATCTGTGGGAAAAAAATGATAAAAATGTTGTTTGGGTACAGTGTAGCATGACTAAGTAATTGTCATTTAAAGTGTGAGAGCACTGAAAGCTGAAAATTGATCTGGGAAGGAAGGAGGTGTAAGTGTCCTGTATTGAAGTGGTTAAATAATAGTTAAGTTATTTTCTCTTTTTTTTAGTCTTTTACTTTTAATGCATACATTTTTAGCTGTTATACACATTTATTTTTATTTATCACATATTTGAGTTTTATATTTGTAATATTTTTCAAGTATATCCACAAGATGGTGTTTCCACTTTTTATCCATGTCCATATTGGATCTAGTGAATAGATGCTGCTATGTCTGGTTGGCTTGATTGGTGGTCATTTATGCTTTGGGCCTCATTTCCTAAAAAGTGTCTCACTTCCAGTTGGTGGAACACATTGTGCCATTTGATTGGTGCCGCTTCTTCCTGTATTTGGAATACATATGATTACAGTAATTGGATATCTGGTTTACTCAATACATATAGCATGCTGGCGATTGCAGGTCACGTCCCTGATGACATCAGCCTGTGATGAAATGCATAGGGCGGGACTTGTGACGACAGCACGCCAGATGCTGTTGCCATTTTGTGAGTTTGATCAATGCACATTTATTTTTTATATTTGTGAGTGTATTATCTTCATGATAAAAGCATTTCCAATTTTAAATGTATTACACTATGATGGTTTATTTGTCTATACTTTTATGAGGTGTAACCCTATATGTCCTGGATGGTATGGCCTGCGGATGTTTGGTAATTGTGATATTGTGAGATGTGAAGTCCCTAGAGATCCCTCCTAAAGGCACAGTTTACCACATGCAATGTTTCTTGTGATACTACTGTTGGATCCCAGAGCATGTTTTCAGAAATGTATTCATCCTTACTGAACATAACTTTTTAGCACAAGTACCTTGTGCATATTTAACATTTGACCTACTTTTAAAAGATTATAAATTGAATAGATGTTTCTTTTGCAGAGAATTCTCTTGCTGTATTTTAATATTAGCAAGTAGAGAGTTAAAAATGCAAGATGGATGAATATTAGATTATTTAATTAGCATGCTGTACACCAAAACTATGAGATTAACATTGTTACTCCATACACGAAAAAGTCATAACATTAAAAACCAACTGTTCACCCAACTGCTTTACCCACATGAACTGTATAAAATGCAATTTGTACTTCCATTGTTTGTAGAAATATTAGTATCTGGCAAGTAAGATTAAAACACATCATTTTTTTAGCAGCTGTTGGCTGGAACACAAAGGCATGCTACTTGGTTTTCCAATTAACTCATCTATGTTACATAGAAAATTCTAAAGAGCTTAAGAAGCTGCCATCGGGGAAAGCATTCACTGTGCTATATTGTTTTCAGTAGGATTTATGCAGGCCATTTCTGAGAATGACAGGTAAACATAACAAATGTAAATAACTGTTAAAACAGTGACATGGGAGCCTAATCAAAAGGAAGAGGCTTTTGTCATAAAGCAAACAATTGTTGATAAACTGTCCGGCATTTGAACTATACCGCACAGCATTATGCATTCAATTATAAGAAAAAATGTGATTTGGAAGAACAAATCAGGCTATTAATTCAGCAGACAAGAATTGGCTGTTCTCCTAGAAGATGAATAAAATGCTGCTCATATGGCAACATTCTGCTACGTTTAGAAGAAAAGTTTATTTTTGGAAAGTAAATAGATGTTAAGGGCAAAAAATTCTAATGTTTATTTTTGTTGTGACTCCTTTCTGTGCCATGTCCTTTTTGCACCTTAGAGCATAATTCTGTTAACTCCAAACAATGATGGGCAGCAGCTCCACTCTACTTTTTATAGCCTTACCACTACCACCAGTGTACTGCTCATGGACAAGTCTTTCAATGATGATTTTGTGGTAAATGTAATTTGTGGGGATAAGCCAACAGAGTATAGAGAAGGATCAGTAAGGAAAATCCTAACATTACCGATGATAACTACATTTGTGTGTATGTGACAGACAAAGAAAAAATGCTAACTACCCCTGAGTTTCATTGTAGCATTAATTAATGTATCAGCTGATCCACTTGCTAAATTTGGCATGCTGACAGCAAGAGAGAACAGAATGATGTAATCCATTTCTCTGCATCGCCTGAACATGGTAAAGGGGTTTACCATTAAATGTTGGGAAATACAGCATTTAAAATCTTTGTTTTACAAAGAAACTTTTAATTAATGGTGTAGCCATAACTTTGGTGTCCTAGAGCAGGGGTCTCCAAACTTTCTAAACAAGGGGCCAGTTTACTAACCTTCAGACTTTATGGGGGCTGGATTGTGGCCAGTGGGAGTAGAAAATGCTTCCAGTGTAAGGAATAGTGCCCCATCATTGGATTTAGTGGAAGGAATACTGCCCCCATTATTGGATTTCGGGGAAGTAAACAATGCCCTATTATTGGATTTAGTGGAAGGAATTGTGCCCCATTGTTGGATCCAATGAAAATAATAGTGCCCCATTGTTGATATTAGTGGGAGGAGCAACACCCCATCCTTGGCATCAGTGGGAGAAACAGCACCCCATCCTTGGTGTCAGTAGGAGGAATAGCACCCCATCCTTGGTGTCAGTGGGAAGAACAGCACCCCATCTTTGGTGTCAGTGGGAGGAACAGCACCCCAACTTTGTTGTCAGTGGGAGGAATAGCATCCCATCCTTGGTGTCAGTGGGAGGAGCAGCACCCCTTTCTTGGTGTCAGTGGGGGGAACAGCACCCCATTCTTGGTGTCAGCAGGAGGAATAGCACCCCTTCCTTGGTGTCAGTGGGAGGAACAACACCCCATCCTTGGTGTTAGTGGGAGGAATAGTGCCCCATCCTTGGTGTCAGTGAGTGAGATAGCACCCCATCATTGCTGTCAGTGGGATGAATAGTGCCCCATCATTAGTGTCAGTTGTGGATGGAATATGCCCCAAGGGCCAGATAGAAACAAGCAAAATGCCACATCCTGCCCCAGGGCCACTGTTTGGAGACCCCTGTCATAAAGCATTAGGGTTTTCTAAATATAGAGTACAGCAGACTCTGTTTCCATGTAATTGTGTAACTATGTAGCTTTACTTGCTAGGAAGGGAAGAGAGGGATTGAGCCTAGAAGAGATTATTTAGATATGTGTAGTTTGAGCTTCAACTCTGTAAGCTGGCTTTTATTAATGTTAAGGAGTTCATATTACCCCTAGTGCAGATTTGGTGTCTGCTGGTATTTATATACATGAGGCCATCAAAAATGGACAAACTCATATCTTTGCCAAACATCATCTCTAGAGTTGAGCGAACTTCTAGAAGTCCGGGTTCTGCTGGTTCGGCCGAACTTCGGGACAAAGTCCGGGTTCGGGTCCGGACAGAACCCGAACTTTGTCCCGCAAACCGTTTCTATACTCAAACAGGTAAAAACTACCGGAGTACATATATTTATGGTCGTCTGTGGTTTAGACGTGATCCCCATTATACTTGAGGAATTGTAATTATTTTCGGTCGAATGTCTCAACTTCGAGTTTGATGTGTATAGATTTATTAGAGAAGATCCGAGTTAGGGAGAGAAGGGAAGGATCGTTCATTTCGATGTATCAATGTGTTAATGTACCTTTGTCTCAGACGACATGAGATATAAATCTTTTGGGATTACGAAATACTGTCCCCAGAGGTTTGTCACCGGGACCC
>BLSH010500277.1:1382302-1416166 GCA_018402905.1 Glandirana rugosa | reverse complement strand
TCTTCATACATCTGGAAATAGTTTAGAACACTTTACCTAAAACCGGGTGCGGAACCATACACCTGCTCTTCAAACATCTGGATAGTGTGTTTGAAAATACAGCATAGAGAAGAGCATGCATATGTTTTCGCTCTTCACACACAGTTTGCAGATGTTTTCAGAATAGTGATATTATATCACTGATATGATATCACTGTTCTGAAAACATCTGCATACTGTGTGTGAAGAGCAAAACCATATGCATGCTCTTCTCTATGCTGTATTTTCACACACAGATTCCAGATGTTTGAAGAGCAGGTGTATGGTTCCGCACCCGGTTTTAGGTAAAGTGTTCTATTCTATTTCCAGATGTATGAAGAACAGATGTAATGTGTGAAGAACATCTTTTCTAGGGAAAGAAAAGATGTTGTGTGTGAATAACAGATGTGCAATCATTAGCGGCAATAAGAAAAGTGATGTTTGAAGAACAGGTGTATGGTTCCTCCCTGGTTTTAGGTAAAGTGTTCTAAACTATTTTCAGATGTGTGCAGAACAGATGTAATGTGTGAAGAACATCTGTTCTGGTGCAGAACAGATGTGTGTGAATAGCAGATGTGCAATCATTAGCGGCAATAATAAAAGTGACACAGACTATAAAAAGAAGTGTGAATAACAGATGTGCAATGATTGACGGTTTCATTTAAAGTGATACACAGACTTTAAAAAGAAGTGTGAATAACAGATGTGCAATGATTGACGGTTTGATTTAAAGTGACACACAGACTTGAAATAATTGTGCAGAAGAGATGTGCACTGATTCCCGGTTTCATTTAAAGTGACACACACACATTTTGCAGAACAGTGATATGGGTACTTGTTTATTTTTTTAA
Organism: Glandirana rugosa; assembly: GCA_018402905.1. NCBI lineage: Eukaryota > Metazoa > Chordata > Amphibia > Anura > Ranidae > Glandirana > Glandirana rugosa. The sequence goes on along the minus strand of BLSH010500277.1, from coordinate 1,415,297 downwards.
AAATATTTAAAGTTATTTCCTTGTCCCCATTTCTTTGTACGGCACTTGTCCCACCCTTACCCCCATTTTCCTTCCTTTTGCAGACCTCTAGGACCTTCCTGGGCTTTTTTACAGCATTTTTAAGATTTTTCATTAAAATTACCAGAACCCCGGACCCGGACCCGGACTTTTCAAAAAAAGACACCCCAAAGTTCGGTACGGACCCGAACTTTACAGTCCGGGTTCGCTCAACTCTAATCATCTCACTTACAACTAGGGATGGGGTTTCCCACTGTTCACAGAATGGGTGAACTACATAACCCATAAAAAATATGGATTATATGCATATACTGTTTTTAACTATATTTCGATACATTTTCATATTTTTAACTATCTATGAGTACTTGTAGTATGGTGCCCTTAAAGTCCCACATTTCTTGTTTCTAACTTTTTACATAACCTGTTTGCTGAGGCAAACCTCCAGTTGTTGAAGGAAGTCATACATTAGTATTACTACCACCACTAAATATAACAAGTTACCGCTCAAGGGAGTGCACCCGCCCCCTCATTGGTTGATAGAATGCTGGTTGCTGCCTGTGTCTTGGCAACCAGGGATGCTGGGAAGGAAGGCCATCTGCATCCTAGTGTAGCACTCTCTACTTAGGTAGGAGCTAGAGCTAGATTTTTGGTTAGGTGAGGTAAAATTTAGCCAGGCCTGAAGATATGCAGGCCTGGTTGTTTTGTATTCTGGGCTGGGAATGACTCAGGGTAGGACTGGGTGATTCACAGATGATGTCACCAGCACATTCCACTTCTTTCCAGAGAAGCTTCTGGAACTTTCTGGAAAGAGAGGTGGGAGGGTGGGTGTAGCCATCTGGGGTGTTCTGGGGAGCCCTGACCAATCCCCAATCTGGATTGGCAGGGGCAGGCCTCCTCAAATACACAGGGTCAGCCCAATCGAGGGAGGAGTTTGGGTGGAGAGAGACAGAGATGTGATAGTGTGGAGGCTGTCGAGGCCCCAGTCTGGGGGATGACCTTGGCCTGGGAGAGCTCAGGTGCATCCAGGAGGTTGGAGATCCTGGTGTAGAGGCACAGTGAGAGAGCGGACAACTGGAAGGTACACTATCAGAGAGATCTCTGGGAGGAACTACAAGTCACAGATGTCGGTGAGTGACACACCCTGGGAAGCTGGAGGAGAGGCATGCCTGAGCAGATTGGGGGGAGAGACAGTCTGGGAAGGATGCAGAGGCCAGCATGGGACTGTGGTGTCACTGTGGCAGTGGAGAGGGCCGTCACAGCCAGGAGGGCTGGCAGGGCCTGGAAGAGGATGGGCTGGGAATAGTAGTCCAGCAGGCCAGCTAGCACAGTATTATTTTTCTACACTTTGGGGACCAACTGTCCCTACTTCTAATAGGTAGCCCGTAGGGCCTGCTTCAACTACAGCAGGCCTCACCATGTGCTAGCTAGGCCCAACAAGAGAATATGAAGGCCTGGTAAATATCCTTCCAGGTCTTACCAGTGAGAAGCAAGTAATGTGCAGGAGAGAGGAAAAAGGAGTCTGAGAAGCAAGTGATGTGCTGGAGGAAGACAAAGGGGTGTATATACTGGAAGTGTATATAGAAGGTTCTGTGTATATGGAATGATTCTATGGGCATCCCACAACTTCCCAATCTCTATCCAAGTTAATCCCCCAATAAATAATACAAAAGCTACCAGCCTGTTCAGTGACTTTGGATGTGGTATGGATGTGATTGAGGGCAGTGTGAACAGGTGGACCACAACACTCAGCCACTCCTAAGGGGGCCATTGGCTACACTAGCAACTGTTAACATCATTGGCACCAGCAATTGTACAGTCATTGGTTGTTACGGTGCACCATAACAATCTATGATCCTTTCCTCAACTTATGATCCTTACCCTCATATCTCTGGCCCAGTGGATGTGTGGGTCTGTGGGGATGGAGGGGGGAGAAGTTATGGAAATCAAGTGCCCCTCTTTAAAATAATGGAGCGTCCAGATAGCAAATCCCCTGTGTGAATGAGCAGGAGATACAAAGATCCCCTGGTTACTTATGCTCAAAGTAAAAAGTAGTGTAGCACCAGCTTAATATTGCTTCTGTAATATATGCAGAGTATTGCTCTCTAAAACATTGCATTGGATTTTTCTTCCTAAACCTTTACCTCACAGAAACTATAGGAGTGACTCTATTGGTTACTGCTGTAGCTAAGAAGGAAGCCCACCCCTAACAACAAAGGCAAGGAAGGACATGATTGAATAGCAGCCCAGGAGAGCTGTGATTAGGGGTCAGGCCGTTTTTTGAGAGGGGAGGAGAGAGAGAGAGACAGGGAAAAGGGGGCCATCTTGTTTGTCTCAAGTGCCATCTGCCAGAGCCTGGGATTCTGTCAGTGACTAAAGGGAGGTGCAGATTTTAGAGTGGAGTTTGCAGTGTGTTATTCTGCCTATTTTTTTTTGCCTGACCTCTGAAGATGTGCTATCTCTGTGGGCAATCATTGGACCACCCCCCCTTATTTTTTCGTATGCACCAGGTGGAAGACACCTATTGCCCCTCCCCGGTCCAATGCTGCCCTCGGATTTTTCATACTAAAATGTATATATTTCGTAGTACTTTTTAGTATTTGCAGTATAAACCTCTTTTTGAAGCTGACTTTTATACATTTTTGACACTTTGCAGGTATTGGCTGCTATCCGGATCTGGCTCCGTGTGTTGTCTCTGCTTCTTGGCTGCGGTATGTTGGTCTGTTCCCGGGAGCTGCGATGCATTGCTGTCACCTCCCCCCTGCATGTCGGGTGGGCGGGGCCACCACGCATCGGCGCCATGCACTGCATCTATCGTGGGGTATCCTACATAATCTGGGATCCCCGCGGGTGTCATGTGGTTTTCCACCCAGCCGGCCGATGGGGCCCGCGCCTGCGTACTTCCACATGGATGCGGTGCGTGCCCACGTCACGACCGGCTGTTGCATGACGCTGGGGGCGGAGCCGCCGGCGTCCTCTGGGATATATCGGGCGGGAGGTTGACAAGGCAGCTTTTCCCCTCCTTCCCTCATGGACACCATTATCCACGCTACACACATTGGAAGGGTAAGCACGGTTATACCGTTCACACTTTGCTCTACATCGAGCTAACAATACTTTCACTTACTCATCACCATTCGACTTTAATATGCCACTGTCGGTTATCACCTGTTGTTGACCTTTCTGTACCTACATCTCACTTCATGCTATCATTCCTTACAATCCACTGCTTTCATATTCTCCGCACACTTTTGTCCCCCATATCATTCCCTCACATCCATACCTATGTACACCAACCAAGTATTGTATCCACTCCTATACTCCATTTTCTTAGCAATGACCTATTGATCAGTTATATTAATACTACATTTCAGTACTTCATATATGGATTGTGGAATACATCATGGGACATTTTCTTCCTCTTCATGCTGCTTGCCGTGTCTCCCCCCGCCGGTTTCCCGTTTGGGCGCCGCCGGCCCCGCCCCCTCAGCTCCCGCGCCAGGCGTCATCCGCTGGCCTCATGCAGAGCGGCGCTTGAAGCCATTCTTGGATTGTAAGTATGGAGCACCTACCTTACTAGATCTCCTGCCCTATACCATACCTGATAATACTTTTATTATCTCTGCCCATATTTAATTGGTACTTCTTTTGTGGATGATACACATCTACTCCTGAGGAGGCGAGCCGTGCTCGCAAAACGCGTCGAGAATATAGATGCCTACTATTACTACTATTATTACCATTCCATCATGTACCATATTTATTTATGTTTTTGATTGTATTACCTTGTATTACATCATTGCCTATGGGCATTGTATAAGCCTACATTCTATTGTGTCATGTTTTCATGATCTGCAAATAAAATTATCCAATTCAACATTTATATGTGTGTTACATTATACAGACCTCATTTAAAATCCCAGGGGGCGTTTGTTTCTGTTTTGTTCGAAGATGTGCTAACAGTGCAGGGAGATGAAGAGACGGATTTCAGTACTACAGCAATCGTCATCATCCTCCTCCTGTTCAAAGATTATGTGGCCTGCGTTGCTTCCATCACAATCCTGTCGGCTGAGACAGCGATCGATCTACCAGTCGCTGAAAGGAAGATATATCAAGTGCATCTAATGGTGAGAGTTCTTATGCCATCCTTGTGTGAGGGGATCTGGCTTAATCCTGCTAGATCCTATTTACCACTAATGCAGCTCTATCTGAAGGAGGATCACCACATTCGCTAATCTATGTTGCCCTGTGACACTTTGGGAAGATACCCCTTTCATCCTGTGAATTACAAGTATTGCTTCACGAAAGGCTGAGTACTCAACACTTTTTTTAAGGGCCCCAATGCCGACAGACTCTGTGTGTGTGTATGTGTGAATAGAATTCCAACTGGCCAGTGGTAAGCTAGAACCTACAAGATCTAGGTAGGTTCTTATGGTCAGTAATATCACTTCTGGGTAATTGTTGAACATTATTTTTGTATTGTGCAACTGACAGTGTTGCTCACCAGTAGAGTTGAGCGAACACCTGGATGTTCAGGTTCGGTGGGTTCGGCCGAACTTCACGAAAAAGTTCAGGTTCGGTACCGAACTTGACCCCGAACCCCATTGAAGTCAATGGGGACCCGAACTTTTCGGCACAAAAATGACTGTAAAAAAGTCCTGGAAAGTGCTAGAGGGCTGCAAAAGGATTTTAGAACAATAATCTGTCCCTTACAGCAGCAGCAGGAACCTGACCCTATAGAACTAGGAGATGATTTTAGAACAATAATTTGTCCCTTACAGCAACAGCAGGAACCTGGCCCTATAGAACTAGGAGATAATTTTAGAACAATAATCTGTCCCTCTAAGCAGTAGACTCTACCTTGTCCAGTCAGATCATTCTGTAATGCAGGATGAGAAGTTATTTGATCTGCAATCTGTCCCTAAAGGCAGTAGTAGTAGTAATCTCTACCTAGTCCACAATCAGATCATTCTGTAATGCAGGATGAGATGTTATTATATCTGCAATCTGCCCCTCACAGCGCCGGCAGCATCCTCTCCCTACCCTAGCCAGAGAACATGTGACATGCAGCACTAAGTGACTCCAGCTTATAAAGAGGTTGGGCTACATGATGCACTGGCCAATCACGGCCATGCCATTAGTAGGCATGGCTGTGATGGCTTCTAAGGGCAAACCAGTGAAACGCTTGTTGATTGGCTGCCCTGCAGCTATTCAACAGGCGGGATCAAATACCCGAACCCAGAACCCGAACCTGAAATTTTTTCACGGACACCCCAAAATTCAGTGCAGACCCGAACTTTACAGTTCGGGTTCGCTCAACTCTATTCACCACTCGATCAGTGCATTTCAGGCAAGGCCTCTCACTCTCTCTTAAAGCAAACGAACACCAATCTTGTTTAACTTTCTGAGTGGTTGTAATATATCACTGCCGTTAATATTGGTATCCTGTTAATGAGTTTATCTCTTTCCAGGGCGTATTGCTTGTTCTAATAAAGCCCAGCTTAAAGTTTAAAAGGTGTATTGGTGTTACTTGGATCCAGGTGAGGGTGAGTCATCGTTGGCGTGGGACAGAAGACCCGTATATTACAGCGTCCCTTGCGGGGGTAGCGCTAGATGTGGGGTTCTCATCCGGGACACCTTCTGGTCCCTGTCACAGAGTGATGACTACCTCTACCAACCAAGTCACCATGATGGACCCTGTCATTGCTGCCAAGTGGTGTGAAGAGCAAAATGGCAGGTTGGGGCTTTGTGTATTTATAGGTCTCACTGGTGCCACCTTGACTGAGAAACAGGTCCAGCAAGTAGTGTCAGCTTTGATGCCTGATCAGAAAGCATTCATATTGGACCTGAAAGTTGATCAGACAGTCTCTTGTACTTATGCTTTGTTAGCATGGAAAAGAGAGATCCCGACCTGTTTCTAGGGAGTTAGCATACAGTTACCAGGGGACCTCGAAGCTCAGCCAAGTATGCTGAATGATCACACTGAAAATGCTAGCTCAACAACATCAGGACCAGGAGTATCAGCTACTATTTCCACCCCAACTACAGGGTTCCCTCCTGCTACATTCTTTACTGATATGGGAAAGCTGGTGGAAACGCTGGCTCAAAACTCAGCCATGTCTGCCAATTATGGATATCGCTAGTTGCGGTTCTATTCCGGGAAGGTCTCTGTGCCATCTGGGGAAGAGGATTTCGAAACCTGGATAGATCAGGCAGCACAGGCTGTGGAAGAATGGGAAGTCACTGACACAGTAAAAAGACAAAGGTTAATCAAGAGCCTAAGAGCTCCCGCTTCAGCTGTAATCAGAAACATAAATAGGGACAACCCGGGCTGCACAGCCACTGAGTGTCTAGAAGCTTTATGAGAGATTTTTGGAGGGGTGAAGGACTGTGCTGAGCTAATTTATATGTTCTCACACACCTAACAAAATGAAGGAGAAGAGGTATCCACTTATGTCCAGCAGCTGAATAAAATCCTTCATCAGGTCATTCTAAAAGAAGGCATGGAGCCAAGCCATGCAAGCAAAGCTTTGATGGATCAAATTTTTAAAGGAGCACTCCCGCTGGATCCCATAAAGTTGAAATTTTCGGACTAGAGACCAGAACAAGCCATTGACTTATTCCAAATTGGTCAAAACTATCCTAGAAGAGGAGGCTTTAATTAAGGTTAAAAAAACTGCTAGTGTTTCACATGCAGCTTTCACCGTAGAAGTAGGAACCATGGGCATAGCAGAGGTCCAGTCCGAAGTAATGGCTTTGAAAACTCAGATGTCACAAATGATGGAGTTGATGACATCACTGTCTGCCAGGATTTCCATACCAGAGGGGGAAAAGACATTGAAACCAACAGGGCAGAGGCAATACTGAATGTTTCTGCTGGAAAACCTTCTAGTTCAGTGGTCTGCTATAATTGTGGGGGTATTGGTCACTATCAACGTGACTGTCCCAGCTTACCAGAGCCATGAAGAGAATATCATAAGCCTGCGGGGAAACTCCAGAGGGCCCTGGTGAGGGAGCCAGCCGGGTCCCCATCTAAGTCAGCTTGCTCCAGTTCCCAGGTCTTAAATGAAGGGTGGGTAAGGCATAAACCTTTGTACCAAACCTCACCCGAAGCCTCAGTTAGACTGTCCAAGCTACTATCAGAGTTGGGTCCCAGATCACAGGAGATCAGTGCACACCACACTCAAAGCCCTTGGCCTAGATGACAACAGAAACTGTCACAGGCCAAAAGAGGAATTCAGCTCAAACAGCCGAGCAAGCTGCATCAAAACAGCCAAGCAAGCTCCTTGACAAGCTGGTGGGTCCTTTTCCTATAGTGCCACTTCAGGTGGAAGGTGTATACACAAAAGCCCTTCTAGATTCTGGTGCCCAAGTGACTATAATTTACCGTGATTTCTATGATAAAAACCTAAAACACCTGCCCTTGTAGAAGTTAGAAAGTCTAGAGATCTGAGGTATAGGAACTAAGAAGCTCCCCTATGATTGATATCTTCCAGTCAAGATTGAATTTGGCCCATTTGTTGTTGGGCAGCCAGAGACTTCTGACAAATTGGCCATTGTATGCCCCGGCCTCCAGTGGCTAATCGGAGTTCCATAATTGTGGGGACAAACACTGACTTGGTTCAACGGTTACTCATTCCTCAGGTCTCAGAGGGTGAGACTGCAGCTAAAAGTGTACATCCGATGTTGCGCTCTGTGTACCAGCGATTGGTCCAGGAACAAAAGGCCCCAACAGAAGGAGTGGGAAAATTTTGGAAGTTGGACAAGACGGAAAAGGTTTTGCAGCCAGGGGAAGTAGCATATCTGATTTAGGTCTGGATTGGCGCTCCCCTCGTTTGTTAAATAAATGAAAGTGAAAACAGAATTTGTATATATAAAAAATTCATGTAAAAAAATTCATGTAAAAAATTAATGTGCTAGTATGCTTAATGTGCTAGTATGCTTGATATAAGGTGAATGTTGCAAGATGCTGTAGGTGAGTACAGCTAAAATCAAGTGAATATGTAAAACAGGTGATAAATCTGTAAATTAGATAAAATCCTTTTTATAACAATAAAACCGGAAATGTGATGATGTGATAGTATAAAAATATAATTTACTCGAGGTAGAGTCTGGTAAGAAAGTGCTTGTGCAACTAATAATTATGTGATATACGGTAAAGACCTCTCCAAGCGTTCCTTGGGTATGACAAATATGCTAGTATCACTTAATGTGCTAGTATCACTCTGGTAGATATATCTCTGGTTCTCCCAAAAGTATATGTACCCCTTCTTAATTCAGTAATGATGTATTCTGGTGGCAATCTGCAAGTTCAACCTATTCGTGCGACCTAGGTACACACGATCCCCAGTTCTCCTATTAAATTATTTATATACTGTTATAAATGCAATATATGACCAATCCTGCTTCTTTTATACTATCACATCATCACATTTCCCGTTTTATTGTTATAAAAAGGATTTTATCTAATTTACAGATTTATCACCTGTTTTATATATTCACTTGATTTTAGCTGTACTCACCTACAGCATCTTGCAACATTCACCTTATTTCAAGCATACTAGCACATTAAGCATACTAGCACATTAATTTTTTACATGAATTTTTTTTACATGAATTTTTTATATATACAAATTCTGTTTTCACTTTCATTTATTTAACAAACGAGGGGAGCGCCAATCCAGACCTAAATCAGATATACCCTTACTCCCTGAGCAGGGAGGTACCACTGGAGGCAGCATACCCAGCAGCTAGCCCATCAATATCCTAAGCGTGGAGTTCTCTCATTCTTAGGGGAAGTAGCATGTCTGCGGGCTTTAGTCAAACTGAATTGAGACCAATCTGGTCCTTATGTTATCCTTGAAGGTGACCCACAGAAGACAGATTCGGGTTTGGAACTGATTCCGGAAGTCATTTCTATGAAGGCCTTACTGAGAACCCATCAAAAGGTTCCTGTCAGTGTTCGTAATGTTACAGATTCTCAAGTGAGGGATGAGGGACTGCCTACCCCTTCCAAAAAAGACTTGAGAAAGGATCAAATAGAAAATCCTCTTTGTTCTCTGACTTTTAAAGCCTTGGAGGGTGGTCGCCCAGAACTTCTTCTCACAGCAGACTCCCCAAAGGAGGCTCGATTGGTTTACAAGGAGTGGGATCGACTGCGGCTCTCAGATGGGGTGGTCTATCGAAGGGGCCCCTCGGATGATCCAGAGGAGAGTTGGCAGCTGTTCCTCCCGGAGAAGCATAGGGGGACAGTGCTGAATGCATTAAATGATGAACACGGACACTTGGGACCTGATAGAGCACTTAAGTTAGTTAGGGATCATTTCTACTGGCCGTGTATGCGAACCGAAATGGAAAGCTACTGTTACTCCTGCCTCCGCTGCATCCAGAGAAAGACTCTGCCTTCCAGAGCTGCCCCAATGGGCCATTTACAGAGTCAAAGTCCCATCTGGTGTGCACCGATTTCTTGTGTCTGGAACCCGACATGAGTGGTCAAGGAAATGTGTTGGTAGTGACTGATCATTTCACCCGTTATGCCCAGGCTTATCCCACAAGAGATCAATGAGCTGCTACTGTCGCCAAAGTGTTAGTGGAGAAAGTCTTTGTCCATTATGGTTTACCTCAGAGAATTCTCAGGGATTCTTCAAAGTAGAGACTTTGAAAGCAGGCTCATTAAACAGCTGCTGGATCTTCTGAGCATCAAGAAATCAAGAAGGACACCTTACCACCCTCAGGGGGATCCCCAGCCAGAGAGGTTTAATCGTACCCTCCTTGACATGCTTGGGACCCTTCCATCTGACAGAAAACAGCATTGTAATGAAAATGATGCAATGGGCTACTCACCATAAAGACTGATATTTGGAAGAGAAACTTGTCTGCCAGTAGACCTGGCCTTCAGTATTTCAATAGACAGAACTTCAGCTACATCCTACAGGGGCTATGTGGTTAGACTCAGAAAGAATCTACAGACAGTCTATGAGAAAGCACAAGAAGCTTCTGGTGCCAGAGGTCAGTGTAACCAGAAGAATTATGATTTGAAAGTTAGGATTCATAATTTACAGCCGGGGGACAAGGTGTTGCTAAGGAATCTGGGTCTCACTGGAAAGCATAAGTTAGCTGACTGGTGGAGTTCTCAACAATATGTCATCTGTAAGCAACTGCCTGGTCTTCTGGTCTTCCTGTATACCAAATCTGGCCTGATGGGAAGACAGGGTCCTTTAAGACCTGGCATCAAAACCATCTATTGCCTCTGTGTGAAGCCATCAAAAAATACCTGTGAGAACTGAGACTTCATTACCCAAACCATCTCCTAGTCAAGTTCCAGTTACCAGGTCTCAACCTCTACTGCTAGATGAGGCCACAACACTAGAAGATGACAGTGATGATGATCTGGAGGTAGGATGGTTGTAGCCATCTGAGCCCATGGATGCCACTCCCTCCACACCAACTGCTAATCAGTCCTTGGGTGTGCTCAGGCCTGATGCACATGAATTTGTGTCTCAGGTGCAAGACAATTCAGAACTAGTAGAGTAAGCCTACCAATTAGTCCATGAGCCTGATGAAGGGTTTCCGGATGGGAGTTCCTCTGAACTCGAAGGAGAATTATTTAAGGAAAGCCACTTTGAACCTAATGGAGAATCCTGTGAAGAGATTCACCTTGAACCCAAAGAACAGATAGTTAAGTGAACAGTGAGACCCCCACTCAGACTAACATATGACATCCCTGGAACAAGCTCAGAAGAAGCTATTCCCACTGTTCGCAGACTTCCTGATTCTCAGGCACATTCTATGGTGGCACCAGTGACTAATGTCCCCAACCCATCTCCCAAAACACATTGGTGGCAGTTTCCATTACCTAATGCATTTGTTAAGAAATGTCATAAAATCAGCCTAAGATCACAGGCCTAAGTTGTTGGTCCATGAGTAAGATTACTGTACAAATGCTATGTTATTATTAACTGCACTCATTTCTCTCTTTGGGGGACCAAAGATTTTTTTTGGAAGGGGTGGATATAGCTCCAGCTTAGTATTGCTTCTGTAATATATGCAGAGTATTGCTCTCTAAAACATTGCATTGCATTTTTCTTCCTAAGCTTTTACCTCACAGAAACTAGAGGAGAGACTCAATTGGTTACTGCTGTAGCTAAGAAGGAAGCCCACCCCTAACAACAAAGGCAAGGAAGGACACGATCGATGGACAGTGCCGTTCACCACTTGCTCAGTGCATTTCAGGCAAGGCCTCTCACTGGCGGTTAAAGCGAATGAACACCAATCCTGTTTAACTTTCTGAGTGGTTTTAATATATCATTGCAGTTAATATTGGTATCCTGTTAATCAGTTTATCTCTTTCCAGGGCTTACTGCTAGTTCTAATAAAGCCCAGCTAAAAGTTTAAACGGTGTATTTGTGTTACTTGGATCCAGGTGAGGGTGAGTCATCACTGGCATGGGACAGAAGACCCATATATTACAGTGGCCCTTGGGGGGGTAGAGCTACAGTAGTAAATAAATACAACCCAAATAGGCAAAGTTTTTTTCTTTATTAAGAGCAATACTGCACAAAAACACGGTGTAATCCATCATCAATCATGTTATCCAGTGATGTAGATCCACATCAACCACAATGCATAATTCCCGCTAAAACAAAGCACTCCAAACACCGACACAATGCACTCCCAATGTACTGTCAGTGCAAATTACTCTTTTTGACTCAGCTGAATGTGTACAAAAAGACATTGACCATACTCACCATGATTTGTTTTTCTATATATCCAGGCCTGAGAATTATATAGTCCTCGTAGAAAGGGCAACCAGCCTGGTAACTTACCTCTTCTCTGAAGTAGTTAAGCAACACAGCTAGAATGACCCATGCCTGTAACTTGACAATGAAGGTGCAGCAAGAGGCTGGTGAGGTCGCCTCTTTTTCTTTCCTCCTGAAAGCATAGAGCCTGTCAGTATTTATACATATAGCACAAAGGATTGGCTCACAGTGCTGCCCCTCCCTCTCCTATTCTGATTCTGCTCTGCAGGAAATTACAAGGGGATGAAATTAAATTAAATTCAGGTATTTTTACTAGTTCCTTAAAAATAGTTTTAATTATCTTTTATTAAATGCACAAATGTATTTATAGTTTTTTTTTAATTAATAACAGCCTGAAGTTTAGCAACTGTTTGATAAACACAGTGACAAGCTACAATAATTCCTTTGTTGTTTTTTTTATCTGACATGAATCTTTTTTTTTTATTGTGAAATACAGCTCGCCAAGTAACATTCTATGTAATGTGCTGTGCCAGATGATCATGTCTTATAACAATTCTCTTTGCAATGGAATACTTTTGGTCATATACGTATTGTATAATGTGCGGGTACCCTTGAAATTGGATATTGCTGTTGCATTTGAAGATTGATCTTTTAGACTCTCCATTGCTAGAGTGCCAGAGAGAGGTTACCTACAGAATTAAATCAATTGAGCCTGTGCTTTATTTATCTCTAGATAACCAAGCTGGATGTACCAGATGTTCAGGTTGCCTTGAGCACATTGCAACCATAATAAATTAATTGTTTGACAAGATGGAAACTCTGCAATTACTATCTTAACACAAATTTAAATGCCATGTCTACATACACAGTATCAATAGCTACTGTAGCATAATGTAACAATGCTCCATAGTCTAGGAACTATTACATGTACAAATCCTACCAAAAATACATGCATTCACTACAACTTTTACTTGATATCACTTTCAGTTTTTCTTATAGTGCAGGGTTATGCTTCTATGTAATCTATGATAATGCTAATTTGCACCTAAAACATTTATATTAGACATTATTGTATTGTATTCAATACACTATATATGTGTTTAAATTAGTTTGATCACAAGTGTCCATAGACCAGTGCAATGGGGATACATGCCCTGGACCCTCTTCTTGAGGACCCCCAGGTAAGCTATACCCTACACTTTATCTCCATCAGGAATAGCATGGACACCATGATCCATGGCTATGCAGGAGTTCCTAGTTAGCGCTAATGTGGTTAGCTTGAGAGCATACATTTACAGGAAGGCATTTTTAGCTTTAAAGGCAGATTTTTTTCTGGGGGATGGGAAGGGCAAATATTTATGCTTGAATACCAGCCCTCTAGGTTTTGTTATGTACTTCTGGTCTCTGCACTAAGCATTCTGGGAGGACAATAGTTAGGAGTATGCAGATACAGCAATCAGTAATTTATTCTCTAGTGCACAACATACAGAGTACAGTGTCCAGGATCATGTAATGTACTGTTTACATTACATACTCCTGGCTGCCATGTTCTGTACACTTATGCTGTATGTTATACCCCTTAATGTCATATGTAACACTTAAGGTCTCTGAACTCTGTACGCTGGGTTATATGTTACATATTCCTTACCACTGCACTCTGTACACAGAGCTACAGTATATGCTACTTAGTAACCATTGGGCTCTACACAGTGGCCTATACATTATTCAAACAGTTTGATCAATTATGTATAATTAACAGTATACAGAATTATATACGGTATCTCAGAAAAGTGAGTACACCCCTCGCATTTTTGTAAATATTTTATTATATCTTTTAATGTGACAACACTTAAGGAATTACACTTTGCTACAATGTAAAGTAGTGAGTGTACAGGTTGTATAACAGTGTAAATTTGCTCTCCCCTCAAAATAACTCAACACACAACCTTGCATTGCATTGGGTTCCACCTTTAAAAATCATACCAAACCCCAAGAGTCTGGTGTAGAATTTGGGGGGAATTTACAAAGTTTTTTTTGCCGAGTCCCCTCCAAATTTAAACCAGGTGTAAAGGACTTGGTATGAATTATGGGGGAAGCACTAAGCCATTTCTTTTAAATATTCAGGGGCTCCTTTGTTTACATGACCAGGATATTTCTTTATCTATACTCGAAGAGGGTCTGATATGGATGTTAACGGGTGAAAAAACCCCCAATTGATGGGAGGGTGTCCTGCATTATTCATACTAGGTTCAATAGGTCTGGTATGGATTTTAAGTGGGAAACCCACTGGCAGGCCAGGAAAGGGAGTGAACTAGCCATGCTGCACCAAACGCTTGGTAAACGGTGCTACTGACCACCAATACAATCCACTCCCATCACTCACTCACTCACCATGTGGCCATATTTGGTCAATTCTGCCAGCGTTATCTCTGCTCCTTTGTTTACATAGCTGGAGATTACCAGTCAGCAAAGTAATGGGGCTGGGTGGCATCACTGGTGGCTAAGGATGTGCAGGGTGGGCTGCCTCCTTGACAACCTTCCTAAGGATGTGCAGGTGCTGTCATCCACTGCTTCCTTAACAACTATTTACAGGAAGCTGTCATATATATATATATATATATATATATATATATATATATTCAAGGAAAAAAACCCTACTATATAGGATAACAAACATGCAAAAAGTCAAGCATTCAGGAGCGTCTGAACCTGTGTTTGAACGGAACCAAAAGCTCATCCTTGGTCTCAAGTAAGAGTTCTTATATGACCTGATTCCCCCAAAAAATGTAGGATGAATTAATGCAATACGTTGACACCTGGATAAAAAACTGAAGTATTGAGCAGTTGGACTGTGCTCCCTTTATGCATCTTGCACTTATTTTTCTGTATTGACTGAGCTGTAACTTTACATATTGCCTTAGTTATTGTTCATAAAATTAGCTGTCCCTTAGAATTTAATCATGAATATCTGAAAGCTTTAAACATATGGATTTTGAAACTGGGAATGGTACAAAAAAATATTACTTTGAAATAAGGAGACATATTCTGGCTCATTGAATGTATTTGCTAAAGTAAATCAATTGTAAACCATTTTACCATTGGATTAGAGAATTTGATTTACAGCAAGTGTTTAATCTACTAAAGTATGATGTGGGATCAAGTGAAAATTGATCTGTTCATTTCATACATCAAATCATGTGAAGAAGAAGCTCTGTTTTGTCCTACTAATGCCTACATGCAAACAGAGGTTCGCTTCATTTATTTTATACTTTGGTTCACTTAACCTCATTTTACCTCACAAAATATTGTATATAGTAGAATGTGTTGATAGTGGATTCTGGTTTACTAGTAATAGGCTGACTTCATGCATATGTATTGTGTTAACGCTTGGGAAAGCATGCATTTTACGACATGTGACCACAATATAAGGTAATGCGTGACACATTGTGCATTGTGTTTTTGTGTTATTTATATATGTAATCAATTTTGTGCAAATAACCCTATAAATGCACATGAAAGTGTATATCAAGCCAATTCTTATAGTAGGGCAGGGTTAGAACATCTGTCAGATTTGTATTGCTGTATCCCCTCTCTTTTTATCCTGGAGACCTATTTTGCTAGATCAAAAAGTGATGAAGAATCCAATATTTTGAAGTTATCACCTGAATTCCATTGCAGACACCTGTTCTGGTAATGACTGATGAAACTTGCTGTTGTGTCTCCAGTACAAAATGTGAGAGGAAATCCTCAAACCAATGAAAAAGACAACAGGCAAAATCTTTAAACCATAAAAGTGGTTTAGGTAATAATACACTCTTAGGTTCCTTTTTTAAGCTCATTTAAGACCTGAAAAACCTCAGACATTTTATACTTTCTTAAAGCACAGAATCTGGAAAATAAAATAGTGGTAGTTCCAATTTTTTGTGGCACATTATATACGTTGCAAGTGCAGCAGTTTACCAAGCACAAATTTTCAGTTATTTTTTCACACAGAAATACAATATATTACCCACGTTATGGTAACTTATAAAAGAGGTTGTGCTAAGCAAATAGATACCCAACATGTCAAACCTTAAGGCCTCATACACACGGACGTTTTTTGACGCCGGCGTTTTCTGGTGTTTTTTGCAGCTCTCCATTTTAGTCAATGGCCCCATAAAACCGCTGACATTTTTGAGCTGTAGATGGCGTCGGCGTTAGTGAGCTGAAACTAGAACCCACGGCCAGTGCGTTCTGAGGCTGTAACCTTTTGGTGTTTTTTGACGGCGATGCCGCAAAACACCCACTAACGCCAACTAACGCCTACTAACGCCAACTAATACTGTACCGGCTTTAACCAGCGTTTTTTGACGCCAACGTTTTTAGGTTGAAAAATAGCAAAAATCCAACTTGCTGGATCAAGCACTCATGATGTGAAAAGTGAACGATTCAAAGATCGACAAGAATTTTTGTACGGTTTTTGACTCATCTATGGCCAGCTTAAATACAATAAAAAACATTTTCTTTAGTACATAAGGACAGAGAGTACATAAAATCTTAAGTTAAAAGATGACTTTAACCACTTGCCGACCGCAGTCTGACGGCGACAAAGTGACTTGATATCGCAAACCGCCGTCATATGATGGCGGCTGCGATATCCCTCACTGTGAGCGCGTGCACGGCTTCGGAGGCGTGCTCGCACGCTCACTGTGTTTGGGGGGGGCCAGGAAGCGGGTAGGGCAGAGTCGATCGGCGCCGGCTACTCGCGATGGCCCCCCCGCAGTGAAAAAACGTAGGTCCGTGTATGTAAACACAGATCTCCGTTCTGTTAGAGGGGGAAGGGCTGTGATCACAGGCTTCCTGTATATGGAAGCCATGATCACTCCCTTCCCCCAGCCAGGCCAGCCCACATACAGTTAGAACATGCCCAGGGAACACAGTTAACCCTTAGAGCACCTCCTCCAGGTTAACCCCTTCACTGCCAATGGCATTTACACAGTAATCAGTGCATTTTTATAGCACTGATCACTGTATAAATGCCAATGGTCCCAAAAAAGTGTCAAAATGGTACAACATGTCCGCTGCAATATTGCAGTACCACTAAAAATCGCAGATCACCGCCATTACCAGTTTAAAAAAATGTAAAAACGCCAGAAATTAATTCTCATGGTTTGTAAACACGGCAACTTTTGTGCAAACCAATCAATAAACACGATTACAATTTTTTTACCAAAAATATGAGAAAGAATATAAATCGGCCAAAACCGATGAATACATTTGTTTTTTATACATTTTTTTGGATTTGCATTTTAGCAAAAAGTATGAGAAAATTGAGTACTGTCCGTGATACTTTTTTTATTTGCACTAACATAAAATTTTTCAGGACAAGCTTTCAGGGTATCTCCCCTTCTTCAAGGTCCAAGCAGTAATAAAAATAGTTCTAGCCAAATGTTAAAAAAAGAAGAAAAAAAAACTCTGAGGGAAAGGAGAAGGAGGAAAAACAAACAAATACAAATCAATGTATAAGGCCATGGTAATGAAACTAGCTGCAGAGATAGTGAGATATGACAGGCAGAGTTATAGACTGGGGAGGGGAGGGGGGTGACAGTCACAGAGGGGGTCGTAAAACTTTAGAATAATGAGTGAGAAAACCTATATCCAAGTTTAAGCCATTATTTTTTGTGTCAAAAAGAAGAATCATTCTTAGCTCAAATGGTTTCCTTTCCTGCGTGGTTCTGAAATTCCCTTTAAGAACTAAAACATTGAGGTTTTCAATAGTGTGGTCCGGTTGTGAAAAATTATGTCCCATCGGTGTGCAGAAATCATCTTCTTTATGATTCTTGATGGAATGTCTGTGTAAATTCATCCTTGTTTGCAATTTCTGTCCTGTTTCCCTGTTCGACATACAGGCACAATTGCACCAATACGGCTACAATCACCTCAAGCAAAAAGTAAGAAATATTTTTTTTTTTTGCAAAATTGTCGCTCTTTTTTTGTTTATAGCGGTGATCAGAAATGATGCAGAGGTGATCAAATACCACCAAAAGAAAGCTCTATTTCTGGTAAAAAAAGGGAAGCAAATTTTGTTTGGGTACAACGTCGCATGACCACGCAATTGTCAGTTAAAGCAACGCAGTGCTGAATTTCAAGTGCTCTGGTCCTACAGTGGGAAATCCTTCCGGGGGTGAAATGGTTAAGGGCCGAGCCTCTTTTTGAGATCTGGTGTTTACAAGTTAAACGTTTTTATGCTATAAAATTACTTAGAACCCCCAAACATTATATTTTTTTCTAACACCCTAGAGAATAAAATGGTGGTTGTTGCAATACTTTATGTCACACCGTATTTGAGCAGCGATCTTGCAAGCGCGATTTTTTAGGGAAAAATTCACTTTTTTAAATTAAAAACTAAGTCACCAGTAAAGTTAGCCCAATTGTTTTCGATGTAGTGAAAGATAATGTTGCGCTGAGTAAATTGATACCCAACGTGTCATGCTTCAAAATTGCTCCCGCTCGTGGAATGGCGACAAACTTTGCCACTTAAAAATCTCCTTCGGCGATGTTTAAAAATTTCTACATGGTACCAGTTTAGAGGTACAGAGGAACTCTAGTGCTAAAATGATTGCTCTCGCTCTAATGATCGCTGCGATACCTAATGTGTGTGGTTTGAACACTTTTTTCATATGCGGGCAAGACTTCCGTATGCGTTCCTTCTGCGTGCGAGATCGGCGGGACGGGGAGCTTTAAATTTTTTTTTTCTTTTTTCTTTTTTTTTTCTTTTTACACCATCCATTAAAAAAAGAAAATCTGGGTCACTTTTATTACTATTACAAGGAAAGTAAACATTTATTGTAATAGAAAAAAAAGCATGCCAGTACCTCTTAAATATGAGCTCTGGGTCAAAAAAAAAACCCCAGATCTCATATTTACACTAAAATGTAATTTAAAAAAAATGAAATGTCATTTGAAAAAAAAAATAATAATTTTTCTCCTTTAAGAGCATTGGGTGAAAGTGACGTTTGACGTCGCTTCCGCCCTTCAATGCTATGGAGCCGAGTGAGCGGCATCTTCCACTTACTCAGCATGCAACCATCTTGCGACGAATCTGCTGCAGAGACCACACTTATCTGAAAGCGGGCCGTCCGCTATTTAAAATGATACCGTTGTTATGGTAGCTATCTGCTACCATAACAACGGTATTCAACAGAAAAGTGCCGCCGTATAAAGAGGGCGGGTGGTCCGGAAGTGGTTAAAATGGGATTTAAACTCAAAAAGCAAGAATTTTATAGAGATCATTAAAATATGTCAATTGTGTCTAAACAAGTACCCTAAAATATATATTTTGCTTGAATTCTTCCTGGAAAATAGCTTTGCGCTTCCCTGCATATGAGTTTGTCTAGGTATTGCTGTTAGGGATTTAGGCCCTCTACTGTTAGCTGCTAATATTACAGCTTTATGTATATTTATGTATTACCACTACCTGTCTCTGTAATCTGGGTTAGGAAATCCTAGAAGGAGGAAGTGGAGAGAGAGAGAAAAAGGCTCAGACATATGTCCTGTTCAGGGGAGTTGCTACTGTTGTATATTTACCCAGACCAGAGGCCGGTGCACTCTGTGATCGTCGATTCCTTTGGATTCGGCAGATCACAGAGCAGGGTAAAGGGCCAATCACAATGGCCCTTTACCATGTGATCAGTTGTCAGCGAATGACAGCTGATCATGGAAGTAAACAGAAGCTGGTTATCAGCTTTTTTTCTCCTCATGATCAGGAGAATAGAAGAAAGACAGTAACCGTCTTCTGTTACAGGAACATCGGTCCCAATCTGTACCCGCCAGTGCTGTTAATCAGTGCCAACCAGAGCCACCTATCACTGCCCACCAGTGCCACCTATCATTGCCCACCAGTGCTGTGAATCAGTGCCCATCGGTGCCTCATCATCAGTGTCACCTATCAGTGCTGCCTATCTGTGCCCACCACTGCTGTCTATCTATGCCCATCAGTGCCAACTATCAGTGCCCATCAATTCTACCTCTCAGTGTCCTTTAGTGATGCCTATCAGAGCCCATCAGTTGCCATCAGTGCCACCTATGAGTGCAGCCTCATCAGTGCCTCCTCATCAGTGCCCACCAGTGCTGCCTCCTCAGTGCCCATTAGTGCAGCTTCATCATTGGCCATCAGTGAAGGAAAAAAATTACCTGTTTGCAAAATGTTATAGCCAACTATGAAAAATGTTTTTTTTTTTTTAATTTTTTGGTCTTTTTTTGTTTCTCTGGCAAAAAAATAAAAAACCCAGTGGTGTTTAAATACCACAAAAAGAAAGCTCTATTTGTGTGAAAAAAATGACAAAAATGTTGTTTGAGTAGTGTTGCATGACCGCACAATTGTCATTCAAAGTGTGACAGCGCTGAAAGCTGAAAACTGGCCTGGGTAGGAAGGGGGTGAACGTGCCAAGTAAGCAAGTGGTTAAGCAATTGTATTTGAAGCTGAGTTTCAGGAGTATTGTAGTGATTGCAATTGAATCTGTTAGTCAGACTATTCAAGTGAAGCTACTGGGCTGAGGTACAACACAATAGATTATCAATGTGACAAGCCATATGTTAAGCAGTTACAGTCTTTCAAATGGATTTCAGATAATGAAAATGTATTTTACAGAGTGGAATTTCTTCTGTTTACATATTGACTTGTCACTAGGTCAAAACAGAACATCCAGAAATATGCATTTAAATAGCTGTTAAGCCTGAAATAATTAATCAGTTATTTGTTTTTTAAAACGAAAGCAAGAAAAGTCAATGGGCTCAATGCACTAAAGGATATCTCATGAGATAATTGAATCACGTGACACATTTTCTCCAATTAGATGCTGAAAATGTCAATTCACTATCACCTCCTGAGTTATTTACCTCACAAACCAAAAACATGAGGTAAATAAATTAAAATATGGCGTTAAAGTCAATTTACTAAGGGAATAAATGAATAAATGCATGAGTTAAATAAGTAGTGGTCCAGGCATGAGGTATTTAATGTAAAAATATAATAGCCAATTTGGAGTAGTTTCTACCTTTGTGGATCAATTTCTCAACAGCAATGCATAGAAATCTAAATATGGAAAAAGAGAGAACCATTGGGGAGGATTTACTTAGAGTATAACTAAAAGCTTTGTTTTATTGTTGTTTGTCCCCCTATTAGGGAGATTTACCCTCTGTATTTGTCCTGTTTACCATTATTTTTGAAAGTGACAGAAAATCACACAATTTAGGTTGTCCCCAGTAAAGTAATATAGGTGAAATCTTCCAGTGGGGACACTGGTGACCCGGGGGTCCCCAATGGATTCTTTTAATTTGCAGTGATTTTCTCTCACTTCCTGTTCTGGCTATAGGACAGACCTAAAGGGACATCTCCCCAATGACAAAACTCTCCTTTTTATTTGTAGAAAATTGGTATTTGTGAGATTTTAAGACTATTTTAATGTAATATTTTACATTTAGAAAGATATTTTGTATTTATTTAATTTAATTTATTTAACTTGTTTTTTTTTTTATTATTCACCATATGTGTCATGAAAGCAGTTTCCCTTTGACTGGTATTCTAGTCATCTTTTTTTCTTTTGTACTAATACATATGATGCAAGGACAGCACTGACTTGTGAGCTGGCATATTTCTACAGTTTAACATTTTTTGACCTCTTTATTAGCACTAAAAAAATGACAGGGGTTCTAATCCTTATCCATTGTATCCACCCCATCATGTCATGAGATAAAATACCACATGGTTTCTTTCATGAGTAAAATACTTCAAATAGTTTGATTAAATAACTCATGCTTTGTTTAGTAGTGTTTTTTGTGAATTGTGAGTTATTTTATCTCAAATTTTAAAGTGATACTAAAATCTTGTTGTTTCTGTTTAAAAATAACAGTCATATTATACTCACCTCCTCTGTGCAGCTGGTTTTGCACAGAGCAGCCCAGATCCTCCTCTTCTCGGGTCCCACTTTGGGGCTCCTCTCTCCTGCCGAGTGCCCTCACAGCAAGCAGCTTACTATGGGGGCACCCGAGCTGAGCAGCAACATCATGTGTCCAATCAGACACGGAGCCGCGCCTAGGCCCTGCCCCCTCTCTCTCCTCATTGGCTCACTGATTTTGAGTGACAGCAAATGGAGCCAATTGTGCTCGTCTGCTGTCTCAGCCAATGAGGAGGGAGAGTCCTGGGCAGCCGAGTCTCTCCTGCAAGATTGCTGGATAGAGATGGGCTCAGGTAAGTATTAAGGGGGGGTTAAGAGGGTCTGCTGCACACAGAAGGTTTTTTATTATAATGCACTAAAGTGGATGTAAACCCGGTTAATGAAATTTTTATGTTAGGCACATATATCTGCAGTGTTTTCTTATCTCTCTTCAAAGCCCTAAGTCCCATGGCTTTCTCATGCTCCATTCTTCTGTTATCAGCCTGAGTTATTCAGCAACAGGCAGAATTTTGTGTCAGGGTGGGTGATATAAATAGATTAGCAGAGAGCTGATCTATTCACAGCACAGCTCTGCATTGTTACTTCCTTTCCTGCCTATGTGAAGAGGGGGTGTGTGCCTTTCCTCCAATCAGCTGTCTCACAGTGTATGGCAAGAATCCACACCCACCAGTGGATCAGGAAGAGAAAGTCTGTAACACGATGTGCACTTTCTAAACGGTATATAAAGCTGAAGACAGCAGATATACATGTAAAACTTATGTAGGAGGATTTGTTTCATATCTGTGTATCATCTGAGGCTGTTCACTTCACTGGGTATATGTGAGGGTTTACATTCACTTTAAGATAAAAAAAACCTTCTGCCTCAAGAACCACTTTAAGGCCTCATACACACGGGCGTTATTAACGCCGCATTTTTTAGCTGTTTTTACAGCTTAAGAATGCCACACCATGTTATTCTATGGCCTCATACACACGCTGACTTTTTTGAGCTGTAGATGGCGTCAGCGTTCTTAAGCTGTAAGAAGAAACCAGGACTCGCACGTTCCAAAGCTGCAATGTTAGAGCGTTTTTGGCGCTGAGCCGGCAAAATGCTCCAAAAACATGGCTTAACGTTGTATACACAGCATTAAGCCTCGTCAGTAGAGTTGAGTGAACCCGAACTGTAAAGTTCGGGTCCGTACCGAACTTTTGGGTGTCCAGGACCCGGACCCGAACCCGGACTTTTCAAAAAAAGTCCAGGTTCGGGTCCGGGGTTCTGGTATTTTATTCCATGTGTTGAAAAGCTGCCAAGGGCAGCCAATCAACAAGTGTTTCACTGGTTTTCCCTTGAAGCCATCACAGCCATGTCTACTAATAGCATGGCTGTGATTGGCCAATGCACCATGTGACCCAGCCTCTATATGGGGCTGGAGTCACCGTGCTGCATGTCATATGCTCTCAGGATAGTTTAGGGAGAGGATGCTGCTGGCTCTGTGAGGGACAGATTGCAGATATTATAGAACATCTCATCCTGCATTACTGAACGATCTGATTGTGGACTAGGGAGAGATACTAGTACTGCTGCTTTGAGGGACAGATTGCACACCTCATCCTGCTGCACAGAACGATCAGACTAGGTAGAGTCTGTTGCTTTGAGCGAAAGGTTATTCTTCTAAAATCATCATCAAGTTGTACAGGGAAAGGTTCCAGGTGTTGCTTTAAGGGAAAGATTAGTGTTCTAAAATCATCATCAAGTTGTACAGGGAAAGGTTCCAGCTGTTGCTTTAAGGGAAAGATTATTCTTCTAAAATCATCTCCAAGTTGTACAGGGAAAGGTTCCAGCTGTTGCTTTAAGGGAAAGATTAGTGTTCTAAAATCATCTTCAAAGTGTGTGGGAAAAGCCTATTGCAGGGGCATAGAGCCTGCAATAGGCTTTTCCCACACACTGTGAAGATGATTTTAGAACACTAATATTGCTCTATGCGGCTGAAACAGGCTTTTCCCACACACTGTGAAGATGATTTTAGAACAATAATATGGCTCTATGCGCCTGCAATAGGCTTTTCTCACACACTGTGAAGATGATTTTAGAACACTAATATGGCTCTATGCGCCTGCAATAGGCTTTTCCCACACACTGTGAAGATGATTTTAGAACACTAATATGGCTCTATGCGGCTGAAATAGGCTTTTCTCACACACTGTGAAGATGATTTTAGAACACTAATATGGCTCTATGCGCTGAAACAGGCTTTTCCCACACACTGTGAAGATAATATGGCTCTATGCGCCTGCAATAGGCTTTTCCCACACACTTTGAAGATGATTTTAGAACACTAATATGGCTCTATGCGGCTGAAGCAGGCTTTTCCCACACACTTTGAAGATGATTTTAGAACACTAATATGGCTCTATGCGGCTGAAATAGGCTTTTCCCACACACGTTGAAGATGCTTTTAGAACAGTAATATGGCTCTATGCGGCTGAAATAGGCTTTTCCCACACACTTTGAAGATGATTTTAGAACACTAATATGGCTCTATGCGGCTGAAACAGGCTTTTCCCAAACACTTTGAAGATGATTTTAGAACACTAATATGGCTCTATGCGGCTGAAATAGGCTTTTCCCACACACTTTGAAGATGATTTTAGAACAGTAATATGGCTCTATGCCCCTGAAATAGGCTTTTCCCACACACTTTGAAGATGATTTTAGAACAATAATCTTTCCCTTAAAGCTACAGCTGGAGACTTTCCCTGTACAATTTGGAGATGATTTTAGAATCTAAAATCATCTCCTAGTTCTATAGGGAGAGGTTCCTACTGTTGCTTAAAGGGACAGATTATTGTTTCTTGCACAAAATTAAAATGTACATCTACAGGGTGGGCCATTTATATGGATATACCTTAATAAAATGGGAATGGTTGGTGTTATTAACTTCCTGTTTGTGGCACATTACTATATGTGAGGGGGGAAACGTTTCAAGATGGGTGGTGACCATGGCGGCCATTTTGAAGTTGGCCATTTTGAATCCAACTTTTATATTTTCAATAGGAAGAGGGTCATGTGACACATCAAACTTATTGGGAATTTCACAAGAAAAACAATGGTGTGCTTGGTTTTAACGTAACTTTATTCTTTCATGAGTTATTTACAAGTTTCTGACCACTTATAAAATGTGTTCAATGTGCTAACCATTGTGTTGGATTGTCAATGTAACCCTCTTCTCCCACTATTCACACACTGATAGCAACATCACAGGAGAAATGCTAGCACAGGCTTCCAGTATCCATAGTTTCAGGTGCTGCACATCTCATATCTTCACAGCATAGACAATTGCCTTCAGATGACCCCAAAGATAAATGTGTAAGGGGGTCAGATTGGGAGACCTTGGGGGCTATTCAACTGGCCCACGACGACCAATCCCCTTTCCAGGAAACTGTTCATCTAGGAATGCTCGGACCTGGCACCCATAATGTGGTGGTGCACCATCTTGCTGGAACTATGATGTCGGTGATAGGGGATTGCCGGCTATCAAGTCGGCTTTGGAGGAATGGCGGTACCACCTGGAAGGAGCAGCTCACCCGGTATTGGTTTTTACTGACCATAAAAAACATAAAAAAAACATATGCTGTGAAGATACGAGATGTGCAGCACCTGAAACTACGGATACTGGAAGCCTGTGCTAGCATTTCTCCTGCGGTGTTGCTATCAGTGTGTGAAGAGTGGGAGAAGAGGGTTGCATTGACAATCCAACACAGTGGGCAGCACATTGAACACATTTTATAAGTGGTCAGAAACTTGTAAATAACTCATGAAAGAATAAAGTTATGTTAAAACCAAGCACACCATTGTTTTTCTTGTGACATTTCCAATAAGTTTGATGTGTCACATGACCCTCTTCCTATTGAAAAAACAAAAGTTGGATTCAAAATGGCCGACTTCAAAATGGCTGCCATGGTCACCACCCATCTTGAAAAGTTTCCCCCCTCACATATACTAATGTGCCACAAACAGGAAGTTAATATCACCAACCATTCCCATTTTATTAAGGTGTATCCATATAAATGGCACACCCTGTACATTGCTAGTTTAAAAAAAAACAAAAAAATTCCAAAAATAAAAAAAACAGTGTTGGCTACCTCCTCCTCCTCCTCCACCGCCACTTTCACCGCCTCCTCAACCTCCAACTCCACATCCACCTCCATTTTTGATTTTTTTTATGTGATTTTAGCTTAAAAATTATTTTAAGTTATTTCCCTATCCCCATTTCTTTGTAGGGCACTTGTCCGACCCTTACCCCCATTTTCCTTCCTTTTGCAGACCTCTAGGACTTTCCAGGACTTTGTTACAGCCATTTTTGTGCCTAAAAGTTTGGGTCCCCATTGATTTCAATGGGGTTCGGTTTCCGGGTCAAAGTTCGGGTCAGTTCCGGACCCGAACCCGGACTTTGTCCCGAAGTTCGGCCGAACCTGCAGAACCCGAACTTCCAGAGGTTCGATTAACTCTACTCGTCAGGCGTTTCTCTGCCTCTATTCAAAATCAATGGTTCCCTATGGGAGCCCATGGATTAGAATAGAAGCTGCACCAGAAGTCGGATCATGATGATCCGACTTGCGGAGCGACTTGTGTGCAGAGGGTCTTCAAGGGAAAACCCTACAAAAATTAAAGAAAAATTTTTGCTTGGGCTCCCCCCCCCAAGAGATACCAGACCCTTCGGTCTGGTATGGGTTTTAAGGGGAACCCCCCACTCAAAAAAAACCCCCTCAGAAGACCCCGCAAAAGAGCCAAAGAAAGAAGGAGACGGAGAAGAGAGGGGAGAAGATGCCGGAGCTGATTTAATAAAATATTTTAAAAACCTGTGTAGTGTGTTTTTTTTACACTTTTTTTCTCAGGTGAATGGGTAGGGATACGATGTACCCCATACTCATCCACATGGGGGGGCCCTTGTTAAAGGGGGCTTCCAGATTCCAAAATGCCCCCACCCACAGACCCCGACAACCAACGGCCAGGGTTATCAGGAAGAGGCTCTTATCCTCATCAACATGAGGACCAGGAGCTTTGGGGTGGGGGGCCCCCCTGCCCCAAATCAGCCACCCCCCATGTTGAGGGCATGCGGCCTGGTACGGTCCAGGAGAGGGGGCGCTCACTTGTCCCCACCCACTTTTCTGGCCTGCCAGGCTGCGTGCTCGGATAAGGGTCTGGTATGGATTTTGGGGGCCGTTTTTTTCAGCGTGGGGGTCTGGTACCTCTTGTAAGAGGAACCCCATGTAAAAATTTTTCTTTCAGTTTTGCGGGGTTTCCCCTTCAAGACCCTCTGCACAGTCGGGTCATCATGATATGACTTCTGGTGCGACTTCTATTCAAATCAATGCACTCCCATAGGGAACCATTGATTTTGAATAGAGGCAGAAAGTTGAAAGCTACGCACACTGACGTCAATGCAAAACGCGCGCTGACATCAATGCAAAACGCTGAAAAAATTGCGTTTTTAGCGTGTTTTTTTTCCTGGTGTCGGTATTGACGTTACAGCTCATTTTTCAATATGCCCGTGTGTATGGGGCCTTAGAGTAAAATAACTCTTTGTGAATTGAGCCCAATGTGTCTTGCTATTACAAAATTTAAATTGTGAGCATAACATGGCATTCTGTCATATGTCTTGGCTTGGATTTATGTTTTGAAAAAATGTATTCTCTCCTAATATTATTTTATGTTTTATATACCACATTAGGAATTCCAGTGCTCTATCTCCCACGGCCATAGGCACTTCTGGGTTTTTAGTGTTGGCACTGCGACACATCATGTCGCATGATGCATCACGTGACTATTTCTTCTATTTAAACCTATGCGGGATGTGCTATCACCGATTGAACATTGGGTCAGTTATAGAAACTAGTGTGTATGCAGGCTTGAGAGAGTATGAGCACCACATTCCTACTTAAAATACTCCATTCAGTTCACAGTGGGAATTTATTTTTCTCATCTTTAAAGCGTAACTTTATCTCAATCAGCATTAACTATTTTTAATCCTTATGATACTAGAATTAGTAAATTGATATGAAGTTACAGTATCTCACAAGAGTGAGTACATCCCTCACATTTTTGTAAATATTTTATTCTATCTTTTCATGTGACAACACTGAAGACATGACCCTTTTTCTACAATGTAAAGTAGTGAGGGTACAGCTTGTATAACAGTGTAAATTTGCTGTCCCTTCAAAATATCTCAACACACAGTGTTGTCACATGAAAAGATAGAATAAAATATTTACAAAATTGTGAGGGGTGTACTCACTTTTGTGAGATACTGTATATATTCACTTGTTTTAAACTTTTTTTTTACATTTCTTCGGTTGCTTCCTGGTTCCTGGCCTACGCCAAAATAATGTCATACGTTCCTGAAGCCTTCCTGTGATTTATTTGTTCTTTCATTTGGAGGAGGGACTCTCATAACTAAGTATGCCCTCCTGCCTGAATGTTTGAACTAAGGGCAGATGGATTCTTGGAAGTAAAAGCTACATGAATCATCTGCCCTTACTCAAGATCCTGTGGTTAGAAATGCTAAGGTGGTGTTTTTAAAAGTGATTTCTCAACAAAATAAGGCATGGAGACTTGGATGGATGGCTGGCTGAATTTGCTTTGAATATTAAAAATGAACTAAAGTAGTGTTTTTGGATTCTGGTCCTCAGATACAGTTAAGTTATGTTTTCAGGAATCTGGCCACATTGTTGTCTTTTTATATTTGATTCTATCTGTTGACATTTTTCTTTTTTTGGTATGCTATACCTACATTGGAGCACTGGATTTGCTATAAATCTGTTAAGATGTTAGGAGGGCTATTTTTTTCTACATTCAGGACTTAGTATAATATTTTGTTTTCTGGATTTTATGTTCTTGTGTCCCCTGCGACCTTCCCCCGAGAATTGTTTTATCTGGTGGCTACAACACTCTCGCTCATACTCATAGGCTTTCCACTTGAACTCTGCTTTCCTTTAGGCAGGAGACATTAAAAGCTTCCATACACAGTAATGGTACACAGTAATGGTCTTTCAATGGTCTTTAATAGTCTTTTAAAGCAGACTTTTATACTTTCTGGTTAAGAGAGGCACTGGTGATGCGACCAAGGCCTCACAAATGCATCCTGGGAAGGTTACATTAGCAGTGCCTTACCCATCAGATGATGTACACTGTCACGTGTCCCAGGATACTTGAGAAATGTGAAAAAATATAGATATATTGCTATCTTAAAGTATTGTGTCAATAATCTGGTTCCCCGGCATGGTCCTAAAAATGCCCCCTCAATCAGGGCTTGATTGAAAACAATGTGAGCGGACTAGAGTGGAGCTGGAAATGTAATGTTATTTCTTTCAGTGTAAAAGCAAGCACAGGCATCACATCCAAAGAATGATATACTTTAATATGAAGGCAAACAAAGAGGACTTTGAAGATGAAGGTACTCAATCAAGTCTTTACAGTTATAATAAATTAACTTTTATTAATATCACAAAAAATATGGTAAAAATGTATTACTCACAGTATGAATTGATAGTACATGGCCTCAGTATTTATAATTATACCCAACCAACGCCACTTCACTCTCTATATACTCCTATAACTTACAGTGCCTTGAAAAAGTATTCATCCCCCTTGAAATTTTCCACACTTTGTCATGTTAAAACCAGAAACATAAATGTATTTTATTGGGATTTTATGTGATAGACCAACACAAAGTGGCAAATCTTTTTGGGGATGTCTCTACCAGCTTTGCCCATCTAGACAGTGACATTTTGCCCATTCTTCTTTGCAAAATAGCTCAAGCTCTGTCAGATTGGATGGAGAGCCTCTGTGAACAGCAATTTTGATGTCTTACCACAGATTCTCAATTGGATTTAGGTCTGGACTTTGACCGGGCCATTCTTACACATGAATATGCTTTGATCTGAACCATTCCATTGTAGCTCTGGCTGTATGTTTAGGGTCACTGTCCTTCTGGAAGGTGAACCTCCGTCCCAGTCTCAAGTTTTTTGCAAACTCTTAACAGGTTTTCTTCTAAGATTTCCCTGTATTTGGCTCCATCCATATTCCCATCAATCCTGAGCAGCTTCCCTATCCCTGCTGAAGAAAAGCATCCCCACAACATGATGCTGCCACCTCCATGTTTCATGGTGGGGATGGTGTGTTCAGAGTGATGTGCAGTATTTGATTTCCGCCACACATAGCGTTTTGCTTTTAGGCCAAAAAGTTCAATTTTGGCCTCATCTGACCAAAGCACCTTCTTCCACATGTTTGCTGTGTCCCCCACATGGCTTCTTAAAAAAACTGCAAATGGGACTTCTTATGGCTTTCTTTCAACAATGGCTTTCTTCTTGCCACTCTTCCATAAAGGCCAGATTTGTGGAGTGCACATCTAATAGTTGTCATATGGACAGATTCTCTCACCTGAGCTGTGGATCTCTGCAGCTCCTCCAGAGTTATCATGGGCCTCTTGGCTGCTTCTCTGATTAATGCTCTCTTTGCCTGGCCTGTTACTTTAGGTGGATGACTATGTCTTGTTAGGTTTGAGTTGTGCCATTTTTGGATGATGGATTGAACAGTGCTCTGTGAGATGTTCAAATATTTGGCATATTTAACCTAACCCTACCTTAAATTTCTCCACAACATTATCCCTGACCTTTCTGGTGTGTTCCTTGGCCTTCGTGATGCTGTTTGTTCACTAAGGTTCTCTAGCAAACCTCTGAGGGCTTCACAGAACAGCTGTATTTATACTGAGATTACATTACACACAGGTCTATTTACTAATTAGGTGTCTTCTGAGGGCAATTGGTTCCACTAGATTTTAGTTAGGGGTATCACAGTTAAGGGGGCTGAATACAAATGCACGCCAAACTTTTCAGGCATTTATTTGTAAAAAAAATTGAAAACTATTTATCATTTTCGTTCCACTTCACAATTATGTGCCACTTTGTTTTGGTCTATCACATAAAATCTCAATAGAATACATTTACATTTTTGGTTGTAACATGACAAAATGTGGAAAATTTCAAGGGGTAAGTATACTTTTTCAAGGCTCTGTATATCCACTAGTCAAGTTACATAAATTGCCAGCAATATATTGTGCAATTCTGCTAGACAGGTAGAGACTTCTCTTGATATGTTTCCTGAAACTGAATTCCACTTCATTAGCGATATGACTGAGGGTAATTCTGCAATAAACATACAATACATGTAATACAATGGCCTTGTGTACATCCTACCAATATTTATAGTTTCACATGATACTGATATACTGTACGTGCAACCTATACTGGAGCATCATTGTTAGAAAGTTGCAGCACCAGTATAAGTTGCACATATGATGTAATTTTTTTTTTGTGAATACTCAATATCTGAACATATCATTTAAAGAGTAACTCTACTTTTCTTGAGGGAAAAAAAACAATCTCCTACAGGTGATTAATGTACATTGCATAGATTTTAACCTTTGTTGCAGAGCCCTATCTGTTTCTGCTTGTTTGTTGTGTGCAGAGTTAATCTGAATGGGAGTGACTTTTTTATTATCAATCAGCTGATGCACTTACAGTGTTCTAATGAGGAAAGTTGCAGGGTCTGCACTCATTTAGGAGGAATTAACCCTTTGGGAGTTTCTCACCAAAAATTACATTTTGTTGATCAGTGAGCCAATCACAAAAACAGGAAATGGCATTTCTGGGGGCATTCCGTACATCAACTGTATACGAAATGCCTCCAGCTTGCAATATTGGATTGACTTTTACAGATGCTTTTACTATGCTGTAGGTTGATTTTTAATAACAAATTTTTAATAACAAATTGTCACATGGCTTGTGTAGCAATATGTATATATGCTATATGCAGTATATATATTTTTTATTTATTTATTTTTTTCAATATTTTTCCCACAAAAGTGCAATTAACCTTTAAGTGATTTTTAAGTGGCCTTATGTTATTATGACATCACAGAGGGTGAGTATTTGGTTCTGTATGCCCACTTATGTGTACTGTATATACATGGTTCATTGAATTCTGAGTTATCATTATTTTGCCTTGAGGAATGGATCTTGCATGGCCCTGAAAGATTGGCTTACTTGACTGATGTGACATTGCACTTATAATTGTCTATAGAGAGTATGGAACAGAGTGCTGGTAGACTATTATCGTTCCACGCAATCACCTCTAAAGCAGAGTTACAATATACACTATATTACCAAAAGTATTGGTACGCCTGCCTTTACATGCACATGAACTTTAATGGCATCCCAGTCTTAGTCCGCAGGGTTCAATATTGAGTTGGCCCACCCTTTGCACCTATAACAGCTTCAACTCTTCGGAGGAGGCTGTCCACAAGGTTTATGTGTCTATGGAAACGTTTGACCATCTTCTTCCAGAAGCGCATTTGTGAGGGATGCCTAAGACTGGGATGCCATTAAAGTTCATGTGCGTGTAAAGGCAGGTGTCTCAATACTTTTGGTAATATAGTGTATATTGCATTATAGTTTAAGTCACTTGACTACTGGATATAAGCTTTATGAGTATATAGAAAGCAGATAGGTATGGATTGGGAATAATTATAAACAATGAGGCAATGCAATATATCAATTCGTACTGTGAGTAATGTGTTTTACCATATTTGATTGTGATATTAATGAAACTTAATTGATTTTAGTTGAAGGGAATTGATTTTAACTGTAAAGACTTGGATGGTACTGTAATAGTCTACTTTTGCTTGGTTTCTTATTAAATGTTACATAAAACTAAGATGTTTTAACCACTTCCCGACCGCCGTATGCAAAATGACGGCCGGGAAGTGGCTCAGTTATCCTGACTGGACGTCATATGACGTCCTCAGGATAACAAGCCTCCGTGCGCCCGGGGGGGACGCACATCGCGGCGATCGGTGGTGTGGGAGGTCAGTCTGACCCCTCGCAATACCGATCTCGGTAAAGCGCTTCGATCCGAAGCACTTTACCATGTGACCAGCCGTGACCAATCACGTCTGACTGGAGGGTGTGGTGGCTAGCGGCGCTACACGCAGGGGGGGCCCGCGTGCCTCCGAACAATAGGACTCCTGCAGTATACTGCAGGTCAGTCCTATTGACTCGGTGAAGGGCCGGCAGTAAAACGTATGCCGCCAGCCCTTCACCAATTTTGTAGAATCAAAATACATTGTAAATTATTCTTTGGTTCGTTTTCATCTGATAATGTCATGGTAGGTTCAGAAATGTCAATTTTAGTTAAGGGAAGTTGATTTTAGTTAATTCAAAGTAATTATAGTGTTAGTTTATACCATT